>OZ026597.1:26304947-26317447 GCA_964020085.1 Micromussa lordhowensis | reverse complement strand
GAGAGGATTAACAGAACATGTGCAGAAGTATTAGGGACTAAGACAGCTGAGCACAAGGAATGGATTACACCAGGAACCATGGGGTCTATCAGCAAAAGAAAACATCTGAAGGAAGAGTACAACAGAAGCAGGACTAGGAGAGAAAAGGCAGAGGCACACAAGAGGTATGAGGCAGCAAACAGTGAAGTAAAGCGTAAGATCAAACAAGATAAAAGGGAATATTATGATACCCTAGCGACGAAGGCAGAAGAGGCTGCAGCACAATATGAAGGACCTTTATGATACCACCAGGAAGTTGGCAGGTAAATTTCAACAGACTAGCAGCCAAGTAAAGGACAAAGAAGGTAATATCTTGACCAGGGAAGATGAGCAGCTTAAGCGGTGGGCACAATACTTCAATGATCTCCTCAATCGTCCTCCCCCGCCAGAACTTCCAATAATTCTGGAGGCTTCAGCTGAGCTGAATGTGAACTGCGGTAAGTGATCCAAAATAGAGATTGTGCGCTCTATCAAGATGCTTAAGTCAGGGAAAGCAGCTGACCCAGATAACATACCTCCAGAGTCCCTGAAAGCTGACCCCGACCTATCAGCAGATATCCTCTATGGCTTGCTTGGAAAGATATGGGAAGAGGAGGAGATGCCCCAGGACTGGAACGAGAGCTACATTGTAAAACTGCCAAAGAAAGGTGACCGCGGGAAGTGCAAGAATTACAGATGAATTTCCTTGATTTCAACGGTAGGGAAGGTGCTGAACAGAATTATCTTGCTTCGTCTTCAGGGGGCTGTGGATGCTACACTGAGAGATCAGCAGGCTGGCTTTAGGAAGGACCACTCCTGTATCGACCAAATAGCCACACTTAGGATAATCATTGAGCAGTCAATTGAATGGAACACTTCTCTTTACGTTAATTTTATCGACTTTGAAAAGGCTTTTGATAGCCTCGATAGAAGTGTTCTGTGGTGCCTTATGAGACACTATGGCATACCGGGGAAATTCATTCCAATCATCAAAAACTCCTATGATAAGATGACTTGCAGAGTCCTTCATGCTAGTGGATTGTCAGATAACTTCACGGTCAACACTGGGGTCAAGCAAGGTTGTTTGATGGCACTGTTTTTGTTTCTACTTGCTATGGACTGGATCATGAAGGAAACAACTAGAGAACAGCGAAATGGGATCCAGTGGAACGTATTGGAGCAACTTGAAGATCTAGAGTTTGCTGATGATATCGCCCTTGTGTCAAGTAACAACCAACAAATGCAGGACAAAACAGCACGGCTAACAGTTAAGTTAGGCCTGCATCCGAATGTGAGCAAGACCAAGGTTATGAAGGTCAACTGCACCAACAACAGACCAGTTAAAGTGAGGGATACCATCTTGGAGGAAGTAACATCTTTTGTCTACCTAGGCAGTGAAGTCAGCATTGACGGAGGTTCCGATGAAGATATCAAGGTCAGGATAAACAAAGCCAGAGTAGCTTTCAATTTGCTGAGGAAAGTGTGGTCCTCCCACATCATCTCACGGAGAACAAAATTTAGAATTTTTAACACTAATGTCAAAGCTATCCTCCTCTATGGCTCGGAAACGTGGAGAACAACTAAGCAAACGTCTCAGAAATTGTAGTCCTTCGTCAATAAGTGCCTTAGGCGAATTTTAAAATCAGTTGGACTGACAGGGTAACAAATGAGATGCTGTGGGAATTAGCAGGCGAGGAACCAATCATAACTCAGATCTCAAAGAGAAAGTGGAGATGGATAGGTCACATCCTAAGAAAACCAGCTAACAGCATCACCCGGCAGGCACTACGTTGGAACCCCTAGGGCAAGAGAAAGAGGGGTTGCCCCAGGAACTCCTGGAGAAGAGGTGTAGAGTCCCAAACGAGAAACTGGGGCCACACTTGGGACACTTTAGGAAGACTTGCCCAGGACAGAACCCGGTGGAGGACGGATGTGGTTAATGGCCTATGCTCCAATCGGAGCTAAGGGAATATAATAAAATGTTCTACACCTAATTTTTCGAAGCGAACAAACACAAAAGAATGTATCTTTAAAATTAAGGGGGTGGGTTTCTTACCGCCTTAAACTGTGGTGCTGCGTTGGTGGGGAGTATTGCAAGATTATTTGGTTTTATCAACTGAGTTGATAATGTGAATTGGCCACCGTAAATAGATTTGAAAGCTGATGTTTCGAGCGTTAGCCCTTCGTCGGAGTGAATTAAGGAATTGTCCGTTGTGTATGGCTTATATACAGAAAGATGCCGCTACACTATTGGTTGGTGCAAGGCAACGTGAAAGACAACAATAAATTAGTTGAAGGCTACATTGAACACCAATTTTTCAATTGATACAACGGCCCCAAACCTGAACTGTACTGATGACTGTATCAGGGCTACTTCTTCTACCAGAGAGGAACTCAATCAATTTACAACTGCTGTCAATTTGTTTCATCCGGCTCTTGAATATACCTTTCAGATACTTTAGCATTTTTGAATATCAAAGTTTCTACTGAAGCACAGGCAGCACAAGCTCTCTCTATGAACCACACAAGCAACTTAATATGGCATAGAATTATAAGGGTTTATACAGGATTTTCTACAAGATATCCATGGAGGTAGTTAAAAGTGAAAATTTGTAATAAGAATTGCTTACCTTGTTGCATACCTGTGTTTCTTGCTCCTGGTGTGGATATTTTTACAGATTTAACTTGTTTTAAGTGACTTTTTGGAATCCTGGTTTTCCCTTCATAAAGAGAGGACAAGGTAAAACACCTCAATCTGGACAGCCTGCCGAACAAAGTAAAAAATCCCAGACTAAAAATGAACCCACGGTCACAAATCCACCATAGAATTCAACGGCAAAGCACTATGAAACCAAAACTCATTAAAATCTTGTGAAAATTTTAATGGGAAAATCATAACATTTTAACATGTTTTTCATGGTGTTAATTCATGGGTTTTCATGGGGAAAATCCCATGAAAAAAGCATGAAAAAATCCATAAAATTACCATGAAAATCCTCTTAAAACTTCCCAATTAATGGCCCATGAAATTTTTATTCTGAAATCAAAAACATTAAAAGTCCATGAAAATGCCATTAAATTATCTGGGGTAATGAAATGTAATTTAATGGGATTTTCATGTTATTGGAAAATTCACCATGAAAATTACCACCAGATTTTCATGGTGTTAATTTCATGGGATTTTAATGACATGAAAAATTCATGGCTCCTGAAAAACCCCTGAACGGGGAAATTTTAATGGCCCATTAAAATTTTCACACTACTTTAATTGCCTTTTCACAGAATTTTTATGGTTCATGAAATTTGACTCCCTGTTAATTTCATGGGGCAAATGATTACTCCTGCAACCCATGAAAATCCCATTAATAGTCCATTAACTACAAAACAACTAAATACTTTTATTCCAGCCATTTTGATATCATTACAATTTGTTTCATCAATCTTATTTGCAAAAAATTGCAAAAAAAAAACAATGACAGGTTTGTATGGCCTGGACATAAAAAGTATGACTTGTTGATAAGTAATGACAGACAGCAGTAAACAGACTTAGCTGCTGGTTCAGTGACTTCTAACAACACACATGACACTTGCTTCGTTGAATTTCATTTTAGCAAAAGCAATGTAACTTGTATTGAATTCTGTAAATTGCTGTCAGTTAAATGTAAGCCTAGTGTTTTTTAAAAAGCTTTATACATGTACTCACTAACACGCTTGACTGCCATGTTCATATAATGTCACCTTGGCAACAGGATCTTTGATGAGTGCCAAAAATCGCAAGCTACTGTAAGCTATAAGTGCAGTCCACATTTTTACCTGTGCATGTACCATAAGACACTGAACAATATTATAGGAAAAACTTACCCAAATCCTATAGTCATTTGTCACCCATCTGTCCAGGCAAAGATGTTGATGTAATGTATGACTAACGTAAACATCAATCTGCTGCACGTACTGTTCAAATATTTTAATTGTAACCATTTTGGTGTCATATGATCAGAAAATTCTTGCATCTTATTTCCAGCATGAATACTGGATATCTTTATATCATTTTCTTTTTAAATAAAGAAATTTTGAATATTAAAAAATTGTTAAATATTATTCTATCACTGATTCCTTTTTCAGTCATATACATGTAATTAAATAAATTTTGCCATGATCATAAAATTCTATCTGAAAATAACCTTCTAGGATTCTGACCGATTTTGACATATATATTAGTTGTAATAATAACTATATAATGCTGTATGTAGTGAATTCTAAACATAAACATTTTTTCTACTGTGTAAATCACTATATATATATACAGCTTACAAAGACCAAAATCGAACTTACTACTGATCAAAACATATTGTGTCATTTTATGTTTTTCAATTGAACTTCTCTTATTGCTAACAAAAATCTATGAGAATATTGCATTAGTAATACATGTTAGACTAGCAGTATCCCTTCATTGATGTGCAACCCTTATGTAAATTATCACTGGAGGAAGCCATAGTTCATTTTGTCTCTTTATGAAACACTGTGTTGAGTATTATTTTCAAATTATTTGGGCATCTTGAAAGTTAAAAAAGTAAAATAAAAGCAATGGTAAGTTTTCATTTAAAGATATTCTTGCCAAGCTGCAGGTGAGTGTTTCCACAGCTTTTTCGACTTCTCCCAAACTTTCTCTAGTGTTTGTATAACTTGATAGGAACATGGAGAACATGTTTTCTATTTAGAAAATACCGCGACGAAGAAAAAGAAAAACAACTTGTTTACTTCGATCATCAAAATGTAAATTCTCTTTGTTCATGCCATCATTATGTCAACAACTCGTGCTAGTTCTGTGTTTCTATCGAGTTGTAGAAACCAATTTTAAACCAATCAGCATGCGTATTTGCTTTGGGTTAATTTCTAGAAATATATATCACACGATTTTTGTCCAGTATCTACAGAAAAAGCTCACAGCAATTAAAGACCACCTGGAACATCTTCTTTCTGTTTAAATTTTATTTTATTTGGTAAATTTGAAGGTTTTTCTAATATGGCATACATATGTAAGCTTACCGACATTTTTTCAAGCTTCAAATTGAAGAAGACTACTGTGTATTTCCTGTCAGATCTCTCAGGTTACGATAGAATGCTGACAGTATCATCACTCATGTTTGTGAATTTCACTTAGCTAATCAACCATGTAGATGATGTAGTTCTGTTTCTGAATGCATACTTCAAGCTTTTGTGCCTCAATAACTGGAACAAAAACACAGCAACATGTGATTTAAAATGGCAGACAAGGTTTGTTCAGTTTCACCACTGAAGGCTAAATCAAGACCTTAAATAAAAGCGATTTATTGCTCATAACAGAACATGATTTGAGATCAAGTTCTATGAGAAGCGTTCAACTCTTTTTGGTTTAAGTTATGATTGTAATATATACGATGAAAAACCTGAAATGGACTAGAAGAAAGCTAAGACAGATCCAAAATTGGCCGCAGCTAGCATACTAGTATTTGCGAGATCGATTTTATTGGCGATAAAATTATATCATTACAGTACTGATCATCAAAAACACTGTATAAAGTCTAAGTCCAGAAGACTTGCGATTCTTTATACTTACAATTGATCCAGATTTTGTCGCTTCTAAATATCATTCCACAGGCATTTCGTAGTAAAATATCTCAGAATATCGTCATGTCCCGCCATGATCACACTTCGTTTTTGACCGTTGAAGGTACCCGCGCGTTGCTCAGAGCATTGCATCATGGGTTATAACAAACTTGGTCCCAGGGTCCTATCAACATTCAAATCCAAGATGGCGGCTCGTGTCTGGCATGTTCGAATTCCACATCAGAAATCGGCCTTTTTTACAGATCTTTACACAATTTAGAGACCAGCCACAGGCTGGAAAGTATTTAGAAATCATTTTTAGGAGCACATAGTTATCCCAAAGAGTTTTCTTCTTATGGAGGTGGAAAATATTTGACCTTTTTTGTGAGAAGGATGAAGTATGCAGTAGACATGGTCAAGAAACAAAACTGAAGTCTGGGGACAAACGTTGTGGCCCTATCGTGTCTACAATTCTGGTATTTATAATTGTACAATCAGGTTTTTAATAGGAATCAGTGAATAGACAATATTTTCAAGAGTGTCAAGATATCTGGCAGCCGGGAATTGTTTTCCATACGACTAGATACCCGGCAGTCTAAAGTTATTGTTAATAGAATTTCCAGGGAATAACTCATTCCATTCTTCTTAAAATAGCAGATGGTTTGTTTAGAAATGTCAAGCGATTTCAAGTATTATTTTGGCATTGTAGTTGAGGAAATTTTCGAGCTTGGTCACACTATGAAATCTTGATGTTTTGACACTTGCAAAATATTGTACTCTGCCCTCTAACCGGTCGGCGTTCGGAATTCACGTACTGACTAGTTCCCAGATGGCTTGATAGCTCAGCTGGTAGAACACTGCAGTGGTATCACAAAGTACACAGGTTCAAATCCTGTTCAGGCCTGAATTTTTTTTCACAACTGCCTTAGTTGTGTGTAATGAACTACGATGATCAACAATGTCTTTGTATCTTTCTCTGGAGCTCAAATATACAACCTTTCATATGTTCGTTTTAGACTTGTGTGTTGTGAAATGTATTAAATTATATTTTGGTTCATGTTTCTGACTTTTCATGGCCATGAACACATTCATGACCCATTAAATTCCACTCCGGCCAGTTTCTGACTACCACTTCAATTTCATGGGCCCTGAAATCTAGTGGTGTATGTTTCATGACCCATTAAATTTAACTTTTATTTTTTCATGAATTTTCATGGCCATGAAAACAGATTTTAATGACCCATTAATTTCAGTTCTGGATGAGTGACAAATTTTCATGGCCATGAAAAAGAATTTCATGAGCCATGAAAGAATTTTCATGAAAAATTCACAAGATTCAGTGAGGCCATGAAAATAGGAGATTGCAATATTCATGGCTCCTGAAAACCGATTCATGGGTCTTTCACGAGTATTTCATGGGATTTTTATGAAACTACATTTGGTAGTGAAGGTTTGCTCTTTCATTTCAATTCTCTAGCCACACAATTGCAGCCCTGCGAGCAATGACAGGCGGTCCTTCATGTCCCCAGTGAAATGATGCTCATTTCATCCATGACACAACGACCATTGAAATTGGCTTGGTAACCTCATCACAAATTGCAATCTAGTATCCCCTGCAGGTCTTGATTTGCCAACATGGCAAGGTTACCAAACTGATTTTGTTCAAAAAAGGCCGGTCAATTTGGAGGTGTGCCTCTAAAAAGTTGTAAATAACTTCTTGGAGTCTTCTGCTGGAAGCTGTGTGCCATCCTGCATTTTTAGCATTTTTAGCATTTTCTCTTTTGGAATAGGTTTCCATGTACAAAATCTGTTTCTTCAGTTCGGAAACTTTGTGTTGGACTTCCTTAGAGTCTCGCTTTAGATCAGATATGTCATCCTCATTGAATTCCAGATTTTCCTTGAGTACCTTGACAACTTCGTCCGTTTCATTGGTTTTGACTTTCAAAATCTTAACTTCCTCGTCTAAGTGGCTTACGGGTGCATGTACCTGTGATGGATGTCACTAGTCATGTTGACCATGAAAAAAGAGTTGCATGGTTTTCTATTTCTATGCGTGCATGTGGTTCTGTTCTTATAGTTATGGTGCTCCGCTTGTTGGCCTATCAGGTTGCTGGTGCTCTGCTAATAATAAATGAGATTAGAATTTCCTATACAAAGTCTAATATATAAATTTAGCCAAGCTTGATAGTGGAGCTTCTGGTCTGGGTTGTTCAAAGCCTGATTAAGCTAACCTAGGATAAGTGTCTAAGTGGCTTACGGTCTTTTTGATATTAACTATGGTCAAATTCATATCTTGTAGAAGGCTTTCAATAATGTCCAGCTTTCCTAGTTTTAACAACACGTGTTCGATCTCCTTCCCGAGGTTCTCGGCCACATTGAGAGCTTCAAAAATCTCGTAGGTTTGGGACGAAACACTATCGGCTTCTTTTCTTGTTCTTTTGTCGCCTGAAGAAGGTGTAGAATCTACGTTTTTGTTAGTGTGCTCGATGTAAACTGGTTTTAGATTAAACCGCAGCGAGAGAAACCTGTAATGGTTTACGACGGTTTCCGGCGCTACGTTCGAGGTCGCTAACATGCTGTCGCTGGCTATGTTAATTCACAGTTTTGAGTTCGTTTTTAACCATAAACCACAAGCAATATCTATAATTTGTACTCAGGCTTCTTTACGCAATTACAAAAATTGCGATCTTAACTGCGACGATTATTCTTCATTTGATTTCATATCCGCAGTTCACATATGATTTCTTTCATATGCATCATTCACTTACATATCTTTCACGGGAACACATGAACCCAAAATGGACCTGCTCCCAACGTCAGTGGCTTCATAGCTCAGTTGGTAGAGCATCACACCGGAATCGCGAGGTCACTGGTTCAAAACCCATTGAAGTCCTGAATTTTTTTTAGCACCATAGAATTCAAGGGCAAAGGTTTGCTCTTTCATTTCAATTCTCTAGCCACACAATTGCAGCCCTGCGAGCAATGACAGGCGGTCCTTCATGTCCTCAGTGAAATGATGGGAGACTTCCATGCTCATTTCATCCATGACACAATGACCATTGAAATTGGCTTGGTAACCTCGTCACAAATTGCGGTCTAGTATCCCCTGCGAGTCTTGATTTGCCAACATGGCAAGGTTACCAAACTGATTTTGTTCAAAAAAGGCCAGTCAATTTGGAGGTGTGCCTCTAAAAAGTTGTAAATAACTTCTTGGAGTCTTCTGCTGGAAGCTGTGTGCCATCTTGCATTCTTTCCCCACCATTTAAGGTGCTCGGTTCTTCTGGTAAGCCAAAAAATTTAGCATTTTCTCTTTTGGAATAGGTTTCCATGTACAAACTCTGTTTCTTCAGTTCGGAAACTTTGTGTTGGACTTCCTTAGAGTCTCGCTTTAGATCAGATATGTCATCCTCATTGAATTCCAGATTTTCCTTGAGTACCTTGACAACTTCCTCTGTTTCATTGGTTTTGACTTTCAAAATCTTAACTTCCTCATCTAAGTGGCTTACGGGTGCATGTACCTGTGATGGATGTCACTAGTTATGTTGACCATGAAAAAAGAGTTGCATGGTTTTCTATTTCTATGCGTGCATGTGGTTCTGTTCTTATAGTTATGGTTTTCCGCTTGTTGGCCTATCAGGTTGGCGGTGCTCTGCTAAAAATAAATGAGATTAGAATTTCCTATGCAAAGTCTAATATATAAATTTAGCCAAGCTTGATAGTGGAGCTTCTGGTCTGGGTTGTTCAAAGCCTGATTAAGCTAACCTAGGATAAGTGTCTAAGTGGCTTACGGTCTTTTTGATATTAACTATGGTCGAATTCATATCTTGTAGAAGGCTTTCAATAATGTCCAGCTTTCCTAGTTTTAACAACACATGTTCGATCTCCTTCCCGAGGTTCTCGGCCACATTGAGAGCTTCAAAAATCTCGTAGGTTTGGGACGAAACACTATCGGCTTCTTTTCTTGTTCTTTTGTCATCTGGAGAAGGTGTAGAATCTTTTGAAGATTTTGTTCTGGCCTTTTGTTTAATAAGCATTGAAAAAAGAAAAGATTATTTCACCAAAGTAGATGGAGCTTGGTGATATACATCTACTCCGCCATGATGCCAGTCCCAGTCTTCCATGGTTATTTTACATGGGGGCGACAGTGCATTATCACACATCGTTCGTTGAACCCGACCAGAGAGATATGAGTGGAACCATGCCAAACTTTTTCCTTTCACTCCTAGACTCTTAAGTTTATTAATAAGGAGCAGGTGGTCAACAGTGTCAAAAGCCTTGCGTAGGTCTAGGAACACTGCTCCCGTTAAAGTGCACCTAACCCCTAAATTTTTTTCCGCCTAAAAAAATTGTCATGCTTTGGTGACTACTACTTCAAAAAAATTTTTGGATTTGGTCAAATCCTTGAATTTTTATGCCCCGTTGAAGTCGAGTTCCGAATGGACCACGACCGCGTAAATGGGGATCTGGGCAGAGTAGAGTTGTGACGTCACTTTGAGAAGACGCTCAAGCAATTCTCAGCCAGTCGTCGATCTGCGAAAGCGTTTCTAGCATGATAATTCATTCTATTTGGTCTTGAAAGCCTCTGTAATTGAAGAAAAATTACTATGTCCTCCGAATCATCGGACTTGGAGACGAGCTTCGACTCAGACGACTCGGAAATCAATTTTATCGCTGGATACGAACTTGAAGACGAAGGGCATTTATCAATGCCGCGTCTCACCACGATCACAAGAAACCTCGAATGATTCAAGCGATGACGATGCTGCTTACACTGACGAGCCACTGGCTGATGCAGAATGGATAGAAAAATATCAAGAAGAAATGAAGGCTAACGAAGAGCTCGAACGAAGCCATAAGGACCGGTTACAGGGCAATTGAAGGAGTGGTGATATTCGCAGGTTTTTCCCTGGTATCCAGTCATTTCGTTCCATGGTCAGATCGTTCCAAGTCAGATCGTTCCAATCAATAGTCAGATCGTTCCACAAAATAGTCAGGTCGTCCCACATATGTTATATCTATTTTCTAAATGTGTAAATGTAATCTGAGTACAGAGCAGCGATCAGAACATGGATGAAAGTATTTTCACAACATGTATTTGCATAATAGTGAGAGCGTCGTATGTTAATTTCACTATGCACCATTTCACAACCACAACACAGAAAACAGAATAAAGTACTCTGCAGCCTACGTTTTCATTAGTGCGCTCGATGTAAAGTGGTTTTAGATTAAACCGCAGCGAGAGAAACCTGTAATGGTTTACGACGATTTCTGGTGCTACGTTCGAGGTCGCTAACATGCCATCGCTGGCTATGTTAATTCACAGTTTTGAGTTCGTTTTTATCCATAAACCATGAGCAATATCTATAATTTGTACTCAGGCTTCTTTACGCAATTACAAAAATTGCGATCACAACTGCGACGATCATTCTTCATTTGATTTCATATCCGCAGTTCACATATGATTTCTTTCATATGCATCATTCACTTACATATCTTTCACGGAAACACATGAATGAACCCAAAATGGACCTGCTCCCAACGTCAGTGGCTTCATAGCTCAGTTGGTAGAGCATTGCACTGGAATCGTGAGGTCACTGGTTCAAAACCCATTGAAGTCCTGAATTTTTTTTAGGCTTCTTTACGCAATTTCAAAAATTGCGATCACAACTGCGACGATCATTCGACAATCACGGTGCGGCTTTATTACATGACTTCGTTCCATTTATTTAACATTTTACGTTTAGATTGATACACGGGTAGAAGACACGTGCACGAGCTATTGTTATGCATTTAAGAGCAAATAATTGGCACACGTTATCACCTTCTAAGATAAAACAACAAATCACGATTAAGATGAATTTAATGTGATCCTTAAGAATTATTATTATCGTATGTACTTTGCAGCATGAGCTATAGTTTATGCATTACATGTGTTGGCACGCTTGTTTCTGGCGCTATTGTTTATGTATTTTAGATTACTTTTCTGCTAACATAACTTTGCTGAACTTTAGGTGCAAGTGTGGAAATTGCAACGTCGCTCTGTTACAAAACATCAGTGAGTGTTATTGCTGTTGTGAACTGAAAGGCTGCTAAGAATCGATTAAGAGTGATCTTGTCCTACAAGATCTTGCCCCTGTCAAGAAAGTGGTAATTCCGAAGCGGTCTCGCACTAAATACGAAATTGATGGAGCTTCTTGGTCCTTCAACAACGCATAGTTCCGAACAAAATCATCTGGTTTGAAATGCTTCGAGCATATCACGGAATCCTTCGATGGCTCCCATTGAGCACATTTCAGTCTTACAAAATCTATCCATCTCTTCCTTCGTTTCTTTGCCTCTGGACGCTCATGGCCGTAAAACGGTATCATGTGGAACCCTCTTCCATACTCCAAGCTTCTGACATTACTGCAACCCCCAACAACAGATCTGTGCGGCATATTTGCGACCAAAATTGATCTAACCTTCCAAATGTAACAAGTGAATGGTGCGAAATAGTGCGAAATACAGATTGTTGGGTTCTCAAAGTGACGTCACAGTGGTCGCAAGACCCTTGATCTTTGAAACGCGGTCGCGAGCCAAAATGGCGACAATTTTAGTGCGATTTTCCATACTTCAATGGGGCATAAAAATTCAAGGATTTGACCAAATCCAAAAATTTTTCCGAAGAAATAGTCACCAAAGCATGACGATTTTTTTAGGCAGAAAAAAAAATTTGGGGGTTAGGTGCACTTTAAGGATCCTTTGTCCATACTCTCCAGGATCTGATCTGTGAAGGCTATCAATGCGGTGGATGTTGAGTGCTTATGCTGGAAGCCAAACTGTGATTGTGATAACAGTTCTCTTCTAAATAGGAACATAACTGAACATGCACTGCTCTCTCTATGATCTTACTTATT
>OZ026597.1:26254947-26294947 GCA_964020085.1 Micromussa lordhowensis | reverse complement strand
TGCAAAGGTGTAGATCGGTAAGCAAGGAGGGCTGGATATGGGTCTTCATTCTTGCAGAGCAGTGCTTTGACCGTACAAACTGCCATTTCAACTTCCCCATTGGCTCGTGGGTATTTTGGCGAACTTGTAACATGAACAAAATCGTACTCAGTGGTAAACAGGCGAAATGCATCGGAGCTGAATTGTGGGCCATTATCTGATACAATAATGTCAGGTTTGCCATGCGTGGAAAATAGTTCTTTCAGGACTGAAATGACTCTGGCAGATGATTGGTCTTTTATTCTCCTGATCTCGAACCATCTTGAATAGTAATCAACAACAATCAGATAAACCTTTCCCTCAAGTTCAAAGAGGTCGGCTGCTAACCTCTCCCATGGGCGTGAAGGGAAAGATGTTGACATCAGTGATTCTTTTGGCTCTGGGCGATTTTTGGCGCAGGTGCTGCAATTTGCCACCATGTTTTTATCTGCATAGAGAGCCCCGGCCACCATACTGATGCTTGTGCTCTAGCACGGCACTTGGTTATGCCAAGATGACCAGTATGAATGCAGTTGAGTATCTCCAGTCTCAAGGACCTAGGTATCACTATGCGCTCGTCATAGAGAAGCAAGTCATCAACAACGCTGAAATGGCTCCTTTTTTCCCAGTAGGGACGTAGCAGGGGCTGGTGTGGCATATAGGCTGGCCATCTTTGACTGTAGTAGTTCTTGATTTGGGTGCATTCTTCATCAGCGGTTTATGCCTCTCGTATCTGTGACAGGCGCTGTGTAGTTGCTGGGAGCGTGAACACTGTCTGGGCTGTGAAGCTTTCTAGCTCGCCTACAAACTGCTCGTCCTTTTCTCTAGGGCTTTCTGTAGGTGCACGGGAGAGTGCGTCCACTGTTAATTGGTGTTTCATAGGGACATATTTGACAGTGACGCTGAATCTCATTAATCGAAGGCGAAACCGCTGGATACGTGGCGGGGGGTGTCTTGGAGAGCTCGGTAGTGTTGAATAAAGTTTGAAGGGGCTTGTGGTCAGTTTCTAGGACAAAATTCATGCCCACAACATATTCACTAAACTTCTCACATGCCCAAACTCCTGCTAGTGCCTCTTTCTCTATGACAGCATAGCGTTTCTAAGCATCGCTGAGTGATCGTGATGTATAGCTGATGGGTCTACGATTCCCATAATCTTGTACCTGGAGAAGGACTGCACCAATGCTGTTGAGGGAGGCATCAGCTGCTATGACAGTTGGTCGACTGGGGTCATAACATGCTAAGACTTCGGCTGACATAAGGGTTGTTTTAATCTGTTCAAAGGCTCTCTGCTGGGGGTCTGTCCATAGCCATGTGGTGTCTTTGCATAACAACTGACGCAGGGGCTCGCTCATCTCTGCCAGCCGGGGAATGAACTTCCTCAAGTGGTTTACCATCCTCATAAAGCGTTGCAAGTCCTTTACATTTTGGGGAGGTGGAAACTCTGATATGGCTTTCGTCTTTGTTGGGTCAGCATGTATTCCCTGTTTGTCAATGACGGTGCCTAGGAACTTCACAGAGGTCTTGAAAAACTGGCATTTCTCAATGTTGAGTGTTATGCCAGCCTCTTGTAGACAATGCAGTGTAGCTCTAAGTCGCCTGTTGTGTTCTTCTTGGTCAGCTCCATGGACAAGGATGTCATCCATTTGGCATACTACTCCTTCAACATTTATAAGGATTTCAGACATTGTACGCTGGAAAATCTCTGGGGCAGAACTTATGCCAAAAGGAAGGCGGTTAAAACAATATCGACCAAAGGGAGTTACAAATGTAGTCAGCAGTTTTGACTGTTCATCAAGGGGGAGTTGCCAGAATCCGCTTTTAGCATCGAGTTTGGTGAAATAGCGACTTTTTCCCAGCTTGGCAAGGCTCTCGTCGACTGACAGCATCGGATGGATTTCTTGCTGGACTGCCTTGTTTAACTGAGTTAGATCTACACAGAGGTTGACATTACCATTTGGTTTGGGAACTGGGATGAAACCAGAGCACCAAGCAGTCGGTACAGTTACTGGTGAGATGACTCCCTGTTGAAGCATACATGTAGAGTCTAATTCTTGCTTAACCTTAGGCAATAGCGGATGGGGGATTTTTCTTGGTGTATAAATGGGCTTTGCGTCAGGTTGCAGTGTTATGTGCACTTCAGTCTTCACCTTTCCAAGGCCAGTGAATAGTGAGGGGAATTCAGTTTTGAAATCAGCATGTTGTGTAGTGACATCACCAATTTCTTCATCAGTGCGGGTGATTAGCCCAAGTGCAACACAGGCGTTTCTGCTTAATAGTGGACAAGCCTGGTCTGGTATGACATACACTGGCTCGGTAACTTTTCTCTTGCGGTATGAGAGGTTGGCTAGAAACATGCCAGTGACAGGGATTTTAATATTTCCAGGGCCTCGCAGGGTTTGTTTTGGCTTGACTAACTTTTGATCTTTCAGCCAAGAGGTATTGGCACCAATGACCTGTGACTGCAGCACCAGTATCCAACTTAAAGCGAGTATTTTGGCCATTAACCCCGAGTTGGGCAGTCCAACCACCCCCTGTGATTTAAACTTCTCCAAGAAATAGAATCTCATCCCCCTCTTCCTGCTCTTCATCTTCTTCCAGTTCACATATTTTCTTTCTTAGCGATGCAGAGCTGCAACAAACAGTTTGAAAGTGTCCCCTTTTTTTGCATTTGTTACAGGTAGCATCTTTAGCGGGGCATACTTGGCGGTTGTGTCTTTCGCGGCCACACCATCCACAGTTTGGGGTGGGCTTGGAACTTTCTTTGTTAGGTGTTTTTTTATTTCCTGACTTTCCTGAGAAAACCCATTCAACCTGAGCTGGTTTGTTGTCCCCACGGACGAGATCACGGTTTTGTGCTCTAGTTTCTGCCTGACGACTCATTTGAACAGCTTGTGCGAGTGTAAGAGTTCCTTTTGACTGAAGTCGGTCGGAAAGTGAATCATCAAGTACTCCCACTACTATTCGGTCTCGAATTAAGTCATCTTTTAACGTACCGTAGTCACAATTATCTGCTAATCTGTATAGATCCTGGATGAATGTGTCGACAGATTCTTCCGGTTTTTGCGACCTTTTGTTAAAATGCACTCTCTCCACGATTGTGTTTCGCCGTGCAGCAAAACAGTCGTTTAGTGACTTTTTAATCTCCTCATAGGAGGCAGTTTCTTCGTCCAATCAAAGAGTTTGGAAAATATCATCGGCGCTGTCACCCATTGCAGAAAGGAGAGTACTGACCTGCTCGGTTTGTGGTTTATTGTTTAGCCCTGACGCTACTCTGTACCGGTCAAATCGGCGAAGCCACGTTGGCCATGTATCTGCTGCTTGTGGACTGTTTGCCTCGTCAAACTTTCCGGGGTCGTGTGGGCTGGATTAACCCTCTCCATGGCTGTTGGGTTTGGTTCTTCACCGCCTGGCATTTTTTAGCGTTGCTTGCATCCAAAACTCGCTGCCACCATGTAATATTTAGGCCTCGAAACAAGGATTTATTCCGTACACAAATAAGATACCCAATATGGCGGGCCTTCAAAGCACATGGCCCCCAACATGCCACAGGGTCTTTCTAGAACCCCAGAAGTCTGACATAATGAACAACTAATCCAACACCACCGACTATCGACCAGCTAGCGATCGAGTTCGAGCGACTTTCAACCGACTGTCAACCGAGAGATCTTGGCTGACACATGCCTGACATTTGCGCGACAGTTCACCGATATGTCATGACACTTGACCGATATCGATCGAGATGCGTCTGCGCAATATCGACCGATAGTCGGTCGCTATATCAACCGAACCCCGACCGACTATCACCCATCTATCGACCAAGTGTCGGCCGACTATCGACCGACTCTCGGTCTATACATCGGTTGAGTGTCGACCGACAATCGACTGATATATCGACCGACATAGCGGTCAACACTACCTGCAGTAAACATGATCTGGTTTAATTAGATTACACTTGAGACGACGCAATTGTTGTTTCCTTTTAAACTGATTTTTAACTGATTTTAAACTGACAAAACATTTACTGTAACTCACCAAAAAGGTTCTTGAGGCATTTGGAAGGGTTAAATGACGAGGAAACTTCCCAAACTCTGCAGATTTTGTGTTGTGTCATTAAATTTTTAGTCTTTCAGTTTTCTAGTTAATTGTTTCAAGTTTCAATTAGATAATGTAGCTTACCTTTAGATAGTGTATTTGAAGTCAATATTAATTTAAAGTGGTTTATTGGAAGGTCAAAACCGAAGAAGCTACGATCAGTACTGGCAACAGAATAAGACCATGCAATTACAAGACAATGTTTTTATTAATTAGTGCTTGTGATAAAATTACCGAGAATCAACACCAATCTGCCTCTACTGCAATGAGTTTCTTTTACACATTGCATGAGGTTTGGCTGTGTTGCTGGGAACAGTTCCATTGAAGTTCTTATAAGCAAAGCAACTGTCAATTGTCAAAATCAAAACCATGATTTATGTAAAACTATAATAATAGGTTTGATATTACTTAAGGTGCATTGTAACCAAACGAACTTATTGGATTAATCAAATCATAACTGTTCGGAGTCACCTAATATTGCTACTTCCAGAGGCTTTTAATTCATAAAAATAATAACTCGTGCCCGCCTTGCATTTCTACCACTATTAATAAATGTCAATACACAGGACGAGGGTACACTGTCATGTCCAAGCCAAAGTCGTATAGCGCTTGACAGTTAAACAGAGCGCTACGTCGTCGTGACCACTGGGTTTGCCAATGTGACCAAATTTTTTCACTGATGACCAACTTTCCATGCTTTTCACTGATTGAAATACTTTTGTTGGTGACTAAATCTGAAAACTTATGGGCCAGCTGGCCCTAAGGTTTTTTCCCTGAAAGTCGAGCCCTGTTAAAATCTGGCTAAAAACTATTTTGTTCCAAATCAACTGATGACCAACTTTCCATGCTTTTCACTGACTGAAATACTTTTGTTACATTGGTGACTAAATATGAAGACTTGGGGGCCAGCTGGCCGCAATTTTTTCCCTGAAATTGAGCCCTGTTAAAGGGAACCTTGTATAAAAACAATTTTGTTCCAAATCAGAAGTTGATGTTTTTGTTACCGTAATTAAAACTATTCCAGCAATTTGAAGACGATAATTCCTTGCCTGTGTTGAATGTTGGACATTTTGCTTCTTCCATTTTAGGATTTTAAATTTTCCCATGTGCTGCCATGTACATGTATAAATTTGCTAAGCATGATGGAAAATTATGATGTCAACTTTTAAAATGCTGAGCATTGCGTGAATCCAGAAATATAAAATTCTAAATCGTTTAAAATTCATATTCCGGATGCATGAATATGCCCAGTTTCCAATGAGAAATCTTTTTCTGTATACTCCATATTGAGATATCTGACTGCAATGACGTCATAAATTACCATAAAGTAGACATGGCGATGCCCAGGTAATTTGAACCAAAAACAGTTGGTATTTGAACCACTTACATAATTAAACTCCAGGATGAGTTAAAGAGAACCAATTAGATACACTTTGGAACTTAAGGACATTCGCGCCCAAAAACTTCCCACACACAGATTTTTTTAAAACTTTGACTGACGGTAGAAAATGATAAGATTAGATAAAAAACGTAAAAAAAATCGGGGGTCACCGAACTCGTTTTCAAGATAAAGCGTAGCTCAGACCATAGCATTTCTACGATTCTCAGTCATTCGAGGCGATTCTGGCCGGATTCATTACTATCGGCATATATTTAAGTTGAAGAATCATCTCTAAGCTATGAGTGTTTAACAAGGCTTATATAGGCCTAATTGATAGATCTTTGCTACATATGTCATTAAATCTGCTAGAATTAGCCTTAAAAAAGACAACTTCTAAGTCACGCACACCTGTCTCCATGTACCAATTCGACCCTTTTTTAATAGTATATGACAAATAATTACAACTTCCCACACACAGATTTTTTTGGTTTTTTAGTATAATGTAGAGAGTTAAAAAAGGAAGTGATCTGCCGAAAAAAGTGGGGGTCACCGAGCTTCCAACAAAAATATTCGCACACCAAGTTAACGCAAAGGTCATCAGCTCTATATTTTGTTAAGTTTTCGACTCGGTGCGCGCGCTTGAAAATGACGTGGCACGCGCGTGACCAATGAATAGCGTGCGCACTAGAGATGCGCAGTAGCAATGGGCGCGAACGTCCTTAAACTGTTTTTAAGCCAACATTCCTTGTAACACCAACATCTACTCTTTCTTTGTGCCAGTGGTGACTGAAGTTTTACTCAGTAATTGTCTTAAGTTAGTTTCATAGTATTGTATTAATTTATTTTAGTAGTTGCCCCAAAATTGATTTGCCTAACTTGCATCATTAAATAAACAAGCTTCCAGGAATGTCTTGTAGTGTATTTTTTCTGTTTGTTAAAATATACCTGAGCACTAGGGAGAGTTCGCATTTTCAGATGACCTACTTGCTTATTAATTTTCAGTCAGAATTTTTGTAGCATTTGTTTTTACTGAATCTTTTGCCTTTTAGGAACTTAGATAATGACTTTCTGTTGGTGAGAGGAGAGCTACAAGTTCCCTTTGGCTTGGTTTCTGGGAAGTTGCCTTACAAATATATTGTACTCAGGATGGGAAGAGAAAGAGGAGAACAGAATAAATATCTGTGGGAACAAATTGTCCATTCTGGGTCTTACAAGAACAGGTGTCTATGTATACCAAAGGATAGATGCTATATTGGAGGTACATGTAACCAGTCACAAATTAAACTTGGTCTGACCATTTTAAAATCAAATGGCAATTATTTTTATATATGTTTCCTTTACACATAGAAAGAACGTTAGAAAAATATGAAAATATTTTCATAGCATAGACATGCATACAGTTTGTATGCTATTATGCTGTTTTAAAATTGTTTAAATTTCTTTTTTTGTTAGCAATTTGGCATCAGTATGATGATGCAGTTTTTAGTGAGCCAAATTGGGTGCAAAGCTTTCTGAACATGATGCCTGTAAAGAAAAGTATGGATGTTCTTGAAGGACGAAATCTTGCTACATGGGCCATGCTGCACGAGTGGGAAGATCTCTTAACTGTCAAACGTGACACAGCGATGCCAGCTTGGGATTTCGTTAGGAGAGTTGAAGACTTAGCCTACTGTATGACAAATTCCAAAACTGAGGAATATGGACGTGTCATATCAAATGTCCCTTCAAGATATAATTTTAAACAAGTAAGTGATTAATCACTGCACTGTAAAATCTGTTAGTCTTTATAATCGAGGCATCCCAGTAGATGTAATCAGATCAGATTCAAGAAGTTGAAATGTCAAAAATGGGTCACATTGGATTGCTATGGCATGCCCTCTCTTGCATCTCCTCTCAATCAGCTGTGATAGTCAATTGATGTGACCTTGCATGTACAGTAGATGATGATTCTGTTACTGAGAGATCTAGAATGGTATACCAACAAATTAAGTGCAAAATGTGAAAAGAGGGATTTGCAGGTAAACACTATTTTGGTGGCTGCACTTAGGTAGCTGTATTATTAAACACACTGCACATTAAGAGAATGGCCCTTGCATAGAATTAGTAGTTACCAACTAGTTAAGCATGATGTGGATCCGGATATAAAGTTTTCATGTTTAACTGGTTGAACTACAAGTCAATATAACTTTACTAATTTTCTATTAGCAGTCGCAGAAGTGGGGTTTGGTCAGGGTAGTCGAGGCTGGGAAAGGTAGAGGGGAGAGAGGGCAAGAGCAGGATGAGTGCTATTACATATGTTTTGTACCTTAAACTCTGCATTATGCAAGCTTAAGTCTCTGCGTTTCAGTTCAAGTCATAACAATTGACAAATGTCTTCCTCCATCATCCAAAATCCGGGTTGAATTTCAATGGGGGTTGGGGTACATTGGGTGGTCAGTCATCCTGAACAAAATCTGTCAAAATTTAAATTATGTTTAAGAACGGAAAATGTAAGCAGCTGTAAAGACTGTTTCAAAACTAAATTCATAAAGGCATCTATTACTAACAGCCCTTGCCTTCAATTCAAAAATCGTGGATCTGCCCAGAAGGTTGAAGTTCCAGAAATTAAGACCATGAGACAAATTTGAAAAAGCTCAACCCTTACTGTTATAGGATTCTAACTGCACCTTATAAAAACATGCACTTAATCTTCCACTACTTTCGATACAAGTATGTTTTTCGTGTGCCTCCAAAAGAATATAGCACTTGCAAATCTTGTGTGCTTATGATTTTTAGTTCAGGAAGATTTTGTTTCTTATTTTCAAGTGTTAATATAATTTCCTTAGCAACAGTTTGTTCTTGGTTCTTCAGAGTTGCAAGTTAAGGTGAATATAAAATGTGCCCCAATCTCTCTCTGATCATGCAGTGCCTAAAGTTTGTGCGTTCGACTTAAGGAGAAGGTTGCCTTATTTTTAGAGGTTCCTGTGACTTCTTTGGTTTCGTTTGTAACTGAAGCTAAAGCTCTGCAATTTTTTTCATTATGTCACATTCAATTTTGGCACCTTTAATGACGTAATGCTCATGTGCTTCTGTGCAGCTCGTGAGTGGTGTACTTTTCTCAGTTGCGTAAGTCATTCCTCAATTACTGTACTTTGTTTATTATTCGTACTGTACAGTAGCTTCGTTGTGCCATTGGTTCATCTTCTTGTTAAGTAGAGGCCTATGTACGGTTTACCAAAGCCTGAAGGAAATGTGTACTGTTTCTGGCTTAATGCACAGAATGTGGTCTATTTTCTCAGGATCTGCTACTGTGCTGAATAGCTGGAGGATATATTTGAGCCAACCTTACTTGTGGCGGTATAAAAAAATTTGAATGAAATAAGCCATCTTCACTGGCCATTAAGCCAATGAAGTCTGACCTTTTGTGACAGTTGCTGAGTGCTGTAATCTATGTAACTGGAGTAGTTAAATAAATAAACACAGTTTGGTGCTGTTGTTACTGTTACAGATGATCCAGTTCTGTCTAGGAACAAAGGTTAAGCATAAATTTGCATCCTTTGCAGTACTCTAGTATAAGACATACTGTCAACTCTGATGCGCTCAAAAAGCTGTGATTACTTCTAGCTTGGGGGCTAGTGATATTTCGCATACTGTACTGTACTGCACACTGCATTTCTGAACCTTGGTATTTTCATTTAGATTCTGAGGGATTACCTGAAGCCTAAAATTGAACAGAATGCTACTCTTCAGGAGGTGAATGTGGATGAGAAAACAAGGCTTTCTTGCCTAGTTTTATCAGTAGCCATTTGTCATGTTATTAGATTGCACAAAGTACAGCTTGATGTTGAAGATTATCACAAGCTGTTTATGTCGTTATCTCTGTGGTCTGATACTGAAGAAAATACCTGTTCAGCATTTAACAAGCTTCTACATAACTTTCCTGATGCGCATTGGAGGTAATTATGAATAAAATAATATGCAATAATTTTTTTCAAGGTGCATTCTATATAACTTTCATGAAGTTGCCTGGCGAAGAAACCTGATATTGAATCGTGGTTTATCAGCATTTCTGATACATATAGTTACAGCATTTTAAAACTGTCTTGCAATCTCAGCTAGATGAGCCATGACACCAGAGTTGCCCTCTTGTATACAAGAGTTTTGTGCTGAGCTTTCACTTTTTGCCAATGTACATTGGCCACTTTATTCTTGTACTTCTGACATTTAATTGGAGCAGTTTTGATGGGGTTTTTAGATCCAAAAGTGTATAAATGTTGCCTCTAACATATAAAGATGTGTGGAAAGCATTATTTGAGGAAATGTAGTTAGAACTCAACTGAAACAATTACATGTAGATTATTTGTTCTCAATTTCTATAAGGTGATAGTTCATTCTGCATTCAGCCCCATCCACCATCCTCATACAAATCCCAAGCTCATAATTTAACTGTTGATGGTAAATTAGTGAATAAAAGTACATTTAAGTGCTGCCTCATAGCTTCTGCCTATTTTGGATGGAGAGTGTAAGGAAATGGTATTTATTGAACATTTATTTTGTTGAAAAAGTAATCGTGTGTACTGTGAATCATTACATGTATGTGTTATTAATCACATTCAGGCAGTTTACAACCATTTACATGATGTTAAAAGGGATACCATGTCTTTAACAATATTTTCAACAGAGAGTTAGGTGAGTCAATTCAAGCCATCTGCAAATATGCTGCAAAGAATCATAGTCGTGCTAACTCCTGGCTGTTTGCTGTACCCTTGGCCCACTTTTTAACTCAGGAATCACAGCCTTTCAATGCAGCTGTATTGCTTCTTGAAACACCTCAAGATGGGGATGACACATGGTGGGGAGCCGGTGGCTTTGAGACAAAGGCTGTGAGAGAGAGATCTGTTGGTGATGATGGGTATGGTGGAATTAATCCTTAGTAGATGTACATATAATAATACACTTTACCTGCCATTTGTGTTTTTGATGTAACAATATGTTGAACCCCATCACAAAAAAGTTCCAAAACAAGCCTTTTCAATTATTCAGTCTATTAAATTTGTGCACTGCCTAGGTTTTATCTCAGTTCATGTAAGCAAGACCTGTTATTAAAATGCAAATCATGCATGTGCGTCCACCCCGGCCTACAGCAACAGAAGCAAACGGTGCCACTTGTGCCTCACAGAAAAACTTTACTTAATTAGAGCCAAGAAGCCGTCTTTATTAAACAAGAAAACAGAACTCATTTCTAAATGCCGCCACAAGAATAAGTTTTACTTAACAAATTTCACAAGCCGCCAACAATAGCTCTATAGAATCTTTATTTCACACGTAGATTATTATTATTATTATTATTATTATTATTAATCATTCATCGGAGTAATTGTGCAACCAGTTGGCCTCCCCTTCAGTAGAGCTCAAAGGCCCTTGTTTTTGTTTCTGTTAATTGTGCAGATCGGAATTCTCAGGGGCCCCGTTCAGGGATTCTATTACTTTTTAGAGGCCCTGGGTGGGGATTTTGTTGTTTTTCGTACTAGCATGGTTTCAGAGGCTTTCTCTTGGGATTTTGTTTTGTGCTCTCATCATATGGTCACCTGATTGCATGATTTACAAAGTCCTGTTGTAAATTTTAAATTATCAGTCTCGGTGTCTGGTGATTAACGCTTATTTCGGAATAGAGTTAACTATTTCTTATTTTTTTCATCTCACGTATTGTCCACTTAATAAATTTTAATCACACATATTAGTAGTAATATATTTTTGCGATTTCTTATATTTTGGTGTTCAAAAATATTTTACACTTTCTGTTTCCATGGTTTTGTATCAATAGCGCAAGTTCAGTTGTACCAGGCATTTTTAGTTTTTAGTTTTTAGTTTTTAGCGTGTACTGAGGAAGCCCGAAGGGCGAAACGTTTACACTAGATTAAAATATACAAAACCTGTGAGAAGGTCGCCAGCGACTCATTTTTTCATTCTCCTTATTAACTTATCTGAGTCAAGACGTTTTGTATCCTTTTGGATCCTCCGCGCAAGTGGCATCATCGTTGGATACTCAATCTTTATCATTCTACTTCTACATTTAAGAGAGACAAAATGCGATCGAAGGGTCCAACAAGTGACAACATAGAGACACTTATTTTAATAAAACGAACATGATAACATTTCGTTTGAAGCCAACAGTGCTGATTTATCAAATTATCGACGTCACACTGACATAACAGATACAATGAGAAACTGCTTGTTTACCAAATTATCGACATCGCACTGACGTAACAGATATAATGAGAAATAATTTCAGCCACATCCTCAAGTGACAAACAAATGAAGAAAAGGGCACAAGCAGCAAGAACATTTAAGTGAGACAAAATGCGATCGAAGGGTCCAACAAGCGACAAGATAGAGACATTTACCTTAATGAAACGAATGTGATAACATTTCGTTTGAAATCAAAAGTGCTTATTTAACAAATTATCAACATTGCACTGACGTAACATATATAATGATTTAATCCCACAGTTGATATAAATGACTGTAGATAAACAAGTTAATGCATTAAGTCCAATGGCGCGTAAGCGACCGGACAAGCTGAAACTGTAAAACTCCGCTGAAGAAGACATTAAAGTCAAAACCGGTCCGCAAACGGCTTGTTTTGGTTGAGACAGCTGGATCGACACCCAACCATAAGTGTCCATCCTTAATTTCCAGTGCGAAACCGCAAGGGAGGTTCCGTTAGAAGAGTTGCAAAACGGGCAGGATCTAGATCCCCTCTCCTAGCAAGAGAAATTCCGTGCAAATTATATATATAGTTGTGTAATAAGATGGTTTGCCAACGAGGATGACGCTTGTGAGAAGGATCCAATGGATACAGGACGCTTACACTCGGTAATTGTAGGCTGAGTAAAAGAGCATTTTGAATAACCCCCATTTTCTTCGCTTTGATTTCTACTAGTGATAACTCAAAATTTGGATGGTGCCAACATCTCCCTGATTTTTTTGGTTCTACGATAAGCGGGAAATATCGACTTGGATGGAAAAATTTCCTTATCTTCTGGTAAAGAATGTAATAGGTGCAAGTGTTTTTTGATAAGCGATTGGATACATGTATCTGGATTGTAATCAAGCACCAATGGGAAAACTTTCTTAGCTGGCTTGACCCGTTTGCTCAGAAGATCGGATCTTGAAATGCTGAGAGCTTTGTCAAACTGTTTGTCGACAAGCCCCGCGGGATAATTTTGAGATTTCAAATATTCTTTGTATTCCTTACATCTATTTTTTAAAAAGTCGTCATTAGAACAATTGCGTTTAATTCTTAAAGCTACCCCAAAGGGCACTGCTCTTTTGCAGTACGAGGGATGCGAACTTGAAAAAGGTAAATAGAGTTGACTATCAGACTATCAGTTGCCTTAAATCTTGTGATAATGTTATTAGAATTCAGGATAAAGGTTCTAGGTTCCTTGTCCTTAGTCAGCAAGAATATCAAAATAAGATGCTAGGGCAGCTTAATAGTGATTTACACTATGACAGTTTAGACTGTGACCCAACACTTGACCATTTTGAAGTTGTGAAAGAATGGAGTCGTAAGTGGTTTTCCGATGGGCAGATTAGCCAGGAGATTGCTACATGGGTTATAAATTTAGAACCAAAACTGGGAGTAGCATTTGGGAATGTCAAAACACACAAATGAGACAACCCACTTCGTCTCATTACATCCTGTTGTGGTACGGCAATCAAACGGCTTTCTGCTTTTACGGAATTCTACCTGAAACTTCTTTCACAGAATCTTCCTTCCTTTGTTAAGGATTCTACTGATTTTTTGCAAACCAGATGTAAAGAATACAAAGGGTACCTGAAGTCACAAAATTACCCGGCAAATTTAGTTGACAAATAGTTTGATAAGGCTCTTAAAATTCCAAGATCTGAGCTTTTAAGCAAAAAGGTGAAAGCTAACAAAAAAGTTTTTCCTCTGGTACTCGATTATAATCCCATTTTGCCAGACATTCAAAACATCATTAGGAAGCACATTCATTTATTAAGATCTTCAACTCAAATCACAGAAATTTTTCCAGCTAAATCTGTTTTTCCTGCTTACCGCCGAACCAAAAATCTAAAGGAAGTTCTAGCGCCATCTAAATTCCGACCAAGCTCTGCTACGAATCAGATGGTCAATGAGGGCGGTTGTTTTAAATGTGATAAAAATAGATGTGACTTGTGTAAGAATTTCCTACTTCAAGCTTCTAAATTCCAAAGCTCGGCCACAGGTAGGCTTTATCCTATCCGACAAAAAGTGTCTTGTTCATCCAAAAATGTCATTTACCTCGCAACGTGCTGTAAATGTAATTTACAATATGTGGGTTCTACATCAACTGAGTTTAAAATAAGATTCCGCAACCATAAATCGAATATGCTCAACAATAAAAGAAAATGTGAATTGGCGGTACATTAGGTGGTACAATAGTTTCCAACATGACATTCTGAAATGAGTTTTATCATTGAGCAAATTATATCCTTTCAAACTCTGTTACATTTAGACCAGTTACTGCTTACCAGAGAAGCCCACTGGATGACACAATTATTTACACTTAATCCGCATGGCCTTAACAAAAGGCGTGAATTTCGCTCCAAAAATCGTATTAATTACAGCAACTAATTAGACCTTTTCACATGTTCTTGCTTCGAAAATGATTTGACTTGTCCAGTTCCTATTTTATTTATTCATTAGTCTGTTTTAAATATAGTTTCAGTTGTTATGTAATTTACCTTTTGCATTCATAGGCCCTGTTGGGGGATTCTGTTATTTTTGTTTTAAGTGTGCTGTTCATGGCCACTCAACAGGGAATTTATTACAGTATTATTTAGGGGTCCTGCTCTGGGACTATGTTACGGCCTTAATTATGAACATTCAGAGGCCTCTTGCAGGGAATGTGTTACGTTTGCTTTATTACATAACTTTTGTCACTAGTTTTTTACTCATACTATTGTTATTTTGCTTGTAATTTGAACTCTTAATTAAGCTGTTTTATAAGCCAGTACCTCTGTTTTTAACGTTTATCTGAGGAAGGCTGAACAACCGAAACGTTATTATAACGTTATTACAATTCGATAATAAAAAATGGGGTCACCGAGCTCGTCTTTGAGTTATAAGCACTTAAAGCTAAACTAAGGGTGTTTTTAGCAGGTCGTACTGTTGCTATGGTAACCTATTGAGCCACAAAATTGGCAGCAACAATGATTGGGCAGTTTTGTGATACCATGATTTTGGCATCAACTGATATATGTAGAGAGTGGGTATAATGGCCCATCAAAATGTAAGTCTTGGAAAGTACTGGAAACTTGTTTCGAGCCACCCTTAAACATTCTATATCAGTTGATGCCAAACTCATGATAACAAAAAAACTGCCCAATGAACATGTTGCTGTCAATTTTGTGGCACAAATCAATAGGTTACCATAGTAACAGTGTGACATGCTAACAACACACAAGGCAGCTGCACCTTGCATATTTTCCCATAGAAAGCTCATTTTCATAGGCTTATTGTGAACTATCATTGATCATGGCCATCATGCACCATTTGACCATGGCTTAAATGAAAAACAGTTAAGAGACCTGCAGTCCAGAAACATTTTACCATGCTTTATAAACATTACAACAGTGTGATTTTCAGGCTTGATATAGTTGACTGATTTTGTCCTTTAGCTGCCCATCACACATGATAAAAATGCTGGCTCCACTGTTTGCCTTGGACCCTCTCTTCAGAAGAACATTTCTTCTTGTTGTTCCTTGTCAAGCATTTAAAAGAATTGCTGCCTCAGGGATATTTACAGCACTGGAAATGTGTACTTCTCTGGCAAGAATTGTGCAAGACAAACATTTTATGACACAAGAGGAGGTTAGTTTCTTTTGCTGTTTCATTAAAATGACATTTGCTGGAGATTGAGCTATGTGCGGGGTTTCTTGTTTTGTCTTGTTTTGGGACTAAGCAATGTTGTTTGGCCACAGAAATGACATGCAATTAGTGCTTGTGGGAAAGTGGTGCAGGCACTCATCCTTCAGAAACCGCAGACATACACCAGGCTAACTTGCGGTCATATTTTTAGTCCACTCTAATCATTTAGGACATAATTTCTTATTTTGCAGAACCGCGCTATATCTGCCACTTTCAAGAAAGTAAAGAAGGATTTTGACATTTCTACGCAAGGGCAACATCCAAGGTGAAGCTATTGCGAGAAGCCTCCATACCCTAGTACTGTTATATATGTCTGGATTTATTAAAACAGTGCTAAAGAAAAAATTGGACTGCCCAAGCCTTTTCTCCCAATAATATGATATAAAAATGGAAGGATGTCAGTCTTTTTCCTTTTCGTGCTCTTCTCTATTTTTTTCCATTGCTTTGAGTGAGTTTTAGACCTTTAGGAGTTGTGAAACCAAACTGGGCAGGTCATTTGGTGCAAAGGAATGTGTCATATATTGGCACAGAATGTTGGAAATGATCAGGAAATGCCCTATTTTGACTTCAGATACATTGCAAAGACCGGTATTAATTTGAGATGCTCATTTCTTGGCCTTTTTATGTCACTTAGTCATGTTTTATGGAAATATAAATCTGGATTTATGAAAACAGTGTTCAGGAATCCTGTTGGGCTCCAACCGAAGTAGACGATAGATACTCAATGTTTCGATAAGGAGAGTAGTTTTCCACGTAATGAATGAAGTTGGTAATACCACTTTGCCTCTCTGACTTCAGTAGCTCATTATCTGATTATAGAAAAAGTTAAAAAAAAGTATCTGTTGTGGAAAATATTCTTGGGAAACATCCAACAGGAAGTAACAAAAGTGATATTGCCCGTGGGAAAGCTTCTAATATCCGAAATTGCTAACCACAACGAAAGGTGAATTCTGCATCACTGTGCCCATCATTTGTTAAATCCAACGTTTATTAACAGTTTGTCATGTCATTACATGAATTATTAGTGACATATTTGGTGCCTGATACACTAATCAAGGTAATCAAATACCGGTAAGTTCAATCAATAATAACATTAACACCAACACCACCACCAACAGTTAAAACAACAGCAATGCCTTACTATTACATTTAACTTATAAATACACAAAGAATAGCACAACGTGGTGCTCCTTTTGTCAGTGCAAAGTAAACGTTATTGATTATTTTCAATGTATGTCAAAATAACAGACTAATACTGCCTTAATTCCAATTTTTTTTAGTTCCTTAGTGGGTGATGAGGAAACCAGAAACCATGAGGCCGTCCTTTGCGCCAACTCTTGCTTAAGCATTTTGAAGACAGTGCTTTCCCATACAAGCTGTGATTCCTTTCTGCTGTATGACTGTCTGGAAGCTATTGAAATGTGCACTGCCACACTGAAAACTGAAGCTCTTCAAGGTGATGCGAACCAAGATGCAGGACACCTGAGCAGAATTGCAGAGGGAGCCCTTCGCTTGGTGAAGAAATGGTTGAAACAAGTGTTGTATGATCGAGTTCCATGCTACAATGAGGTTTTGAAGCATGAAGAACTAACGGTATGGACTGGTTTACTAACAATTGTGACAGGTTCTTTAAATTTCGTGAAAATGACAAGCCAAATGTTTCACATTTGATGCGAATGTATTTCAAGAACGTTTGTACCTAAATGACTTACAATTTCTTGAGGAAATATTACTATTGATGTATCCTTCCCTTAGCTAAAACATAAGTTTAACAAACACTATGAAACCAAAACCCATTAAAATCTTGTGAATATTTTAACAGGAAAATCACAGGGTTTTCATGCAGTTTTGACAGGTTTTTCATGGTGCGGATTCAGGGGTTTTCATGGGGAAAATCCCATGAAAACCCACTTAAAACGCGATTAAAAATTCCTAATTCAGGGCCCATGAAATTTCCATTCTGAAATCAAAAACATTAAAAATCCATGAAAATTCCTTTAAATTTGGGTCATGAAATGATATTTAATGGGATTTTCATGGTATTGGAAAATAAACCATGAAACTTACCACCAGATTTCTCATAGTGTTTATTTCATGGAATTTTAATGGTATGCAAAATTAATGGCCCATGAAAATCCCATTAACGGGGAGAAATTTTAATGGCCCATGAACATTTTCACACTACAATGTAGTTTAATTACCTTTTCACAGTATTTTCATGGTCCATGAAATTTGACTCCCTGTCAATACTTTCCAGAGTGTCAAGATATTCTGGCAGCCGAGAATTGTTTTCCATACGACTAGATACCCGGCAGTCTAAAATTATTGTTAATAGAATTTCCAGGAAATAACTCATTCCATTCTTCTTAAAATAGCAGATGGTTTGTTTAGAAATGTCAAGCGATTTCAAGTGTTATTTTGGCATTGTAGTTAAGGAAATTTTCGAGCTTGAGGACACTATGAAATCCTGATGCTTCGACGCTTGCAAAATATTGTACTCTGCCCTCTTTTTCTGGAGTATGATATTCTCAGTTACTATAAGGGCTATTAAAGTAGTGCTAACAGTTAAAGATACATACGAGAAGGAGAGTAGTCGGCTGAGGTCATTTTGCTCACTTTTTGAGTGTCCTTTAATCACATGTTTACTTGGAAATAATTATAAATGTGTATTATGGTATCTTCATCTTATTAAATTTCATGATTCCTTTTTCAAACAGAAAGATATTAATGAGTGCAATGAATATGTTCCTATGGAGATATTATGTAATCTTTTTCAAATGATGATCATTTACTGTGATGATCAACAATGTCTTGGTATCTTTCTCTGCAGTTCAAATATACAACCTTTCATACATGTATGTTCATTTGTAGACTTTTTGTGTGTTGTGAAATGTATTGGTGTATATTTTATGATCCATTAAATTATATTTTGGTTCACATTACTTTTCATGGTCATGAACACATACATTCATGACCCATTAAATTCCGGTCTGGCCAGTTTCTGACTACCATTTCAATTTCATGGGCCCTCTTAACTTCCTTTTTAGCCTTTAAATTGTAATAAATTTAAATGTAAGCATTTTTAATTTCTATGGCACCGCTTTCGTGAGTCCTCATTCCCGTGATTTTTTCAAAATCACTTAAATCTCGAAAATTCAATCAATCAGTCAGTCAGTCAATCTATCATCTTGTTTAAAAACTCGGTTAAAATCTTCAGTAAGTACAATAATATATCATTCTAAATACATAAGTTGAAAGAGTAAAGAGGACGCATCGATTCTCTGTGACTCTGAGTTTCGCGCCTAAGCGCTTGCCTAAGTTCTGTCTGACGAGCGCTTAGGTGCGAAACTCAGAGTCACAGAGAATCGATGCGTCATTTGAAATACAAATATTACATTAATTAAAAACTAGAATATATAACAATTAGGGAGCTTACGAATCAACGACTTTTGCATGACGACGCCGTTAGATTGCGTGACATGCAAAAACGAAAACAGAACAAAAAAGAAAAGATTTCACCGACCTCAAATTGAACCCTCGAGTGTCACGACAAAACAAATTCGAATCATCTCCGTTCGGCGCGTTATCCACTTGAGCTAACGAAGCAGAGGTGAGAAGTGATTGCGTTATAGTGACTTCATCCTTTAGCGAAACAAAAGGTTTCTTTTGTTATTCGTTTAACAATAGATCTCCAAAAGATACCGCTTGGAAAACTGAGGGTTGTTTGCATACGTAATATCTTGACAACGAAGAGCAACCCAGCGAAAAAAAATTCAGAGCAATGTTTCTCAGGTGAAACGAAACCCACATGCCAAAATTCAGGCCCTTTCGCAAACATTTTTTTTTCAACCAAATAGTCACTTAGCATGGTTTTGCACTCACCCCTTCAATTGTTTTTGCCTGTTTTCGTTCAAGAAACAACCTTCTACAGTGTGACGGCGAATGCTGCCAGTTCAACCAGCGGTCATGATGGTGGCTAGTCATGAATTTTATAGCTCTCATCCTTTTAGATATTTTCCTTCACTGGTGGCCTGCCTTCTTTTTTTTTTCAAGTTTTTTTCGCAACAAGAAGGTCTTTATAATCGACCGGGTCTCTTGGATGACTACCAGCATGACAACAACGTCAACAAGACACGAAATCATCCTGTGATACTGACGCAACGAGTCCGCCATCTTGGTTCGCGTATGTGTGCGAAGGGTTATTTTGATGCTAAAGTGACTCGATATTCCAACTCTGCTTCTACTTTTAACATTCCAAGATTGGTACAATGTGGTGACTTCGAAATCAACCCTGGTCCAGAACAGTCATCCACTACAACTCGCACGAAACCTATCTACAAGTGGTCTATGTACGAAGTCTGTTTGTTCCAATCAGAAAGGGATCCTCTGTGATGGTTGTAACAAATGGTTCCACCTAAAATGTATTTCTATGGATCTTCAGTCTTACTTTGATCTGGGATCTTCAAATGAGCAGTGGTTCTGCGACATTAATTGTGGGTGGCCGTTTAATTTCACCAATTCATTCTTTGAGTCATCATTTTCTACTATGCTGAATGTCAGCCTTAGTTCACCGGCTTCTGATGTCCCTGGGGGATCATCCTCCCATCCTGCCAACAGCTTCTCCAAGTGTCTACTGCTAAATTCAAAAAGTATTCGAAACAAGATCAATGACCTGAGTGCTTTGATGTTAATGGACTCTTTTGACATTGTTGCCTTGACCAAGACTTGGTTAGACAGTGATTTTGATGACCGTCCTCTGTACCTTGACGGTTATAATATCTTCCGTCATGACAGGTGTGGTCAACTCGGTGGTGGTGTGTTAATTGTAACTAAACTCCACCTGCCATGTGTACGCAGATATGATCTGGAGGTTGATGCAGAGATGCTAGCCTGTGAACTAAAGATTAGTAATACTTGATGTCTTTTATTTGCAGTTTTCTATAGACCGCCAGACATTGGAGATAAATTCCTAGATGAGTTCAGGAGATTTCTTGATAAAGTTTCCGGAACAGGAATCGCTGATTTAATCATCACGGGTGATTTCAACTTTCCGTGCGTCGACTGGACGGTTGGATCTCCGACTTTACCGGACAAATTGACTGAAACATTTTGCAAAATCCTGGATGATCACTTCCTCACTCAGCTAAATTCATACATTACTCGTCCCAATGGTTCTAAATCTTCATCTTTAGGTAACATCTTAGACCTTGTGTTGACGAATAATGACTCACTCATTGAGGGAATCACCATGCATCCAAATGGCTTTGATTCAGATCACTTGCCAGTCTGCTTTACTGTTAAGAAGAACAGCCCAAGATTAGTCTATCAATATGATAAAGCTGACTTTGTTGGTTTAAGAAATGCTTTTTCACTCATCTCATGGGATTCTCATATATCATCTGAGGACATTGACTCAAGTTTGGCTAACTTTCAGGATCTAGTGCTAGCGGCTGTTGGTGATTATGTACCAAAGATGAAGCTCAGATGTAGGTCAAGACCTCCATGGATAGATAAAGATGTTTTAAAGTTGGTGAGGAAAAGAAAGTCTTGTGGAAACGCTTGAAGGCTAGTCCATCCCCTGAGCTGACGACAAGGTTCAAGTTACTTAGGAAACAGACCAAGAGTATCATCTCACTCAAGTATTCCCAGTATTTAAAGTCTCTATCGGATAAGCTTAAGACCAATCCAAAGAAGTTTTGGTCCTTTCATTCTCTCAAGTCCAAAACAAAGAGGCTACCGGAGGTATTAACCTCTACTGGTCAATCAAAGTCTGCTAAAGATCCTGTGGACAAAGCTTCACTGTTCAATGAATTTTTTGGCTCTGTTTTCTCTACAAGAGCATTAGACCCTGTTAGCCTTCATGTCGACGTGGTCAATCCTAACCTACATGTACTAGTGGAGGTATCCACTAAGCGGAATGAAGTCAAGTCTATCCTTAGTCAACTAGACGCTAACAAAGCAACTGGAGTAGATGGTATTCCTGCTAGGTTCCTTAAGGAGTGTGCTGACGAGCTATCATACCCTCTGGCTCTATTGTTTAATTTGTCTTTCAGATATGGGAGTGTTCCTTCTTTGTGGAAACGAGCTAATGTTACTCCTGTGTTTAAAGCAGGGGCCAAAGATGTAGTTGAGAACTATTGACCTATATCACTGTTGTCCATTCCAAGTAAATGCTTAGAGAAGATTGTACAGAAAGCCATATATTCCCACGTGGCTCCTTATCTAACAGATTGGCAACATGGTTTTATAAGGGGTCGCTCATGTGCCACTCAGTTAGTTTTAACACATCATCAGTGAACAAAAGCAGTGGACAATGGATTGCAGGTGGACGTCGTGTTTCTAGATTTTTCGAAGGCTTTTGACAGAGTTTCACATGATCTACTCCTGCTGAAACTGTGTAATTTTGGCATCTCTGGTAGCCTACTCAATTGGTGTGAGAATTACCTGAGCCATACAGAGCAAAGAGTTGTAATAGATGGTCAGAGCTCTGCCTGGTCTGTTGTCCCATCTGGTGTTCCACAGGGTTCCTTATTAGGGCCATTATTTTTTGTGATATTCATCGGTGACTTACCTGACGTGGTCATGCCTGGGAACAGGTACAATTGCATGATACGCGGACGATTGTAAGACATCTAGAGTGGTAAGCTTTTTAGCAATTGTGTCGACAGTTAGAAACAAGGACAAGATAGCTCAACTACAGAGCAAGGCGATTTTTCCTCTGTTGTTTTGAGTGATCTTGTAGCCAGCTTAATCTTTTAGCACACAAATGTTTCTCGACTTATAGCTGCCCTTTCATTTTTGTCATGCTAGCACATTTTGTTAGCCTGTCTTGTGTATTTGTAAAAAAAAGCAACCAGTGTGATTTCAAAAATAAACAGCTAGTCAAGAAAGGGTTACATTTACAGTTAGCAGGAGTCAAAAATGCAAGGCTGCGCATTATATCCTCGTTGTATACTTTATCAAGCAAGATTTGAAGCAGTAACAGTTACGTTTAGAGAAATAATGCTCAACTGATGCATCTATTTTCCTTTTGGTATTAAATTGAACAATTGATCTTTGCACAGAGCTCTATAATTAAGTTTTATTTATATATTTGATGCCTTAGTTAGTTAGTGGTATATTTAATTATTTATAAAGTAACAGTTATATTTTTTCGTTTTTTCACAGAATGTCTAAAATGAAATGGCCATTGAAACATGACACGATATTTGGTCGCAAACTCCTTAGTTGGGAGCTGTGGAAGTACCAATCAGGCACCAGAGAGCGGGGGAACTGTTTAGAGGAAATATGCAAAATTCTGAACAACATCAAAGATACCCAATTTTGTGTTTCGCCAAAGGGTTTGAGAGACCGCCTGAAAATCGTAGAGATTGATTGCAAGGCCAGGAAGAGAGAGGCCGAGAGGGGCTCGGGAATTTCCCAGGAATATCGAGAAATAGATCAGATCATGGAGGACTATTTAGAGAGAAGAGATGAAGAAGAGGCTAAACAGACCAAAGAATCAGCTGAGGATCAAAACAAGGAGGATCAAGATAAAGCGACAGGGGAGGAGATGAGGGAGAGGGCTTTGGAGCGGCTAGCTCAGACTAAGAAGCGAAATGGAAAAGATGAACCACGAAAAAAAACGCCAAATAAGCAATGACACACTCACATCTCGGGGAGTCAGCAGAGAGGGAATCAAGTTAAGACAAGGTGAGCTAGAGATAAAGAGAAAGCAAGAAGAAGCTACCATGGCTACTCAGCAGGCTCTGCTTTCTCAGCTGCGAGATCAACAACAGTTACAAATGCAGCAACAGCAACAGCAGCAACAACAGTTTATGCAGATGATGCTTAACAGCCAGCAAGTACAATCTCAGGCCATTACTGAACTTTTAAGAAAGGGACAATAGTTTTAGAGCAGCTAGTATTGTTGTAGACATTTTTTGCATCTTAGCATTTGAACAGTGCTTTTGATTTCTGTTCGTCATTTTATTATTCTCTTATGACCGCCGACCGGTTAGCTCAGTTGGTAGAGCACCGGACTGCCGTGCGGGAGGTCGAGGGTTCAAACCTCGGCCGGACCAACACCCAGGGTCTTTAAATAACTGAGGAGAACGTGCTGCCTTTGTAATCTAATCTAACCTGCAAATGGTTAGACGTTCAAGTCTTCTCGGACAAGGACTATAAACCGTAGACCCCGTCTCCTGCATCTTCAGTGTTATATGGTTAGCAAGGGACGTTAAAGAACCCACGCACTCATCGAAAAGAGTAGGGCACAGAGTTCCCGGTGTTGTGGTCAGGCCTTGGGGTTGTAGGGTTGGGTCGGGCCCGCAGTAATTGGCTCACACTGTTGCGGTGTCCCTGCCACAAGTTGGGGAAGTTAAATAAATAAATTATGATAATGCGTTTTACACTACTGACAGGTTGTCTCCTATTTTGACCACGAATTCTTGTAAGAGGCCAAATTGTTTATGTCGCACAGTATAACAAGAGTGTTGCAAGTGTATCTTAAGTACCATACATCAAATAAAGTATTCCTCTAGAGTTGGCGGATTAAGACCAAAATACTCTGACGTGACAGAACCATATAAAATGCTATGCACATTCTGCAAACTGGATGCACAGTCCCATCTACGAATCCCCAACAGTTATTTAAGGCAGCTCTTGCCTGTTCGATCGCCAGAGCGTATTGGAGAAGTTTGGGAGGAGAGAGCAAAGCGTGATTGTATCTTGTAAGCAGATGATGCCACCGACCGTAAATCAAGTCCATCATGTGGTTTGTGATGATGGAAATCTCATGAACCAGTCTGGCGAAATGATGAACCAAATCTCCATATCGACAAGGATAGGCAAAGCGCTTGAGATACATGCATAATGCAGGTACCGAAGCAACAACTAAACCATTGTAAGTTGTTATCTTGTCAGGTAGCTGTAGCTGTTCAGTAAGTTTATAGATATCCTCTCTGTAAAAACGAAACTCGCCCTTGAAATCGTCGTTTGATTTCTTTTCTAGATCGAACCTGTTGTACTTCCAGTATGGAAACTCTGGATTTGTTGACTTGTGACAGTCATACAAAAGTACAAATTCTTGTTCGTTTATAAAGTTGCTTCCATAAGCGTATGCGATACAAGCTCTCGTTTCACTAAAGTTAGGCATTTTGGTTTAGACAACTCGCCTTGTCAAAAAGATAAAAACAAACTTCAGAAAAGGCGGGAAAATTTGCCGGTCGCACATAAACGTCATCATCTTTACTGTGATTCGTAAATTCAAATTTATACAGGACAACGACGCGAGACCATAAGGTGACCCAACGGCGCCGTCGTGCGAAAGTCGTCGATTCGTAAGCTCCCAATATATCAGTGACACCGCCTATTGTTACTAATATGCCAACCAGAGAACTTTTAGCTGCTGAAACAAAGAATTATTTTGTTTAACATTTTGAACATTTAAATAACAAAAAAAAAACAATGTTTGTTAAGAAATATCTTCCCTGTACTGTTTTACAAGATTGTCAAGTGAGAATACACAATTGATTTGCGTCTTTTCAGGTAATGAATTCCACAATAAAGCACCCATGTAACTGAAACTATGTTTCAAATAATTAGTACGCGGCCTGGGCAATATGTCAATTTACCGAAAGAATTACGTAAATCCTAGTCTGTGCTGCGCTCGTTAAATGCAAAGGTGCGCTATAAAAGGGCATAAGCTTCTCCCCCTAATTTTGAATTCATACAAAACATCAAGATGTTGGACGATGAAGAGAACAACAACAAACGCTTGGTATGTGTTACAATCATCAAAATCATCAAACGCAGAAACCAGAAAACGGTCAGAAAATATCATTATAATAAACTGTTCTGAAAAAATGTTATTTTGTTTGGAGTCAGTACAGTATCTGCTCGCTTCGTATGAAAAACTTTAGTTCTTGCGGTCATATTGAACCAAGCTAACCGGTAAGCTCTTCGATTAATGATTCACCCAATAAAATAGTAATCTGTGAAGTACTACTTTTTGTTAGATAAAGATATTTTGATTTTATGGCAAGTAAAGACAGCAAAGACACTTTAAGGATGGTGCCTACTAAAAACAAAGGTCTTTGCGCCAGGTTAGGACCACGCGGAAAAAGTAGATCTTTGCAAGGGCTATTGAAATCCACAAAGAAAAACGGGGGTAGCCAGGCATTTTTTCGAGATAATTAGCCTTGAATCTCAACAAAACTGCTGACATCAGCATTTTTATGACAAAGGAAGAAAACGACATTTCATCACAGATTTCCTTAGAATTCACCTTTACAGACAGAAAAACGAACACATTTTAAAAGATCTCTAAACTACAAGGTGAATGGTACCATAAAAACCATTTTTGGTATGTTTTTAATAACAAAATCGTTGCAACAGCGCTTTTAGCGTCTCTGACAGCCTTCCTCTGGTTCAGCAAAAATACAGTCTAAATACCTTTTGCTCACAACCAGAAACTAATCACGTATTGAATAAGCTGGCCACTTCCACATCATAACATAAACTGTAGGGGTAACCACGCGTTTTTTAAAGTTATTGATCTTTTTTGAAAACTTTTACGGTGCCCGTGATATTTTTTCCTGTCACCTCCCCAGTAAGTAAGACATTTGCGTATCTCGCACTTGTTTTGCGCGCGCACTACGCCATCTACAGGTATTTGTTATAAAGTTGGATTTCAGTATAATTTTGGACAGATAACAGCTAGGTTTTCAGCTGGAAGATGTAAACAGTCAGTAGTTGGCGATATACTGCTATTCTGTACTATTCTGGCGTTCCTGGTTTAAGAACAAGTGCATTAAACTTGATTTTATCACAGCAGAAATTTCATTTTAGTTGTGTACTCGATAGCGTAGTTGATTGCGTCAACCCAAGCGCGCGCGTGGCTTGCGTGATGCGCAGAATGTATGCGCATTAACAAAAGTAGGCACCATCCTTAATTCAATTACAGCTTACCTTTTGTGTGTCCAAATCACCCGCCATTTTGAATTTGACCTGCACACATCAACGGTGACTAACAAATGAGCCTTGGTCTTCCCAGGGAAGACTTCCTTATATAGTGTGCCTTCATGTTTGAATAGGTCCTGCAAATACACTGGACCTAACTCATTAAGGGATTTAAGTATCATTATTGCGTTTTGTTTCGTTCTTCTTACTGCTAGTTTGTTCCATATACATATTTGGAGAAGGAAGCTTGAGCTAGTTTCATAATTGGCCATACTCTGGCTGCACGGTTTTTGTGGGGGGCCAAGTATACTGCCCTGTGGTACTCTGCAGGTTAGTTTGCTTGCTCTGGACATTAATGCTCCGTTGATGTTTTTAACATTAAATTCCTATTAGCTAGGTAGGAAGCAAAAGCTCGTATGGAGCTCTGCTCAAGTCCGTAATCCATTAGTTTTTGCAAGAGAATTGCATGATCGATGGTATCAAAGGCCTTTTAAGAACTGTATATACCACACCATCGAGGAGGCTGTTATCTATTTTAAATGACCAGTTATTTGTTATTTCAAGTAGTGCTGTCATGGTGCAATAGAGTGATCCAAAGCCAGATTGATGAATATTCAGGAGTTTGTTGTTGTCTAGGTACATGTAGTTATAAAGTCGTTGGTAGATAATTTTCTCAAACAATTTTGAAACAGCTGACAGTGCAGATATTGGTCGATAATTGTTTAGTTCGGAGTTTGCTCTTTTTTGGAAAATGGGTCACTTTGGCGACTATCCATTCATCTGGAAAGATGCCAGTGTCAATACATTTTGTGAAAATTTTCATTAATGACGGCCAACAATGGAACTTGCTATCCTTGTTAAGCTGACTTAATAGCTCACACATAGTACTGAGGTTAGGAGCTATTAGCAGAAAGCTGTATTAGTGAACTGAAGATAGCTTTCTGGGTTGCTACTCAAAGGTAATAAGTATTTCACTGCCTGGATTAGATCCAATAGTTGTGAAAAAAAATCATTAAAAACTTCACACACAGATTTCATCATCAATCCTAATTTTGGTACCATTTCGAGTTTTGCTACGAACTCAGCGTGTCCATGTTTTGTTGGGATTATTTTATTAATTTTAAATGTAGAAATGACATCAACTCAGAAAAAAATCCGAGTTCAAGATGGGATTTGAACCCACGACCCTCCGTGACCTAGCCGGATGCTCTAACCACTGAGCTACTGGAGACTCTATGGTGAGCACGGTTGAGACATGGTTCCTTTGACTGGAATCGCATCTTGCGGTCACACAGCCAAATGATGGATTGGACCATATGAACTCACGGACTGCATCTCACAGTCATAATTTATTTATGAAGTACTGTTGTGTAGCTGATTTGATAGCATTGTTTGTGTCATTTCGTGCGTTCTTATACATTGTATTGTTTCCAACAAGCCTAGCCATATTGTTTTTGATGGTGGCATTCCTTTTTAAATAATCCTGTTTGTGGATTTTCATGTCAACTTATATGTAATCCTTGGGGAAGGTTTTTTAGAAATCCGTTTTGTTTTGAGTGGGGTGATTTCCATGAACAAGGTTTTCCGTACATCCCACTGGCATCCCATTTGACTCCTAAGCTAATTAAATTCCATGTTTTTTTAAAGGTCGTTATTAAAATATTTGAAAATACGGGTCTCGATAGTACAAGGTTCATGGCGTATTCTGGTGGTCATAAAAAACAGTGAATGATTGCTAATACCAAGATGGACGACACCAGAATTAATGAGTTTTTTTTCCGGAGAATTAATTATGCAGAGATCAATCAATGTCCTTTAGATGGGAGTTATCCTAATTGGCTCAGAAATCATTTGATTCAATCTGTAAATATTGAATATATTTATTAAATTCGACAAAATATTATTATTTGACTGATCGTCCAACATGTTGCAATTTAGATCTCCCGGCCAGCAGGTACATGTAGAAATCCTAGTGTTCGGAATCCATTATATCTATATTACGTTGTCCCGGATATGATAATGTCGTCATTTCGTAAATAAATACATACACTGCCAGCGCTTCTCCCATTAACTGGACGGTCTCTTCTAACAACTTCGAATCCTGGCTGATTTATTTCACAATTAAGAAATAGAGAACATGTGCCATGTTTCTATCGAGTTGCAGAAACACGAGTGAAAGTTTGGGAGAATGAGAAATGCTGTGGGAACATGAGCCGCAGGTGAGTGTTTCCACAGTTTTTTCGAGTTCTCCCAAACCTTCACAAGTTACTCTTGCTGCAAGTGTACCCACAGGACTTCCTAGAAGGTACAAACTCATCGGATTCCCAGTTGACAAATAATTATTCTAATCTCCTCTTAAATACCTAATAAAATTTAAAATTTACTGACATTGTAATCTTGGGAATTAAGAGACAATAATAGACTCTAATATCTGATATGGGTTTTGTATTTTATCCTTCTAATAACACATTTAAGTAATAATACATGTAAGCACCGCTGACGCCCTACTGACATTGCATGCACCACGTCCATTAATTCACATACAGAATAATCTATGCACATTTAAAAGGTCAGCAACCTTTAGGCTCCTTAAACTGTCGGGATAGAAAGTGATGAAAATAAAACTGTATGGTTTTCAGCTAATTGGCAATTCAAGGTTTGTTGTCTATGCCTTGGTGGTACAAAATAACGCGTGCCCAAATGGTGTGACTATATTTTGTAAAAATGTTTGTCATTCTACTACCTGTTCTAATTTTTTGTTAGGTCTGGACTAAACTGTTTACCCTGTGTTGGACAAACAGCCAGATCAATGAAATGTGGAGAAACCAACTTGTGGACACTTTTACACAGCGTTTGGAGGAGGTACTATTAGTAATATTATCGCTATTATTAGTGAAACCCACAGATTAAGTATGTATCACTAAATTTGCAAAAACACAATCCTTCAAATGGAAAACTGATACATATTTTACATCCTGATTGTTGATAAATCCAGATAAAATTATAGTTGCTTAAGATAATTATGTAATGTTGAGATTGTGTTGCATAAGTGTTCAACAATAAAAACATCTACAGTAACCACTGCACGTGTGGTGAAAATCTGAAAAGTGGATATAACTTAATGACCCAATAGATCCATTTGTGGCGCTTGGAGAGGGAACAAATTTAGGTCTGTGTTTTTGCAGCTCAGCACCTACAATATTAAAATTACTCACGACCAAGCATGTATCTGAATTGCAAGAAAGATTGTCCAAATCCAGAGATGTACAGTACTAGAAATGTATACCTATACCAGATCTACAATGGGAATACAGGAACAGCAACCTATCACTAACTACTAACGGCTCAAAGCTATGAACTAACCACTAATCGCCAAAAATTTCCCCGTGAATTGCCAACTACCGATAGCATAGCGGAGAGGTTGAAAACAAGTTATACAACTGTTATAAGCTTGGGGTGACCGCTACTCGTTACGTATATCAAATGAACTGAAGTGGCAAACCCATTCAATATTTGGACTGTATTTTTTTGCAAAATCACGAGAGAGCTGTCAGGGGTTGGAGTGATTTTGATTATTTTAGTGAAGAAAACAATAGTTATGTCACCATTCGTTGTGTACCTTTCGGCGATTTCTAAGAAAATCTGTTTACAAAGATAATTTTTGGTTTTTAGAAACAAAGCTAAGTCAGTCCTTGAAATGTTGCGGGCTCATTATTCAATCCAAAAGACATCTTGTTGAACTAAATGCAAAATCATTGGTTTGATGTTCTTAACATTCTGCCTTAAGGACACTAGCTCTGAAAATCAAGGGAGAAAAATCACTTTCACATGACGCCTGTAGAGCATCAAAGTTTTCCTCAACTCTAGAAATAATCACTGATGATCTTCTGGAAACGTGACTGTCTGCTTCATCATTCAGGTTATTGAAGTCACACGCTCATACATGGTCTCTTTGAAAATGTTTCTATTTGTCTCCGTTGTCCACATTGTGAGAAAAATGCAGAGGTTTCTTTCCATAAATATGGCAAATGTCTGCAAATCTACCAGGTCGCAAAAGATGAAGCTAGTAAAATTAATAGTGATTGTTATGATGTTCAGGTGCCTTCGATTGTTACTGAGCGCAACAGCATACAGCATACTACTGTCAAATTTAAATTAACCTTGCACCTCAAAACAATGCTCCTCCTCTTTTACTTTTCAGCGTGTGTGTAATGACCTGGTTGAACTTTTTACCAAAACCAACATGAGTATGTATCATCACTCTGTTCAGGATTTGGTGTCGGAAGTGACATTCAAGAAAGTGGAAAGCATGCTTCAGGTTTTTGACATATGTTTTCTTATGTGTATTGTAGAATATTCAGATGCCCAATTGCCTTTTAAGTACTTAAAAGGGAACATGTTTTTTTACTGACAAATGATTATTGCATATCTCAGACAGGAGATAAAGGTGCAGAGGTGTTTAAGAATATTACAGAGCATGGTCTCACATCGCCCCAGGCATCTAAATGTGGTGAACTCCTTACCCTAATGATACAAAAATGCTGGCCTCGGCCCAAAAACGGCAATTCACTGTCAAATCTAGTCATCCTCAATCATTTGCTCACATGGAGCTTGTGGCCTTGCTTTCTGCAGAGATTTGGTAAGTGGTATCATTGTACAGTGACATGCAGACATTATTGTGTAGGACTATACATAGAGAGTTGTGAAAATGACATCACTCATTCTATTTGACACAGGTATTTCGGATGCTGTAGCTAAGCTAGCTTAAGATACCACGGACAAACCTCGATGTAACCCTACCAAACCTGAAATATAAACCTCTAGAGCAAAGGCTAATATAGGGAGTTTTGTACTTTGTTCCTCCAGCTAAGTGAGAGGGCTATAGTTGAAAACGGAAGTGACAAATATTTGCAAGAGGTCAACTTGTTTAACTTACAGAGATGTAAGTGAAGGCCTTAAGAGCGTGTCCGTGTGAGAACCGACCACTCAAATTTTGGTGGAAAATGAATTGCCCTCATTTTTTCTACACAAGTCAAGCAACATATGCAATGAACGAAAATGGCCTTTATTTCCCCAGATTCGCTTTCTTTGTTTTTTTGGCGAATTTTTTTATAGTCAAGTCGAAAACCGCACAAAACCGGAAATTGAAACCCAAATTTTGGCTGTTACGCGATGCTTGCTAAAATCTCACACATTAAACACAACAATCTGATCTTTTCAGAATTACGAGATGATCCTTTCTCCTTTCTACAGAATTAAAAAATACTCGCTTATCTTTAACACAAGCAAAGTTATGATTCTTTTCCCAAACCCACTTAAGAACATCATTTGCATTTTGTCAACATAGCCTCCAAACAAACAATTTTTTTTAAAAGTGGGACCTCTTCATGAATGATGACTGTTATCAGAGTACTCTACCAGGACTAAGCTACAAATATCTACATTAAAAGTTGTGGGCGCTCGAAACTTTGAAGCGCAAAAAATTCGAGCAATTAGTCGAAAATTCAACGGTTTCTGCAGAAATGACGAGTCTCGTAACTTAACTGAAACTCGTTTTAATCTTTCTCAGCGAATGTTTTGACCTTAATTTATTAGATTTGTTGATTTCTTAACGTTTGGAGAACTCGATGAGACTTACTTTGCACCAAAATATCGGAGAGTCTTTTTTCTGGCATTGATCATTCGTCACCTTGCAGTCACGCATCACGCAATTTTTGTTGACGTAATCGTTCACTAAAAATCTCGTGTATACTATTTCCCACGAAATGAGAGCCTTAACAGTTCTATTGATAGCTATTTACACCAATTCTTTTCCTTTTCTTGGTGTTATAGGTTTCTTATGATTTCTGGGGAGTCATCCCCAAGGCCGGTAGCATAAATCAGTTCAGTTTATGGTATAAACAGTTGTGGTCTATGTCAACACATTAATTTTGTTCGTTTGCTCGTTCTTGACGGTCTCCTTTCCTGAAATGCAGAGTTGGTAATAAATGAAGCAGGAAAGCTTATGAAGAGATCTTTAGCTAAATTGATAACCAAAATTTAAAAATAAAACATATCTTGGAATGAAATGGGTGTATTATGGTCCATTTTCACAGCAACATCATTGTAACTCTATATTATCGAGGAAGTCTGCTGGTATTTCACTAACAGCTATATTTCTTTGTTTCTCAAAATCTGAACCGGGTTTAACCAAAATGAACACTATTGCATGTTTTCTTTGCTCATTGGAAGCTGCATTAAGTACATTTACAAATGTCAGAGCTTTGAAGAAGCATACACTAAATTCCACATGGCGAACAAGTTTCTTCCACTGTAACTGTTGTCACGCGCGTAACGCATTCATAGGAATACCCGACCAGTTCAAAACTTTCAAGTTGCAAAACGTTTTACAAATTAAAGTTAAATGAGTTGAAAAAAAAAAACATTTCTCCTACGTTCAACAAAAATAGAAGCAGTTTCTCCTCAGGGAACACGAAAAACAACTTTTTTGCTCGTGATTGTAAACAGCAGATTGGAGTTATATATATTTTTTTAATTAACCATTAACCACCATGACATTGCCGGGTACTACAAACGCGGAGCGATGTTAATTCAGTGATGTCATAACCACTATAAATAATCATAGATTGCTAAAAGTAGAATCGAAGTAAAGACATCGTCTGCGACAGATGTGATCAGTTTAGTTTAGTTATCGCTCAAGAAGCAGTTACATTCTTGAACAAAATAGGACAACTTCTGCACCAAGTCCTTCTTCCTATCTTTCGAGTTGAACGCTACATCAAAGTGAAGCAAGATTGTTTTCAGCATTGTGACATTAAACTTTTGCAGTTTGTCTTCCTTGACGCATTTGCACAGGTCTGTAGTATCGTAACAGATGGGATGCTGCGGGCTGAGCTCTGAGGCAATATCAGCAAGGAGCTTCTCTCTTTCTTCTTCCTCCTCCTCTGCGTAGGCATCATGAAGATCAATGTCCTCGTTGCCACGTCTCCTTCGCGCTGCGGCAAGGCGGGAAAAGAATCCCTTAACTTGGATTTTGGTTAGCCATTCCTCTCTTTTGAAAAGTCGACTATTGTTGTAATCTTTTGCGTTTCGCATATCTGAAGCTACTTGCATTGGATCAGCTTTATCTCCCGTTTTTTCTCCGATATCAAACTTTGCTGTTAGGTATTCCTTCACTGTGGCAGAAAATCTGGTTGCCCCTCGCCGAGGACTTTGCAGCGCCCACCCGAGTGGAAGTTCACATGTGGATCCTGCACTCTTACTTGCTGTTGCTGTGCTGCTGTCAGCACCAGCAGATTTCTTTACCTGGTCAACAGTAGAGAATTTCTGAGCCCATTCTCTTCTAAGCTTGTCAAAGGCGGACTCCATTTTCAGTGTTCCTGGAGTGTGGTCTCCGACATCTAAATGAGTTTCGAGATCCCCGAATTTTTCGAAGATCATCTGACATCCAGATTCAGGACACTGAAAAATTCCTTCCTTTTCGGTACCGCTCGCACGTGCCGACTTATATAAACGAGCATCCATGAAAGGGAAAAAGTCCTTCACAATCACCAAGTCAGTGGAGCTTTGATGCCTTTTAAATAGACCATCAAAGGGGATGAAATTTCCCGGTCCAATTCCATATGACTTCCAGACGCGCACCCCACTTGTTTCATACGCAAAGTTGTGATAACTGCTGAATCCCTCAACACTCTGAACATCGAGCGTCTTTTTGCTGACGTCAGTGAGGCAGACACATGCTGAAGTGCCCTTTACACAGCGTTCCGAAAGTGCTCGATGCATATCATCAGCAGTTAAAATGTCATTTCCTTCACTACAATATCTGCGTATGGACGCTTTCATGGGACACAGAATACGGTCGCAGACATCTTTACCATGTTGTGGCTCAGAAAAGTCGTACCGTAGGATACGGACACCATTTCGTTCTCCAATATCTGTAACTGCAGCGATAAGGGAGTTGTTGTGATAACACCCTGCCCCGTCAGAACGGAGATAAACGGATTCTATTTCTGGGTTTTCGGTCTTGATTGCCTTCAGGAGATTCTCAATGATAGAACAAACAGCAAACCAATCCTGCTGACATGAGTCGAAGAGGTGAGCATACGATTTCAGCTGCAGACTTCCAGAACTGACGTTGAATGAAATAACTGTGGAAATATGCCAGCTCAGTCCCTTTTTTCCATACCAGTCACATTGCCTTTCTCGGTACTTCAACTGTAAAAATTTCATGGCCCAGTCCATAACTATCAATGCCGAACTTGAATCCTCCATTTTCAAGACGTCCTGTTTGACTTCTTCCTGGTTGATTGAGCGAAGTATATGTGCTTTCCACTGTTGTATATCGGATCGTGCCCGCTCAAAGTCATAAAGAAGATCTTCTCGATGTTCTTGATTATACGGATTCCAAGATGAACCTCGGATTTCTGCCTCCACTTCGTCTAAGACTGCTTTCAAAGTCTGGCACTGGTCACAGCTTTCAATATGTTGATGAGTACACACAACCTGGAAGTCTGGGTCACAACCATCACTTAAGGCAAACTTTCTGCAGTGGTCGGCACAAGTTGACTCATCCAGTTTGCAGTGGACAGGATAGTCTGTCCTCAGGTACTGCTTTGAGTCTCTCAATCTTCTTTTGGTATCGTTACACCACTGCTTCACTATAAAACCAAAACCCATTAAAATCTTGTGAAAATTTTAATAGGAAAATCATAACATTTTCATGCCATTTTAACATGTTTTTCATGGCGTCAATTCATGGGTTTTCATGGGGAAAATGCCATGAAAAAAGCATGAAAAAAGCCATAAAATTACCATGAAAATCCTCTTAAAACTTCCCAATTAATGGCCCATGAAATTTTTATTCTGAAATCAAAAACATTGAAAGTCCATGAAAATGCCATTAAATTATCTGGGGTAATGAAATGTAATTTAATGGGATTTTCAGGTTATTGGAAAACGCACCATGAAAATTACCACCAGATTTTCATGGTGTTAATTTCATGGGATTTTAATGACATGAAAAATTCATGGCTCCTGAAAAACCCCTGAACGGGGAAATTTTAATGGTCCATGAAAATTTTCACACTACTTTAATTGCCTTTTCACAGAATTTTTATGGTCCATGAAATTTGACTCCCTGTTAATTTCATGGGGCAAATGATTACTCCTGCAACCCATGAAAATTCCATTAATAGTCCATTAACTACAAAACAACTAAATAATTTTATTCCAGCCATTTTGATATCATTACAATTTGTTTCATCAATCTTATTTGCCAAAAATTGCAAAAAAAAAAAACAATGACAGGTTTGTATGGCCTGGACATAAAAAGTCTGACTTGTTGATAAGTAATGACAGACAGTGGTAAACAGACTTAGCTGCTGGTGCAGTGACTTCTAACAACACACATGACACTTGCTTCGTTGTATTTCATTTTAGCAAAAGCAATGTTGCATTGAATTCTGTAAATTGCTGTCAGTTAAATGTAAGCCTAGTGTTTTTTAAAAAGCTTTATACATGTACTCACTAAAACACTTTGTAAATGACTGCCATGTTCATATAATGACACCTTGGCAACAGGATCTTTGATGAGTGCCAAAAATTGCAAGCTACTGCAAGCTATAAGTGCAGTCCACATTTTTCTCCCAAACTTTCACGAGTGTTACGTTTCTATAACTCGATAGGAACATGGAGAACATGTTTTCTATTTCGTTCAGAAAATACCGTAACGAAGAAAAAGAAAAACAACTTGTTTACTTTGATCATCAAAATGTAAATTCTCTTTGTTCATGCCATCATTATGTCAACAACTCGTGCTAGTTCTGCGTTTCTATCGAGTTATAGAAACCAATTTTAAACCAATCAGCGTGCGTATTTGCTTTGGGTTAATTTCTAGAAATATATATCATACGATTTTGTCCAGTATCTACAGAAGAAGCTCACAGCAATTAAAGAAAACCGGGAACATGTTCTTTCTGTTTAAATTTTATTTTATTTGGTAAATTTGAAGGTTTTTCTAATAAGCTTACCGACATTTTTTCAAGCTTCAAATTGAAGAAGACTACTGTGTATTTCCTGTCTGATCTCTCAGATTACAATAGAATGCTGACAGTATCATCACTCATGGTTGTGAATTTCACTTAGCTTCAACCATGTAGATGATGTGGTTCTGTTTCTGAATGCATACTTCAAGCTTTTGTGCCCCAATAACTAGAACAAAAACACAGCAACATGTCATTTAAAACGGCAGACAAGGTTTGTTCAGTTTCACCACTGAAGGCTAAATCAAGACCTTAAGTAAAAGCGATTTATTGCTCATAACAGAACATGATTTGAGATCAAGATCTATGAGAAGCGTTTAATTCTTTTTGGTTTAAATTATGATTGTAATATATACGATGTAAAACCTGAAATGGACTAGAAGAAAGCTAAGACAAAGATCCAAAATTGGCCGCAGCTAGCATACTAGTATTTGCGAGATTGATTTTATTGGCGATAAAATTATATCATTACAGTACTGATCATCAAAAACACTGTATAAAGTCTAAGTCCAGAAGACTTACGATTCTTTATACTTACAATTGATCCAGATTTTGTCGCTTCTAAACATCATTCCACAGGCATTTCGTAGTAAAATATCTCAGAATATCGTCATGTCCCGCCATGATCACACTTCGTTTTTGACCGTTGAAGGTAACCGCGCGTTGCTCAGAGCATTGCATCATGGGTTATAACAAACTTGGTCCCAGGGTCCTATCAACATTCAAATCCAAGATGGCGGCTCGTGTCTGGCATGTTCGAATTCCACAACAGAAATCGGCCTTTTTTACAGATCTTTACACAATTTAGAGACCTGTCACAGGCTGGAAAGTATTTAGAAATCATTTGTAGGAGCGCATAGTTATCCCAAAGAATTTTCTTCTTAAGGAGGTGGAAAATATTTGACCTTTTTTTGTGAGAAGGATGAAGTATGCAGTAGACATGGTCAAGAAACAAAACTGAAGTCTGGGGATAAACGTTGTGGCCCTATCGTGTCTACAATTCTGGTATTTATAATTGTACAATCAGGTTTTTAATAGGAATCAGTGAATAGACAATATTTTCAAGAGTGTCAAGATATCTGGCAGCTGGGAATTGTTTTCCATACGAGTAGATACCCGGCAAACTAAAATTATTGTTAATAGAATTTCCAGGGAATAACTCATTCCATTCTTCTTAAAATAGCAGTTGGTGTGTTTAGAAATGTCAAGCGATTTCAAGTATTATTTTGGCATTGTAGTTGAGGAAATTTTCGAGCTTGGTCACACTATGAAATCTTGATGTTTCGACACTTGCAAAATACTGTACTCTGCCCTCTAACCGGTCGGCGTTCGGAATTCACGTACTGACTAGTTCCTAGATGGCTTGATAGCTCAGTTGGTAGAACACTGCAGTGGTATCACAAAGTTCACAGGTTCAAATCCTGTTCAGGCCTGAATTTTTTTCACAACTGCCTTAGTTGTGTTTAATGAACTATGATGATCAACAATGTCTTTGTATCTTTCTCTGCAGCTCAAATATACAACCTTTCATATGTTCATTGTAGACTTGTGTGTTGTGAAATGTATTGGTATATATTTTATATTTTAAATTATATTTTGGTTCATGTTTCTGACTTTTCATGGCCATGAACACCTACATTCATGACCCATTAAATTCCACTCTGGCCAGTTTCTGACTACCATTTCAATTTCATGGGCCCTGAAATCTAGTGGTGTATGTTTCATGACCCATTAAATTTAACTTTTATTTTTTCATGAATTTTCATGGACATAAAAACAGATATTAATGACCCATTAATTTCAGTTCTGGATGAGTGACAAATTTTCATGGCCATGAAAAAGAATTTCATGAGCCATGAAAGAATTTTCATGAAAAATTCATGAGTTTCAGTGAGGCCATGAAAATAGGAAATTGCAATATTCATGGCCCCTGAAAACCGATTCATGGGTCTTTCACGAGTATTTCATGGGATTTTTATGAAACTACATTTGGTAGTGCTTGTTTCCTCCTCCTTTCTCTAGGTCGTCAATGATTCTCGCTACAGTCTGAAAACCAGCAGCACCATCAGCAGCTATGTTATCAAGCCCTTGAAGAGACTTACGCTGGGAGGTTTCCCGCACATCTAAGATTTTGAATAAGGTTGATCGGCTCAAGGGTTCGAATTGCTCTTCTTTGCAAAATTCAAAATACTGATTGATCATGGTAGACCTTGCTACAGTTCGCACAACATTAGGCATTTGAATCTTCTCGCCACTGTCAAGTTTGAGGATTTTATTGCCATATGCGACATCTTGATAAAAATGAGGACGATTAGCAAATTCCACGAAATGGTCCACCTTTTCCATATCAAGGCGTACACGGTGTTTTTTCTCTGACACTGGTACTGTTCCGGAGCCATGGATCTTTGCGTGTGAACGGGCCTGCTTTATTTGCCAGTTTGAAAGTTTTCCATAAGGTGAATGGATTGCCTGTAGGGTTTTTGCTAGGTATCGAAAAGCATATAAGCTGAGAATTTGTTTCTTTAAGTTCTTTGATGTAGCATTTTTATACGCAGTCATTAACATCACCAGATCATCACGGGCTGGGCGATCGATTCTTTCTTCCTTTGAAAATTCTAGAGATTTGAATAGTTTCTCGCCACTCTCGGGCGTGATTGCCTTACATACAAGGAGGCAATCTTCGCTCGCTTTTTCTATGATCTTCTTTTTGTCGGCCTCCCTTGCTTCATCCCAGGGGGTTTTCAACTGAAAAGGAAGAGGCTTCCGTGAAACTCCTGGCGTAAGGAGGGCAATTTCATTAATCGCTGCGTTATAGGTATCAAGTGCATTGGAGTTTTCTGATGTGCTCAAGGGAGTTTCTGGAATCCAAGGAGATTCGCCTTGACTGCACTGAGGTGTTGATGTTTCTCGGAATAGAGTGGACGCTAATACTTGACTGATAGTTGACATGGCAGCACGCTTGCACAGCCTGTAAAGAAAATCGAAGCAAATCACGATCCATGCATATTGAGGTACCTTTTTTAGTATTTTAATTTTCAGTTGATTTGAAAACAAACCTCTCGGAACTCTCCGTTTCTTGTACAGAAGCTGACTCGAGCTGGGTTTCTTTCTCTGGCCGCATCCACTTTGCTTCGCTAGTCACCCGTTCGTTGTGATTCTTACGGCATGTGGTACAAATAGCTGAATAAATTAATGAAAACGGTGTAAAATAAATTATGCAAATTGTGTGCGTTAATTTCTGGTGATCTGCTCAGGCTTCTCAGGGGTATCCAAATTAAAACTACTCAAATGAACATATAATCTGCAAAACGGTTTTTCAAAGCAAACTATAGATGAAAAAGATGCCAGAAAAGTCTACATTTTCAAAAATATTGTAGCCAAAATAAAAAAAGGGTGTTATCATGGAAACGCTGTTTTAAATTGCTTTGCGGGAAGACATCAAAAATGTTAATCCGCCCATGTAAAAATTAAGGAAAATGGCCTGGTCTCAAATTCTCAATCTCATTGCATCTTTTTTACTTTGCAAGGTCATGGTATCCTCCATCGTCAGAACATTTGAATTGCATGAAAAGAGAGCAATTTGGACGTGGCTATAGAGCCCGAAAGATA
>OZ026597.1:26239947-26244947 GCA_964020085.1 Micromussa lordhowensis | reverse complement strand
CCAAACCTCGCACATTAAGTGGACATACTTTAAGATCCGTCATAATCAAACAAAATACAGTAAAGCGAAGAAAAGCAAGCCATGCGGAGCCGAAGGGTAAGCTTACGAATCGAAGTAACGTGTTTTGAGCTGACGAACTGCATAGAAAAAGAAAACAATACGGACACAAAACTTATTAACATATAAAAAACTGCCTTGTTAGACTTAGGTCCCAACATATTTCAGAGGTGTTAATTACCGAAGCTGGAGAGAATTAAAAGTTTTCTGCAACCCAAAGGCGATAATTTTTTCTTATTTTCTTTCGGGGGTTAATTTGATTTGTTTCAAAAAAATGCATGAGATTTGCATAGGAGAAACAAATTAGTTGTAACCAAAATATTGAATTATTTCAGGAAACCAGGAATATTCTCATGATCGTACCTGTCCTTTTCAATATAAAGAAGTCTACCTCTAACTTTAACGTTTTTTAGCCCATACTCATCTCTGGCTTTCATCATCGCTTTTATTAGCTTTTTCCTTTCTTCTTGAATGGCTCTGGCGTAATCTTCCTTTATATATGCGTCGGAATAGGTAGCGGATTGCTTAATCTTACCTCTTTCAAGCCAAACGCAGTGCCTGTCCTGTCGACAAACAAATCTGGCAATAATTGGTCTTCATCTATCTCCGGCCTTCTTTCTGACCCTGTGTACCGCGTGGAACTGGATTTGAGAGGTTTTGACACCGAGGCTTGAAATGACATCGTAAATAATAGCTTTACAGTTCTCATCTTCTGACTCAGGGATTTTATTGAATCTTAAATTTCCTCTTCTAGTATACTGCTCAAGATTTGTATTACGATCGACCTCTTCTTTCAGCTTTAGCTCCAAAAGCGACCTTTTGGTGCAGTAATTCCATGTCTGTTGCATGCTTCTTCGATTTCTCATTAGCTTGCTCTTTTAAGGTGTCAACTTCACCTTGGGTAAATTCTATGCTATCTTTGAGCTTTCGAATCAAAGATTTCACCTCGCTTATGTCAGCTTAAAAATCATAACGTAGCTTGTCCAGGTCAGTGTGTAACTCTGCAAGGCCGTCGGTTACTAATTTTTTCAAACAGTCAATTGCGTCTTTCAGTTCTTTGTTTGGACAGTCGTCTCCTTCGACAGTGTGCTTGTCTTCATCAGATGTCGAAGAACCTGACCCACGTTTTGATCTTTTTCTTCCCATTTAAGGAGCTTCTAACAAGCTCCCGAATACAGTTATGAAGGGTATTAGGTGCAGAAAACCATATTTCTGTCGGACCGTTTTCAAAGGCATCTGTCTGCCATGATGCTAGGACCAGTCTCATTGTTTTTACCAAAATACAGACCAGCGCTGTCTAGTTAAACTCCAATATGCTTTAGCTGTCAATCCGAATCAAAGCCGTTTTCATTAATACATAACCTGACAAGTAACTTTACCTCTGCCACGATCCACCTGGAGCTGGACCGAATTTATTATTGAGTGTAACTTTTTAGCTGATTTACAGGCATTGAAAGCGTTGTGATGTGTTCATTGTGGGGAAAATTGTTAACGCCGCCCGAGACAATAGAAAGCTAACCAAGGTAAAAGTTTGATTTACCCTGTGATCAACCATGGTTTAGGTCGGTAACCGAAGTTGTGTCAATCGAATTTGGTCGTATTGTTGTTTGTTGTCATGGCAAAAAAGTAAGCCAAATCTGGATCAGCCACTCAGACAATATATTCAAACATATGTCTAGATAGTCTGAAGTTCTATTTCCACCATTTTTTTAACGAAATATCCGTTTCAAACCAGTGTACCAAACTTATAATGGGGTTGCACTGAAAGTCACTTGGTTTAGTACAAATCCAGTTTTTATCCCTTTGCTTTTCTAGTGTTGCACAACTCCTCCTGAATCTCATGTTCTGTGCAATTTTCTCTCTTTTCTAAAAACTCTCCGATTACAACTGTGAAATGTCTCGTCGGGTCACAAATAGTCACACAATTTCCGGTCACCAGAATTGGTTAGCGAAGTCATTAAAAGTGCTTCCTCTCTCAGCGATTTCTGCGTTGCGCGGTTTTGGAATTTAAGTGATTATGTTGTTCGGGTCTCCTGTGCTCTGAGTTCATTGACAGTAAATTACAGTCAAACCAAGTGAAGCGTACCCCTCAAGATTACATTATTGAATTGATTATTGGAATGTTGAACTCACTAGTCGTTCCAAGAATACGGCTAATGGGTCTAATGTTCCAAAAAATCAATTTAATATTTGAAATGATTTTTGAAATGACTAGCGAGTTCAAAAAGCTTGAGTAGTACATTTTACAAGCAAACTTCTTGGTTGAGGACATAAACTGCGAGCAGTTTCTTGCTCGAAAATCCGTTGGGAAGAACACAAAGAAGAACACAGCAAAAGCAAACAGTGGGTCGTGAGTGTGCGTGGGTGTTACACTCGCAATGACACTCGTTTTGCTTTCTTCGTTGCGTTCCTCCCCAGGAAATTTTCGAGCAAACAAGAGACTGCTTGCAGTTTATTGAGGACATCAAGATCAACAATGTTTAGCTGCTCTCGCGGAGTCTAGGACCCTCTAGAACAACGATCTTGTCGATGGGACGTTCTAGGATGGCGGACTTGGTTTTCAGCCAGAATCTTCTCGCAAGCCTGCCTCTCATTTGGTTTTACTTTGAGAATGCAACCTAGGGGCTACAGGTTTTCCACCACCAGTACAATGTCTCCAGTTTCAAAGTAACACCTTTATCTTTGCAGTGATTGCCTTCTCAGTTATAGCAATTACATGTAAACTCCTAGATACTGACTCAAGCTCATAAGTAGGCATTGCGGGCCTATTCTTTTCTTAGTTATTAAGAAAGTTATACCACACTTACACAATCGAAATACTTCTCAGGAAATGATACCAGATTGAGCTGGTATGGGTACACCCTTTACAGTGTTAGAAAATCTTACTATAGTACTATAGTTAAGCTCAAAAGAATGACGTGTGTGGAAATTATAAAGAAATAAGAAGTGGTGTACATGTTTTGTGTGTGTTGCAATAAAAAAATTGTGTCAACTTGTAATAAAAAATGGTCTAAGAAAATATCGCATTGTATCACATTATTCTATCTGTGGGTCTCTCCATCTGGGTGTAGTAGACTTGTGAGAAAATCAGAGTAAAGGATTTGGGGGATTCTGTGGTGGAATAGCATACCCCAGTTATTCAAGGGATGGATAATGCTATCCAATGGATAAATGAGTAGCCAGCCAATAGCGTAGTTTTTTTTTTTTTTAATATTTATCCACAGGATAGTAATTTATGAACAACTGGTTTGGTCAACCATGAGCAGGGCCCAACATCGTTTTTTCAAACTGTATATTGCTTTTCAGGTAGAGAGTCTGACTATCGCCGTGTATTAAAGGAAGATGGACAAGAAATTTTGATGCTAGCCATTTCCTCTCTTGAAGCTGCCATGGGACTCCTGAAGAATGGAGCTATAGAAGTTCAAATGCTAAATCTACTCAAGGATAATTCAAAACGATTTCTATTGCTCTGTCAGCAGATCAGCAAGGATGAAAATAAAAGTTCATCCTTAAGCCATTTGTTGGATCAACGTTGTACTGAACTCACTGCGTTTCAGCAGGAACGCAACAACGTTTCTACGTTCATAAGGATGTGCTCATGTATCGAAGGTAGCTAAATGTTGCAGCGATTTAAATTCTCCCTAATTAATAGAAACCTCAGGGTAACTAGAAACCTTGGCACTAAAATAAAGTTGTTTTATTCTTTGTGTTTTGTTTCCTTTTTAGTAAACTTTCATGAATTGGCTGGGAAGGTGGCGACAGACGTTTTTCGCCTATCCATAAAAGATCTTGTACAGTCAACAATTGTTGGTGGGAGAGTGTTTCCAATGGTAACTTTCTTTGGTCTTTCTTCGGAGGCTAGGGAAATGATTTCAGCCCTTAGTGAACTAAAGGACAGTCTTCTTCTTAGGCAATTTTGGAAGGAAAATGGGTACAAAGCTGTTAAGAAGACTGGACAAGAAGAAGCACAAAAGATGCCCTGTAATGTTCAAGATGTTGTGGAGTTGATTTGGACACCTTCATTTAAGCAGCTGCAGTCTTTGCAAGAGCGTTTCTTAAGTGGTAACATTTCCTTTGGAGAGGTGGACAAGTTTTTCAATGTCTTCAAAGGTAACCAGAAGTATGAAGATCTTACCAAAGAAATGAGGCTTATCACTTCAAGAAATGACAGTCAGGGACCACCTCTAAATTCATCAATTGATGTGCGCATTCGGCAAATAGAGCAATACCACAAGTTACATAACTGCATTGATGCTGCTAGGATTATCCTGGATTTCAAAACGAGCAATGGTCTGGAAGGAAATTTTCAAGTGGTAGAGGATCTGCTCAACCAGGTTTGTTTAAATTTAACCTGACTCCCATACCTAATTGTCTGAAATAAAAGTTGCAATCCTTGATTGGCCTATTTTAAGAAGGGTTTGGAAGCAAATCATTAATGAGATTATTTTTTTGTTGGAGTTGGGGGGGGGAATGTTTCCAACAAATTTAAATCTCTGTTTGAAGATTGGATAGTGTTTCAGTTCTGAATCTGTCATCGACACCTAGTTTCCATCGTGTAACTGGGGGTCTTAAATAACAATTAATGGTAAATTATGTTTAAACAGAAAAATGCACCCCAGTAAAATGGAGTGGTTTCTCCCATGCAGAATGGGAGTGGGAGGAAAGTAAAATGTGTCATGTCTAACAACTATTCAAAATCATATAAAAGTCTCATTTTTTGTGACTTTTTTTGCAATTTGTGATTTCTTACATAGATGCATAGTGAATTCAAACAGCGTCCACTGAGAACCATGAATGCGGCATTGCAGGAAGCTGGTAGACAGTTGTCCAGAATAACTCCTGACCGTGCACGCTGCCTTGCTGTTGTTACTAGATGTCAAGATTTAATTGACTGGCTGAAGGAAACTATTTCAGGTACATGTATAGAAACAGTGAAGTCTTTA
>OZ026597.1:26197447-26234947 GCA_964020085.1 Micromussa lordhowensis | reverse complement strand
CTTGGTTACTCTGAGGAGGTTGCCATAGCAGCAATGGTGTCATGCAAAGATGCCACTGAGGCAGATCTGATTGTGTGGTCTGTCCAATATGGAAACAACAAAGATCTGATTAGTACTAAGTACTCAGAGGCACAGAATGATCCCAGATATTTGCAAGTAATGAATAAGGATAATACCATGTCTTGGGAACAAGAAAGGTGAGATGTCCATGGATGTACATGTATGTCATGTGAAAACAGGTCATGACTCCTTGTCATCTGGACACATTGACTTTAAGTTCACTTTGGGAAGATATTTGATTATGTCCTTGATTTTGACAGATGATACAGTGTAGCCATTAGTAATTAGTAGGCAGAAAGGTAGTGGGATTTCCAGGCGAATACTCCCTTTTCCTTCTCCTCCTTCCTTGCCTCCATTTCCTCCTGTTCCATAATTGGAACCCACGATTCCTACCCCTGCTATACACGGATGGCAGCAGAATAAAGAGACAGTAGGCAGTGAGGCTTCACATACACTCCATTTTGTTATACTGTAATTTTCATTGTAAAGTGGAATCCCGATTTCTCGAACCCTCATTTTTTTTAACCTGCCTATAACTTGAACCAAAAGTTGTTTCCCTCTCCTCAGTCGAACACTGTAATTTTGCCCCTGATTTCTCGAACTCTCCTATTTTTCGAACCAATTATCATTTCCCTTGGAGGTTCGAAAAATCAGGATTCCACTGCGGTAACATTAACTACCTGGAGCACTATGCTGCTAGCACAACTTTTCCTTTCCTTCTAGTCCTCTAGAGGACAATATGGCAGATGAATCAGGGGATTCATCAGAACCAATGGAAGCTGCTTTCACCCTTGACCAGACAGCAGATGGGGAATTTCTCAGTCTAGATGACTTGGGAAAGCTTTTGCTCCACCTTGCTTCACAAGGTTTGTTGTGTTTGCATATGCCTTAGGCAAAATTTTATCTGAATGACTTATCATTTGTGCATATCAGCAGGGGAGTATTGTGGCAAAAACACCTCTAAACCCAAGTCTCGGATTTGAAATCCGAGACTTGGGTGGCCATAGCTTGCATTGATCATCATTAACAGAGCATTACATTCCCTGACGAGTTATTTACATACTACCTTACATGTATTACAGAACTGAAATAAGACTATACTTTCACACAAAAACTAAGACTTGGGTAACCTTTAGAGTTGCCAAGGCCAGAAAAGCCAGCTAGGCTTGTAAATGAGCCGGCTTAGTGTTTTGTTAGCCATATCCCTGCATCTAATATTTTGTATTTTGCAGGTTCTAAAAAGAGACGAAGACAATTCCCAAGATATCTGAAGCGTGGAAAGCCAAATTTTGTGGTTGTTCCAAAAGGTATTAGCAAGATATGTAGTTTTTCCTCTGAGTGCTCTTTGCGTGTTTGCATCACATTTGCAAATATGAACACATTGCTACTTATTACTTACTTTCCGCTTGTATTATTGGTTACAGATTAAGTCACTCTTAACCATAAGTTCTGATCTTCCGTATTCGTTTATTTTTTTACACGACAAATGTGTATAACAGATGACATTTTTGGAACTGTGCTGTCTTTATACATGCATGATAGCTCACAATCTCTTCCCACATCTGAAGAAGTCTTGATCTGCACATCTGATACAACTGCAGAAGAGGTGGGTATGGAGAGCTTTTTGAAGTGTGTGAATTGGAAATTGTAAATTTCTTAGATTATGCTAAAAAGAAAGCGAGGAACCATTAATCTGTTTTTTTTTTTATTTCAGTTAACTTTGAAACTCTGTTAAAACGTTTACACTTTTCCGCGATTGTAAATTGTTCAAATGGTGCGAAAACTGGTCCATTATTCTGAAATACGTCTGTCCATGTTCTTGTACAGGTTGAACTGTTATGGAGACGATCTCTTGGCGACCACGATGGCAGGTTGTTTTGCTTAGTGAACATTGACCTGCTTGACTACTCTGTCTCCCAGAAAGCGTCCGATACCTTAGGATTTCTAATACAGGAGCCTCAATACAATCGCAATGAGGGTAATTTGAACCTAGTTTATTGTTCACATGCAAGTTATCTGAGACTAGTTAATTAGCATCCACGTTCTTGCAATTGCTATCCCATCTCTAATATTCTGTTCACCTAACTGGTACAAGAAAAACAGAAACTATTTTCCAGAGTTGGAATATTTGAGGTCTTCTGTACAGATGTTTTGTTGGTTTGGCTTTGTTTTTTTTTTCCAGTGGTTTAGTTGTGTGCCCTTGTTTCATTCAACGGTAGTGATTCTCTTGTAGGATTGTCTCTTGTGGTTATCTGTAGCTCTGAAAACGAAGACAGAGCTCACATGGCTGCAGCTCTCGATCAGTACAGGCTAGGAACTATTCCGCATTGTGCATCACCAAAGGAAATCAGGCAATACCTGAAGACACAGTTCAAGTCATGCTCTCAACAACGGGTAAAGTTTAGAGATCAGCTTCTGCCTTGGACTCCCGCTGCTGCAGTGGACAAAGAGGGGTACATAGAATTTAATAGAGCTTCCTTGATCTTTTGAATGCTGTAAATTATTTTCAAAAACGATAGCTAGGAAAATTTAATCTGTTTTACATACTGTCATGTATGTGCAGGCCATGTCAAAAACAAAACCATGCAAATTCCAAGATAATTTGGTTTTATCAACTGGGTTGATAATGTAAATTGTCCACCGTAGAGAGATTCGGAAGCTGACGTTTCGAGCATTAGCCCTTCGTCGGAGCGAATCGACTCCCACCGACGCACCACAGTTTCTTTAGAAACTTGCCCCCTTCATGCAAATTCCAACTTGTACCTTCCAAGGTAGCGCTCATCTAACATGCGTTTTGGAGGTTTAGCAATGTTCTTTGTAGCATTGAAATAATCTGTGTTTGAACAAAATTGCACTTTCAAACACTGCGGTACTTAAACTATTTGTTTAGAGGAAAGATGGCTTAATTTCTAATCAGAAAAATGATTTTAATTTTCCTGATGCTAGACAAGCTAGTTTGTTGAAGAAAAGAAAGCATAACATATAACAAGAGAAAGAAGTTAAAATGGCGACTTTATGATACTAAGAAAGCTATACATATTCCATTTTTCCAACAGTGCCAGGTACTGCATCCCCTTTGTCAAAAAATAGTCTGTGATCTGGAAAAAAAAGGCATTTTCAGTTACTGTACTTTTGTATTTTTTTTCCAACTTTCTGAAGAAATGTATATCTTTTTTGTACAGGCTGGCTGTGAGAGTTCTATCATCTGAACGAGCAGGAGCTGGGAAGAGCTTGGTAGTTTGTCGGCTCAGCCAAAGCTTATCTGGACTTAAAAACAATGAAACAGTGATGGACTACCTAAGAGACATGGAGGCTGATGTGCCACTTTGTATCACTGTACCGATTTATGGTCCTTTTGTTCATCAATATACCATTGCCGAGTCCTTGTTACTGCACACCATTGCTCCTGATTTGCCTCTTTCACGGGTATTCCATCTCGATGTACATCCATCGGTAGGGGAATATTTCATCATTCCATTTTATCCCCTTCCCTTCATCGTTTTAAATACTTAAAATTTATTTTCTCCATATGTTTGTATGCATTATTATTATTATTTCACTTTGGTGAAATGTTCACAGGTAAAATGTGGCCTTGACACGCTTCTATTCAATCTCCTGGTCCTTGGTGTGTTAGAGAGCAGTAGTGGCCAGGTCTGGAGGCGGAGACCCTCTGATTTGTATGTAATTGAACTAACTTCAGGACCATCACAAACCACAAACAAAACTACTGAAAGAAGGCTTCCGATCACCAACGTAAGTGTCGCTGTTAATTTCACTTATCGAAATCTTGAGTGGATAGTTAACCTGTGATTTCTTTGTTTAACAGCGTGGTAGTTTCAAGAAAGTCATAGCGGAACCCTTTTACAGACTGCTTCCTACCATTCACTGTGGTACACCAATGCAGACATTATTTCAACTGAGGACAAATCCAATGGGTAAGGAAATCAAAATCAAGTTATAACATTGTTGAAAATTTCATAGTGTAATGATGTAACACGCCGTAACGTAGTGTTTCAGTTAGTTTTATGTTATTCATTTTCAATACTCAATCTCGCACAATGGACAACACAACCAAGCGATGACATAGTGTCACAATACTCTTCCACTTGTACCACAATACTAACTGACCTGGAGTAGTAGACATAATTATAACTTTCTCTGTATCTGTATTTTTATGCAGCTGGCAACAGCCTCAACCCTCTCTTTGACAATGGAGAATTCCAAAGCTCTTATGTTCAGCGTGCATTTCAGTACCTTAAGCTATGGGAATCGGCTGGCGATAGTTTGGATCATTTCTGGTTCTTAGCAGGTCAAGTAATGGGTGACCACGCAGATTGTATAGACACTCTCACCAGGTGATGATTCCTTTGATTGATTTTTCTGTATACGTATTGGTGTTATTTGTTCAGAGATTCAGAGAACAGTAAAACAAACAAGGCAAAACAATGACCCTAGTCTTTAAATGATACAGCTGTTATATGCAGAGGACCGATAAAAATAGAAGCTTTCAGCAGCTGCTATATATATGTCTGAGATTTTCTCACTGAATCGTATCCTATAAATCATTATACGCTGGAGTTCATTGTATTGTTATTCAACAGCACTAGTTCTCCATTGTAGGAACGAAATCACAAAATTAACAATACTTGCTTTTGATAAGCAGAGCATTTGTATAAGGATTCAAATGAACAGTTGATTCTTAATTGGTGTGCGAAAACAAACTTTTTAACCATTTAATAGCTGTTATAAATGAAAAGTTAGTCCTATATGTGTATATTTCTGTTGCATTAAACAATCTCCACTGAAGTCCGCTGCTGTTAAAACAAAAAAGAAAGCAGTGCAATAAAACTTATGTATGTTCAATTTAAAAATAATGCTACTCCCAACAAATTAAGGGAAAGTGTAAAGTAAAGTTTCGCTTCGATGCTAGAACTTTCCCATCGCGTAGAATGGCCGGACATCATTACTTATTCATGAGCACCGAAGCGGCAAAATTTGAATACGAATGTAGTTTGAATGGCCTAGAATAAGAGAGAAAAGGCCCTTATTTGCCCGCAGAGCATTGATAATACTCGATTTCCTGACTTGCCTAAGTCCTACTTAATGTTTTGAGCAGCGGGCTTTTCATAAGGAATGATATATCTACAATTTTAACCAAAAAATAGAAGGTTTTACAAAGTTTTAGGACTATCCCTCTGCGATCGAAAATTATGAAAAACCGGCTTTTTCAGAGGGGAACATGTTCCCGATACGAAATGAAAAGTGATTTTCAAGTAAGCGAAACTGGCTTCAAAAAAGTGAGCCACGGGAAATAAAAGTTTAACGCTTTTCTTAACTGATCCCGTCTTAACTTTGTAAATCGGAGCAAAAAAACGACTATCCAGCTGACATTGAAAGTTGCGCGTTGCAAGTGCGTTCAAAGATGGCGCGTCTTTGCTCGGTGAGCCATTGTTTGAAGCACACGACTGCATAACAATGGATGTCTAAAAATTATCATATCTTTTCAAAAAAATCACTCAGTCGTTAAATGCAAATCATTGATCAGTAGCCCGCTAACTTTAAAACTCATAGAACAACTGCTTAACGAGTGTTGATGCGTGGATTTATGATGAACGAGGAAAACAGAAGTGCGCTGGATCGGGAGCTCTTTTCAGAGCTCATTGAATCCCCGATCCATCCACTTCTGATTAATATGGTCCGTCCTTATGTTGAATCGAATGATCCAAAGTTTCATCTTCAAATAAACGGAGAAGCACTTTGGCATTGGCGAAAAGTCCGCGGACATTCCCGCGCCGCCTTCGACGTTCTCCAAGCAAGCATTTCGCGTATCGGATACAAGCTGGAGGAATCCGCACGCGATCGTGTTGGTCATGCCATTGCCAGGAGCATTCGAAACTTCTGGAGAAAGATCAATGAAATCTCGAACAGTAAAAAACGAAAAACATGGGGAGTAGTGAAACCACGAACGTAGCGTGGTCATGAGTAAACAATGTTCGGTCTATGACAATGCAGTTAATCCGCTAATTCGTACTCGGTCATTTCAAACTCATCACCGTATCATTTTCCTTGGATTCGCCCTTCAGTCATTTGCCATCAGCTATTTCGAACTCCCGCTAGTTCAAACTATTTTACTAAAATGCTCAATCCGTTCGAGCGAGCAAGATCCAATCCGCGCTGTGTTTATATTTTGCAAACATTAGCGCGCGCTACTTGGCATTTTCAAAGAAACTTGATCGAACGCGATCCAAGAATAACATGATAGTTTGAAGCAGTTCCGTTTTGCACTATCAAAGAAACTCTTCCCTACGAATCAACCAAACCTTTTAAAACTAAGGAGTTTGACACAAGCGATTGTTTTGCTCGCGCGCGAAGAGGGCAAACGATTTCCTTTTTTTTAGACGGATCAACAACAAATTTTTCGCTCCTTTTCAGGCAGAAGCGGTATATTAACTTTGAGAGAAAACAATACCACGGAAACTTCATTGTTTCGAACTTCCGCTCTCTTCAAGTTAATGAGCATGGCCTTAATCCCCACGGAGAATAGCAGGAGTTTAGCTTAACCAATCAGACTTGCCCCCTTGCGTTCAATTTGCGTTTATTTGAATATTAATGGCCGATATGACAGACCTAAGATATCTCATGAACTGCAAGTAAATGTCCCGAGAACAATAGCCATTCTGCGCGATGCCGCAATGCCTTTAATAATTAGGTTTTAGTTCTAAACTAGCAGTCTTTCTCATGTACGTTTTAGCAACATTTCGCGCAGTGAATGTCTTTCCTTCTCTGTGCTTGGAGAGACTAATTTCAAGTTTCATGTTTGTTCTTTTCTTTCTCTTTACCACAAACTTTATAACCAATGTCCTTAGTGGCAGTGATGTAATAATATGTTTGTTTTCTCACAGAAATTGTGGCATTGAGGACCCTTCATGGGCTGAGTTACGCTACTTTGTAAACTTCCTCAACTCGCAGCTTCAAGCCTGTGAGGAAAGTTCATTCTGTGACATGGATTTAGTGGGAGACACTTTGGAGGGTTTTAGAAGCTTTGTGGTTCGCTTCATGATCCTGATGTCACGGGTAAGGGTCGCTATTAATTTAATCTCCAACAGTCATCGATACATTTATTAGTCCGTTGTCACTCAGTCGGTTAATAGTGCGGAAGTCTATCACTGACTCCCTCCAAACTTCTGACCATATAGCTTCTCCTTTTTCATCCATTCATCCTTTCAGCCAGTCAGTCAGCCCCTTGTTCTATCCTCACCTACTATAAGCGTGAAGAACAACACGTTACGAACCTTAATCCAATCCAACGAATCAAGGAGATCAAAAATAGTTCGTGCACACTCTGCAGTGTTCATTGTTCAAGGCAGTGTATGGACAAAGGATGAACACAAACTTCATTCTGATTCTGCCGTTTTTATACCTGGTACTGTACCTTTTTCTTCTATCTTGACTTCTAAGCGCGACGTTTCTTCTGTAAATGACAATCTCTTGTGTGTTAAATCTTTCTATATAGGTGGGAAAAAACGGAACATGTGGAGAAAATTAATCCAGTCATTTTTGTTGCGCGAACCTATCTTAATGTGCTTATCCGTAGTGTATAGAAAATCGGCACTAACTTCTTTACTGGCCTATTCCTCAATAACCAGTCATGAGAATTTCATTACATTTTAGAGGATATTGCTTCCCAAAACTAATGTATGCATGCCTTACTGTCAAGACTCTGAATTTGTGAATAATCCTGGGCATATCTTTCAATTTTTCTGACTTAAGTTGCAGACAAATGATAAGAAAATCTAGCCACTAAAATAATGTTCAGGAAATAATTCAATTTTTAAAGCTGGTTTCATCCATGCAGCTATGGCATTGTAGTCACTGACACAAACAAACTTTGTTTGACAACCTCAGGCTTGCTATAGCGTATTACATGTAACATCTGAAAGTATTCTTACTAAGTAAGTATACTACTTACTTTGAAGGACTTTGCTACACCATCCCTTAATTCCTGTGAGAGTCCCACTGGCACTTGTGACCAAGATGGTGATGCTAACAGCGATGATGAAGGAGCTACAGCAGCTGAGGTTGTGAGATTAAGTCTTAGGAGGCGCTGGGAGACTAGGTACGACAATATTCTTAAGGGAGAAAATGTAGTGTATGTGTGCTTTCACTGCCTCTCCTCAAGGCCTTGGGTTAATTTTCGACGTCTTTCTTTGAACTTTAGATGGGCCCCGTTTGCCTTGATTATTTGGAATCCTAAAAGTGTGAGGGTAAAATTGGCGTGGAAGATGTCAAATTTTCCTCTGGCAAGTGTTGCTGTATCGATTCGATTCGTTGCATGTCTTAAATTGTGACTGTTGAAATCAAACTGAGCCCATGAAAAGGTTGTCAAGAATACGTCGAAAGTTAATAATAACTCTGTGACTGGGAGGCCTATGGAGAATGTTAGTATAGGAAATAGCACGGTTTCTAGGGGTATTTGGGATAAATACCGCGAGTGATATTTCAAAATTCGCCAAAATATCACGAGCCGCCGCGGCGAGTGATATTTGGAGAGTTTTGAAATATCACGAGCCGGTATTTACACCAAATACCCCGAAGAAACCGTGCTATTTTTTGTTTATACTACAAGGAAAAGAAATTTCGCATCTTGTAACGCTGTTTAGTCACGCGGGGGTGATTGGTTTTACTACAACATGTGATCAAACATGTGATCGCACAAAGGTCACATATGTTCAAATGATTTTCGCTTCAACTGCGAAAAAAACAGTACTTGAATACCTGTAAATATCTTTTGAAGTGTACATTTTGAACAGCCTCATCGTCAATCAAAGTTTATCAATAGATTTTTTAACCGATTCTACTTGTGTGGAACTTGGACTTTGAGCTTTCATTTAAGCAGCAGGCCGTGAAAATTGTTGGCTATGTATCGTATCTTTGGTCACCACAGCAGCGGAAAATAGTTTCCAGCGGACGACGTTTACTTCTGGTTGCCTGTGCTTCTGAACTGTTGAATAAAGACCGAAAGGAGCCGTTTTTCATTCTCTCACCTTCTTCGATAGCAGCTAAAAGAGCGCTCGACGATAAAGCTATGCACCGAACTTCGTCAGCTGAGTTGGTTCGCGTTGTAGCTGACTGAAAATATCAGGACTGTATCCTTTGCCTTCCACCTTAAATCGACGAAACAGTGACCCAGATCTTTGTACATTCTTTGCTGTTTCCATATCTTGGTAATTTCCTTTAGCTCTTGCAGTTTTTTCCACAGAATTTTGAAAATCGTTCGCCATATTGTTTCGATCATTTAGGTTTCCATGGAAACTGAAATTTTTACATGTAGGTATTTCAAATTTGGCAGAAATACTACTGGTCTAAGCCAATCGCATCGGAGAAATTTCTTAGCCTGTAGTATAATACTCTAAAGAACAATTGCTTATTAATATGAATTTATTCTTTGATATTTCTCACTAACCGATTATTTTTCCACAGCTCGCATCCTTACATATTCTTCAACCAGGATCGCATTACCATGACATTTGTCGGTTTCCACATTGACCAAAATGGCAATTTGATTGACCCAGACCGTCATGTTATCATTCAGCAAAATTTGATGTCAAGGCACTTGCGCACTGGTCTGTTTGTGCAAAAGGTTGACATGGAGACTAACTACGAATCTTGGAGCAAGTAAGTTTGACATTGATTTAGTGATGTATTATAGAATCTTCTACATCTCGTCGTATTATTTTCCTTTTTCTCTTATTTATTCGCAAGTTTTCGAAGAGTACCTTTTTGCGGTGTCCCTATTTTGTACCTAGTTTGTGAATGTCTCTTAATACGTTACTTTAATCATTTATCAGCAAAATATAAAACATTAATTTCATGCTGACGGGAAAGCTCCAAAACAGGAACAGGTTCCCACACAGGCTGGTCATCCCAAAAAAAACAATAGAAATATGAAATAAGAGAGATAATTTAACCTAAAAGTATTAAGTTTTGAAATCTGGATTTGAAAAAAAATCTTGCATCTTACACGAAATTTAAGACAAACATATGAAAACTGCAAACAGCTAAAGTAAAAAGTATCATATAGTAGTAATTTAATCCTGAGATCTTGAGCTGAGAGAGCTGAGCCTCAGCAAGTCTTTTGAATGGTGCACATTTGATTTGGATGTTTTTAATATTCGGTCTTTTCTAAATTAAAAGCTACATTGTTTTCAAAGGGCACTGGCCTGGTGTTCTTTACATAAGTGGAGAGCTTGATACACGAAATAAACATTCTTTGAACTTTTGTGTTTGTTAACCCAGAGGCGAGAAAATTGAGAAGCTTTGTGGAGTAATGGGTGTTGAGTGGCCTTATGATCCAGATGACTCATATGAACTCACCACAGACAACTTGAAGAAAATTTTGGCTATCCACATGCGCTTTAGGTATGGTGAAATATTCAAGTAAATCATAGGACACACTTCCTGGGATATTCTTGTGACATTAAAAATGAAATAAACAATAAACAATTTAAAGGAATGGTGTTATTGAAGTTGGTTTCGATCTCAATTAAGAGGATAGAATGGAAAAAAGAAAGCTGTGTTATTGAGACTTTGAGAATTGTTTTTATGGATCACTAAACATCGCTGTAATTTTATTTAAGATGTGGCATCCCTGTGGTTATAATGGGCGAGACTGGCTGCGGTAAAACATGCCTCATTCGGTACATGTGTGGCTTACAGTCTGGGCCTGGTGGACCAAAGAACATGCTACTAATGAAGGTATAAATATAATGGGCGAGTGTATGTATGATTCAATTTTTTGCATTGATAGAGTTATTTTATCCTTTGAATATTTTATCCTTTGGAAGGTGGAAGGTGAATGGAAGTTGTTTTTACAAAGAATAAACATATTCCGTCATCGGTAAACACCAAAAGGATAAACACGATCAAAGACCTACCAATCTTCATGAGAGGTTACCACCAAAGAAATGCAACGGAAAATTTGAGTGCCTTATTTATGATAAACAGTTTGCCTAATATCGTTTTTACAAACTAACATAAGTAATCGCTTCTCCAATCACCACAGCCATCAGCCATCAGTGTGGTGAGTCTGGTAGAATGTGTTTATTTCCTATATCACGTAGAAATGTCCTATCTTATTTTATAACTCAGGAAAGGGGGGTAAAGTTGAAATATAGAAGTCTTGATTATTCTAAACAAGCCATTTCTAGAAATCCGACACTCAGTGGTCTACAAATCAACTACAAACAGGTTCACGGAGGGACAACCTACAAAGACATCGAGAAGAAAGTGACGCAAGCTGAAGAAATGGCTAGAGTGAATGAAATGTTGAACATTGACACAGTGTTGTTCTTTGACGAGGCTAACACAACTGATGCTTTGGGAATGATCAAGGAAGTCATGGTGGATCGCAGGGTCAATGGGAGAAAGATAGGAGCAGGGCTCAGGAGACTACAGTTCATTGCAGCATGCAATCCTTACAGAAAGTAAGTGCCAGACTCGTGTTACGATTTCAATTATTATCAGGTAATGACTCATGGCAATTTTTCATCTTTTGTCTTAAAGACATACAGAAGAAATGATTCATAAGCTGGAGTCAGCTGGCTTGGGATATCATGTAGCAACGCAACAGACACATGACCGCCTTGGTATGTCATGAGTTTGATTTTAACTTGTATTGTATAGAAAGAGAGAACAAGTGGGAATTGCCTTTCTTCCCTCTAATAAGAAAAAGCCAGAGTCCTCCTCCTCTCACATTTTTTTATCCATTTGTCTCATTTTGTTGTTCATGGTTTTAATCCATTAGGTCACATTCCTCTTCGACACCTGGTGTACAGGGTACATGCGCTGCCAGAAAGTATGCAGCCATTAGTATGGGACTTTGGCCAGCTAAATCCTGACATTGAAGAGCTGTACACACGTCAAATTGTCAGCAGATTTGTAAGTTGATACTATCTGTCACCATGGTGTACTCAACAAGGTGTTGTTTTACTAAGAAGCCTAAACGATTTGTTAACGTGTTTGACCATAGGTCGACCTGGGTTGTTAGGTTTGTGAATTTTAGGTAAAAAGTAAATACACTAGGTTCTAGGAGTGGTAATGATGAGATTGGTAGCAGTAGCCGGCAATTCTTGTTTGACTATAAGGTCCTTAACAGTGCTCTTGACAATTTGTTGGTTATTGGAAGTGAGATCTTTATCGACTTAAGCATTAAGTCAGAAAGTTGCCGCAAATCTTCTTTTTGATAGAGGTCGGCCCGCGAAACAACCAAAGCGCCGACTTTGTCGGCCGCTTTGACAATTATGTCTTTGCGCCTCCTGAGATTTTCTAGCGCTGCCTTCTCTTTCGAAGATAGGTTGGAAAATTTGGTGTTACGATTGAAATTAAGTTTATTGATGTCGTGACGGCATTTCTTAATGAAAAAATCTAAATAGGCGCCTAGCTGAACTAGTGTTAACACTCGACTGTTTTTCATTCGCGGACAATTATTATAAACAAATCAATGGCGTGGCCATGGGTACCAAAATGGGACCCAGCTACGCCAATCTTTTCGTAGGCTACATTAAACACCAATTTTACAATCAATACAATGGCCCCAAACCTGAACACTGCTGTCGCTACATTGACAACTGTATCGGCGCTACTTCTTCTACCAGAGAGGAACTCAATCAATTTATAACTGCTGTCACTTCGTTTCACCCGGCTCTTAAACGAACCTGGGAAATTTCCAATACTTCTTTAGCATTTCTGGATATCGAAGTTTCTATCAAAGGCAACGGTTTATGCACCAGTGTGCACTACAAACCCACAGATTCTCATAGTTATTTGTTGTATTCATCTTCATGCCCATCACATGTCAAGAATTCCATTCCTTATTCTTAGTTTCTTAGGCTTCGTCCAAATCTGCGATTTTTTCGACAAACGTGGCTATCCTGCTTCTGTTGTTCAAACGGGCCATCATCGCGCCCAAAAAATTGATCGCCAGTCAGCACTACAAACGGCACAGAAGGAAAATAATGATAGAATTCCATTCACCCTCACATTTCATCCTCGTGACAACGCAGTAGAATCCATCATTCTAAAAAACTCTAAATCACATCAAAATGATCCCGACACTGGTAGACTTTTTTGCAACCTCCTTTAATTTCATTCAAACGCGACAAAAACATAAGTAACTTTTTAGTCAGAAGTGCATTCCAAACAAGTGATCAATTCGGAACTTAAATGCGCATGCGCACGGTGCAAAACATGTCCTTTCATTCGTAACGTTTAGAAAATATCGGGCCCCAAGCGATCCATCAAGATCACTGATCATTTCACCTGTATGTCAGCCAACTCTAGAACAAAAAGTTATTTTTCAAATTGGCACTCATCCTCACGGTATCAACGAATGCTTTTCATTCAACTAATTTATTATGTTGTTTTTCACGTTACCATGCACCAACCAATAGTGTAGCTCCATCTTTCTGTATACAAACCACACACAACCCACAATTCTCAATTCGCTCAGACGAAGGGTTAACGCTCGAAACGTCAGCTTTCGAATCTCTTTACAGTGGCTAATTCACATTATCAACTCAGGGTATCACGGAGGTTCGAATCCCGTTGAAGCCCTGATTTTTCAGGCTCCTTCTTTCCGATTGCTTAAATTGGAAAAAATACTGCGATGATCATGGTTCACTTTCATCTACAACCGCAGTTCGTATATACGAATTATTTTGTATTTTTTTGGTAAAACCAAATTACCTAGTAATCAAATAATCTGGCTATAATTTATAAGTTCCTGCTTATGGATATGAATTTTCCCGAAAATACAAGATGGTGTCATAGTTTAGACTCTAATCTTTAAGAATCTTTATACTTAGCAAATTAAATTTGACTTCACGTAAACGAGAAAAACATGTCCTTCTTAAAAGCTTAAAAATTCACATCTTTATTCACTTATCTCGTGTCCTTCTCTTTAATTAAACAAGGTTTTACAAGAAAATAAAATTCCTGGGGAAGCGCCTTTGGTGAAAGCTGTTACAGCCGTGCTCACTGCTTCTCAACGTTACATGAGACACCAAACGGTAGGTGTAGCGTGTGTACAAGCGCAACCTCTGAAACGTATTTACGTACTACTTAGCCCCATGGCCCCTGTAGGAGCACAGGGCGTCCACAAACTAACACCACGTTTCCTTGTTCCAGACCAACTGGCATTCTCCTCCCCAGAGGCCCGGCTCCTTTTGATCAGCACCAAGAATCGCGACCTCTTGGCTTGTCCGACTACAGAAGTCTCCGAGTCAAGGACCTTTCGTCAAATCTGACAAATCTGATTGGCTGAGAATACCAAACGAAAACTCTGCGCAAACTCAGAAAATCGATTCTTATGGCTGACCAAAAGGAGCGCGGCCTCTGTGAGCGAGAATGGACCAACTGGGTGACCGTCTTCCAGTCCTTTCCTGCTGTTCATAACTCTTGATACACTGACCCTCTACTTCTTCCTTTTACCCTGGGGAACTGTCAGATGTAAAATAACTGATGTAATGTAAAATAACTGAGGAAAGAAGAAATTATGGAGGAAGTGGAATTCACGAGAAGTGACTCTTTACTGACAATTGCGAACTAACTTACCCTCGTGAATATTCTACATGTCTACAACTATTACTGCGCTTACAACGGGTGGTTAGGCATATATTAATGACACTTGTGAAGCTGACGTTTCAAGCATTAGCCAGAGCAAAGAGCAAAGTCATCTTTAGATACATGTAAATTTGGGCGTTTGGGACACTTATTCGCTTGCTTGTGTGCCTTCTCACTAGTATGTACAAGTTTCCATTTGTTTATCCCACATAAAATTGGTTTGCATAGTCTAGAGTTGTGAGACTTAATTAGTAATTGCATTGAGCTTGATTATACAGGATGAATGCAGCTTTGTCAGCCTTCGTGATGTGGAACGTGCAATGAATGTGATGGTTTGGTTTTACAATCATCGTGAGGTTCTCAATCCCCTTATGGATGAAACGGTTGACGATCAGGATGAGGAGAGTGACTCCGACAATGAAGTTGATGACAGTGATGACGATGAAGGTGCTGGTCGAGGGGAGAATGTGTTGAATCAGGTAATTCAGTTCTTGACCCAGTTTACATTTTTAAAGTTATATTTAAGCGTACTGAAGTAATTTTTTGCAATTTCTCACTATTCATTTCTTCACAGTATCCTAATACCTGATAGTAAATCAACTGATTAGTCAGCTGCTCAGTTTGACTGCGGTGTTATTTTTATCTCTGTGTTGAAAAGTACGACACTTTGCCTGAGGTACAAGCAATGCTGAGAACAGTCGTATTATTAACAGATATATACCTAAAATATCTCCTTTTGGTTATTTCTTCACTGACGTCAACAGACTATGCAGTAGTGTTAAAGACAAATATGAATGTGCAAAAAACGTAATTACGCATTACTAGAATAAAAATTCATTTGATAACTGAAGTTTGCAAAACTAGTGCTGGAACTGCAAATTCACAAGAATTTTAAACTGTACACCATGAGATGTACAACAGATAAGGCAAAATACTGCTGTTCACATTTCTCATGTAGGCTGTCGATGATGTCACCAGAGCCCTTGTACTTTCCCTTGGGGTATGTTACCAGGCACGCCTTCAAGAGAGGGAACCATATCGTCGTGCTGTGGCTCGAAGCTTTTCCGAACCCTGCCAGCTACCTGGCGGACATCAACGTATTTCGCAGGAAATTACGAGGTAATTTTTTGGAAAATATGTGGCACCACCACTCTACTGGAAACATTTACCCAACACAAATCGCCACAGGGTTGACCAATGGCACTTTTCAAAGGGAACTCCGAGATGCTAGGAAGGTGGCTCTTATAGATGTACCTTGTTTTTGATAGATATACTACCGCTCTAAGTAAGTTGATATAGCGGGTATATTGATTGGTAAGTTTCGACTTTACTTGGCAGTTTACTCCTGATTGGAACACGACATAAATAGTTTGTTTTGATCTTGTAAGTAATGAAGCTCTTCATATTTATCATTTTCTTGCAAGGTGTCAGAAAGCAGTACTGAATCAGCTGGAATTAGGTGATAACATTGCTCGTAACACGGCCTTGAGCGAGAATGTGTTTATGATGGTGGTGTGTATTGAGCTCAGGATCCCATTGTTTGTGGTTGGTAAACCGGGCAGCTCCAAGTCCCTTGCCAAAACTGTTGTGGCTGACAACATGGAAGGAGACGCCTCAAGATCTGATCTCTTCAAGACGTTTAAACAGGTATAGAGTCATTACAGTGTAGTATCAGGGTTCGCTTTGTCGATAGAGTTAGAGTAGTGTAACTGAGAGGAGATGAGTGACCGGAAAAGATGTCACGAAAACCTTCACAGTTGGTGACAATCGCCTGTTTTCTACTTGCATTGCACCTCGAAGTGGTACCACAGTGTTGCTTAATACATTTACTAGTACATGTAACATTCACTTATTCAGGTCGTTCAGTGGCAAAAGTAATTTGTATTGACATTGATTTTACCTTTCACTAGGTTCATATGGTGTCTTACCAATGCAGTCCTCTCTCAACTGCAGAAGGGATTATGGCAACCTTTCGCCAGTGCAGCAAGCTACAGAAAGGCAAAAACCCAGACAAGTACGTGTCAGTTGTGGTTCTGGATGAAATTGGCCTGGCAGAAGACTCACCTCTGATGCCCCTAAAAACTCTTCATCCACTACTTGAGGACGGAGTGAGCTCCACAGATGACATCATACAAGTGGAAAAGCAACTTCCAGAAAGAGTAGCCTTTATTGGAATATCAAACTGGGCTCTGGACCCAGCCAAAATGAACCGTGGTATCATGCTGTCACGTGGTCTGCCAGACGCAGAGGAGCTTGTGGAAAGTGCAATGTAAGATGGACCCTAGGTTGGAGGGTGGGAAAACCATTTCCAGTTGTCTGAATTGAAGGTCAATTCAAACAAATTCTAAAGCTTATGCTTAACTTTGCTTTTAATATTTGAAGCCAAGTTGATTCAAACTTCGCATAAAATACAATTTAAATATACGAAGGAGAGTTTTCGAGTTACATCACTCAAAAAATAAATTTCCTAAGTAATTCAACTTGAGAATGCTTCTTCATTTATTTCACTTTATCCAAGTCAGCATTTAACTTACAATTTAAATAGTGTAGAGAACCCTTGTCAGTATTTTTTCGGAAACCTTCGCCACAAATATGCTTCCAAATTTTATTTAGGGGCATTTGTTCAACGGATCCACGCATACAAAGCTTTGTAGCTCCACTGATGAATCCACTAGCGCGGGGTTACGAAGAGCTTTACGATACTCAGAGACAGTCTGAAACTCTCCAAGAGTCCAAGAAGGATGAATTCTTTGGGCTTCGTGATTTTTACAGGTAGGAATGTTCCCTTATCCTCGGTTTGTTCTCTTATACTCTTTATGTTATTTTTAATTTTCTGTGTTTGTGACCCTTGCCTGTTCTGCTGATCTTTGTTCCAAATATTCGTTTGTTCTCTCTCTGGTTTTCTTTCCATCAGGTCAGCTCTTGTTTTATTGGCTATCAATATTTCTACCTTCTGTTTATAACATCTTACGTTTCTTTTTATATTTTTATTTCCTTCTCTTGATTGCAGCTGGCTGGGGCTTTTTTTCAGTCTGCAAAATTTTCATTATATTCAAAAGAACTAAATTGGTAGTACTACTGGTTGTATCATTGTTGAACTTTCAAAGCAGGATATCAGTTCCTGCTCGGAGTCCCATGGAAAAAAATGTTACGGCAATGTTCTCTCTCAGATAGGGCTTTGTCCGGTTTGGATTTATTTATAAAGTGAGTCCAAGACAGTCCACTAGGTGAAATTCACTTGCGGTACACCAAGCTATGAATGCTCTTGTGGGCATTTCGTAACTGCCCAATGTAATCCTTATCAACTTATTAACTTCTCAGTTGGTAGTTGGAAGTATAGGCATGCAGCACTGAACGTCTTAAGTGTCCCAGCGTTTAATGTATTGCTCCTGTTTCTCAGCCTGGTGAAGATGGTGTACAAAATGGCCGAGAAGCATCGACGTGAGCCAAGTTGGCCAGAGGTAGAACATGCCATCAGAAGAAACTTTGGTGGACTGGATGAAATTGACCCAGTCGAAGTTTTCAGGAATCACTTTAGGAGACAGTTCTCACTAGACAGAAGTGATGTGGTAGGAGTGCTATTTCCGGTGACTGTCTAGTTAGTTTGGTTCCCGAGGGCACTCCCATATAGAAAGGACGGGCGTGCTAGTCGTACCTTTTACGGTTAAAAACGCGGTTTTGGAACCTAAAAGGTCCACAGTGGGAGATTTCGCGGTACCTTTTAGGGTATTCAGCCCAAAAATATAACAAGAAGTGATGCGTCGTTTTAGAATTGGTCGCCCACAAAACAGGATCTTGGTATCTTCGTAACTCTCAAAGTTTGGATAGATCAAGTAGCTTGGCGTTGTGGCATTGCATTTAATATAGTGTTCTTCTCGATGTGCCATTGACAAAAATTTCGTTAAGGATCTCGTTGTGTACTAAGTTTGAAGCAGCTGTAAACGCAGCATTGTTTTGTCCTGTTTTTCATCTGACATTCTGGCTGCTATACACGCCCTAATGCTAATCAGTGTTGTAGTTCACGAGGGTTAAGACACTTGTTTTGCTTTTGTAGGTGACACAGAATGGAGATGCCTTCTCCGCAGTGAACCTGATCAAAGCCAGTCTTGAGCGTGAAATTTCCAGAGGGTAATGTATTTTCACGTGGATTTCCATTCTGTGATGTGAAATGATGTTCAATGGTGTTTTGTTGTGTTTCAAACAGAGAAAGCCGATACCTGTTGGTGTTGACGGAGAATTATGCAGCTCTGCCGATTGTTCAAGAAGAGTTGCTTAAGAAAAAAGAAGATCCTGTCATAATTTTTGGGAGCAGTTTCCCTAAAGATCAGGAATACACACAGGTACCAACAAGCATTATTTGTAGTAGTGGTAACTGGTTAATACAGTTTACATTTGTCACACAGAAGGATCCTGAGGTAAATGTGCTGAGGTAACTCACTTTATTCCGCGAAACATGCATCAATTACCTTTTACTCGCTCTGCGTTCTTGTGTTTTTGCTGTCAATGTAGAAATCAAGATTGAACGCAATTGATGACCTTGCAGACAGTGGCCCTTGTCATGATGACCAATAATTTGTTTGCAGTGAAAAAAGGATGATCGTGGGTTGAATGAATCGCATAGTTATTCTTTTTTCTACATGTATTTACTAAACCGTAAACATGTAACGTCTCTGCAGTAGTGCCAGTGAACACTGACCCATCCTATTTGCTTAGTGATGTTATGAAAAATAATCCTTGGTGGTTTTGCAAATGGAGGTCATCTACAACTGTCCGAGCTTGTTTTTTGTTCCAGGTCTGCCGGAACATTAATCGAATTAAAGTGTGCATGGAAACGGGAAGAACAGTGATCCTCCTAAATTTAGAGAGCCTCTATGAGAGTCTTTATGATGCTCTCAACCAGGTATGGAGAATGTTTAGACACTTAATTAGTTTCAGTTCAAACATTCCATCCTATTTCTTGTGACAGTTCGTTTTCATTTGCGAGTTCAATCCAGTCAGTTTCGTGAAATACTCTCTGGTATGGCAAAAAAGAACATACATCGATCTTATTAAGACTAGTTCTGAGAAATTATTTTGGTGTCATTGAAATCAAATTTAAGATCTCATCTGTTAATTTACCAAGGGATTTCATTTTAAGGCCTGCCTGATATGCGGTGTTGGTTCTAAAGTCAACCGAGTAGCCCTTTCAGCACTAGCCTGGTAATGGCAGGGGCCTTGACTACTGTAATAAAAGTCTATAAAATTTATATGAAAAAGAAGGAAATGTCTAATAAAGTCTAAAATATGTAAATATGTGCAATGCGTATTAGGTAATATGTCTCATGATTATCGATTGAAACTGATTGCAAAAAAATTGGTCTTATCATACAAAATGTATATTAACAAGTTCCTTGAAATTAGAAAGCGATGTGGCTTCGTTAATTGTTTTTGATAATCCGTTAAAAAGGATTAAACCTGAGAATATAAATGTATGTTTTTTAAACTTAATTTAGGGTTGGGCAAATGAAATGTTCTTGTCTGAAGTGTCTTTCTTCCATTGAAATCTCATTCCTTAAAATGTTGGTTAGCTTATGTAACTAATCGAGTTCTAAATATTCTCTTTGTGTTTTCTTATCCTATTCTATTTTTCTACACCTTTAGTACTATGTGTATTTTGGAGGACAAAAGTTTGTTGATCTTGGACTGGGAAGCCACCGTGTGAAATGTCGTGTCCATGATGCTTTCAGGTAGGACTTGGCGCGCACACCCAGACTGATGTTGTGTAACAACTTGTGCTTTGAGGACATTTTCTCCTGTATTTTAAAACCTTGTTAGCTTTCGCCTAGTTTAAATTTCTTAACTGTTCGATTAGTAGGAGCACTCCAGTAATTTGGACCCAAAGTAAGGCTTATATAACCTTCTCACACACCACTGGTAGCCATGTTAATCTAACTGCCACCGCCTGACCTTTATTGAAAAATCAAGGCTAATACAAATATCATAACGGTGAAGACTGGAAATAACGAAAAAAAAAGTTCAAAGCTTCTAGACTATGCTGGCATTATATTAAAACTTCAAGTCTTCTGTACGGGTGGGTGTGCTGGAAACTCGGCAGTGGCGGACGCAACAGAAACTACTGCTCGCCCACAGGTCACATGACCTATACCCAGGCCCCAGCATTGTGTAAGAAAAATAGCTTTCACCTTTCATTATTGAAAAATTACTCTTATATTTAACAAATCGACCACATTTCCTCTTGGCCTACACTCTTATACACCGTACACCGTATCCTCAAGTTGAACCACTTGTCTTTCTATGATATATCATCTAAACAGATTGATTGTGATTGCTGAAAGAGACGTTGTTTACAGTAAGTTTCCAATTCCTCTGATCAATCGCCTGGAGAAACATTACCTTGTGACATCAGCAAGCCTGTCTTCTGCGCAAACAGCCGTAGTGCTTCGCCTTCAAGAGTGGGTGTCAAAATTTTCTCATGTCAATGTCCCACGCCACCAGCAAATGAGGTACGTTCTGCAGCTGGGTAGGATTACAAGAATTGGATAATGCTTTTCTTTGTGCAATGGAATAAAGGCTTGCATGATAGCCTGCTCTTCTAAAGATAGTTTTACCTGAATTGTCGAGAGCTCGGAACGAGGACGTCAATTAATATAATGCTCTCCATTTTCTGTGTACAAATTAAGATGCTTGCCAGTGTTTTCATTATGTATTTCACAGTTGTTTTGTTGCGCGATTTAACCCATATATGATACATCTCTGGAATAGAATTTTGGTCCTGATTTTCACAGGAAATATTCACCTGGTGATGCATTTGTTGGTTACCACGGTGATACCGCAGCATCTGTAGTGCTTCAAGTAAGCAGCAACATGGACCAGCATGGACAACAGAGTCATGTCAGTGACCGACATTCCTGGGAGGAGGAGGTGTGCTTAATTAATTAATGAATACTCGTAGATAGCGTTTCTTTTGTCGCACCAATCATTCATGGTACGAATTTCATTGTTGTATACGTTGATATGTTTTTGTCGGCAGGGATTGATATCTGATTGTGCGTGTACTATGGGTGAATTTAGATTGTGCTTGGCGACATTAGCTTATCTCATGGTTTTACCGTTGCAGGTTTACAAACAGTCCCGAGAACTTCTGTTACAGTGTGCTACCCCTGATGCTGTTGCACGGCTGCAATGCACTCAGCTTGGACAGCAATCAGACAAACTGTGGGAGACGTATTTCACAGTCCAGGAGCATTCAAGTTTGACAGCCTTCCTTAGAAATGTTTTGACAACAGAGGAGAGAAAGTCAGACAAAGGAATTCTGATTCAGGTGTGTGCTGTAATGAGAGACCAGATAATTTACCGTGCATTACAGTGTTCCTTACCAAGGAGACATCTTTTGTGCCTTGCTTCTCGCTAGATTCAAGGCGAAACCTAAAGAACAAAAGTACGCCATCTCAGATATCTTTGCTCTGTTTCGTTGAAACTGGCATTAAGTGTGCAAATTATTTTAAGGATGAATTTGGGTTTAAGAATTAAGTGAATTGAGTCACGACAGTCAATTGACATTAAAAGATTGTAAGTGACGATTTGCATCATCTTTACCTCAGTGGTCCTCAATCTCTGTAGAGAAATTAGTTTTAAAAGTAACACATGCTTTAGGAGTTGTGAATTTAACAAAGAAATTAAAAAAATATATATGTATTTTTATAACGTGAAGACGTGAAGTTGATGCCGTCACAGTCCTGTTATGTAATGTTATAAATGTTGAGTAAAACCATATTAATGTGACAACGTTCTATCTGTAGGTGACAACTCACTCCAGATTGCTGTCATCAAGTGATTTACAAGACATTTCATCTGCAACCTCGCTCCCATTGCCAAACGTAACATGTCTGAGTCTACAGCAGTTCCACACTGAGCAGCAGTTCTGCTCATCTGTAAGGTTAACTCTCGCGCATCAATTCTAGATTATTCAATGTGTCTTATTTTATGTAACAATTAGCCAAGGATATACGTAAAAATACATGTCAGGAGTCCATTATTAGGGTCAAGGGGCTCCTGATGTATGTAGCTTAGGTCTCAAAAGCCCCCTACTGTACTTCGTTTGTATGGTATTACAGTTTGCAGAGACAATGTGCTCATTTGACGACTGCAAAAAGTGGTCTTCGGTGATTTTCTTTTGGTGACCAGTTACCTCACGGTGTTCTTATTTGCCCCAGAAATTCCCTTCCACATGTAAGCTCAAATGCAAAATTCCTTCGAAATCTGCAACCCATTAGAAGAAGAAGAAGAAGATACTTTTATTTGACTAGGGTAACCCTAACCCTAACCCTAACCCTAAGTACTTTTATTTGACTAGGGTTAGTATCTCTTATACATGCAACTTGACTTTACAGGGACTTCTTTGCTAAACTTGGTGGAAGAGAGGGATTGCTCCTTGTTCAGTGTGATGCTGGAGATCTGAATTGCAACTTGATCCCTTGTGCTCGTCACCTCCTAGTGGAACAGAGAACAACTTCAGAACAAGATTTACTAGAAAGTGTTGGACACAATCCCTCGTCATTCATCCATATAGTTCTGATTGTTCAACTCCCTCGTCTTGTTGGAGGCTGTCCAACGTTTGTTGGCTTTCAGGGAGGGCGTTGGTTGTCTATTCACATAGATGAGCTTCGCCCACCAACTGGTCAAATTCCGGCCATTCAGTTCATGGTGGACAGATCTGTCAGTGAGTTATTTGACGTGGCACCAAGTACAACACAGGTTGATGATATGGAAGTTGAAGAGGAACAGGAACAAGACGAAATGACTGACATTGACATGGAGACCGCGGCTGATGCTTCCCCCGGAGACACCAACCTGGATAAAGTAGACATTGTCAGCCTGTTGAGAAGTTGTGTTCAAGCTGCTGTTGCAAGAATTGATGATGAGTCTTGCCGTCCATCTAGATCAACACGCCGGATAGAACTGATGTTAAGTCTTCTTCCAGATTGCAGATCCAGAGAAACGGGTAAATAATAGTAGATTACTTCTTATCTCGCTGGCCGAGTTAGGTTTATTTTTAGTTGTGAGAAAACATGCTTCTTTAGTTCTAGTTTATAAGGTATATTTAATTGGGTTACAGATTTGTCATTTGCTACCATCTTGGCTCGACGAATCCACAAGCTTCTTCAAGAAAAAGATGAGCGTGCTGGAACCAAGGCGTGTGATTGGCTACGCTCAGAGGCTTTAAGCGGTACAGGAATCCAGGAGAATGGAACATTCAGGAAAGCACTTTGGCAGAGGGTCTACTCATCTGTGATTCCAATCCTTTCTGAGGTTATCGCCTACGTGGACCGTGATTCTAACCTGGAGTTGGTGACAGAGGAAGGTAACTGGTTGTCACGTTTATGGATACAACTTTTCCAAAGCCACAGCATCGTCCAGTTTCATTACGATGGCTTTCTGTCACTTGAAAGTGGCATCATACGGGAACGTGTGCCGGTGATCACCGCTGGACGTGAAAGGCAGGTGTTTGAGTCTCAGTTTCCCTTCTCGTGGTTGATTAAGGAAAAATTTGATGACATGTGGAGGGGCGCATGCAGCATTGCAGGTGAGCATTTGCTTTGATTATTCTGCCTACTGAATGGTTTTAGGAGTGGCAGCGTGTCCTAGTGGTTAGGGATCGGACTTGAAATCCGGAGGTTGGGGATTCAAGTCCCGCTCTGACCACTTAGCTGGAGCTGTTTCTCGGTAGACCCTGGTTCAACTCCTCAGTCACGCTTGTAAATAGCCACCTGGTCTGTGTTCTGCCAGTTGGAATGCGTGTAAACTAGGTAGGTGTAGCTACGCGCATTGACCACTATACACAACAACTTTTGAACATTTATTTAACCTTTTTTTCCTTTTATTATCATGAAGAAATATATAATAGCATACGTTTGCATTGCACGAAGTAATTAGTTCAGTACAACACCCATGAAGCTTTAACAACAGAACTGAGTAAAAAGTGAATGAATTGATCTTCGCAGCCTGTTCGCAGTTAATGGAATTGCTTTTTAGGCCAAAAAGCAAGTTGCTTCATTTAGACCAGAACTTTTAACCTTTATAAAATGAGAGCAACTTGCTTAATTGCAAGTTTTCAGGCTGTAAAAAAATTGTTGTTCAATAACATCCCCCTCCCCCCCCAAAAAAAGTGTTTTGTTTTATAATAAGTAATAATTTTAATTACAATACACAATTAATACATGCATTACTAACAATGTAGGTCTCAAGTATATAGTGGTATTAGGAGGTGCATTTTTGTTTACAATCTGGAGCATCATTTCATTCCAAGTTTCATTTGTTTTTCTATTATTCATTACGTGAGTAAAAAGTTGCTTGAAGAAAAAGAGAGCCTTGCATGGATTGGAAAAAAAAAGTTGATTTGACCATTGGTAAACGAGATTCCACCATTTGGCCGTATTGGTTACTTACAATGTTGTTCAGTTGGAAGTGACACCATTGGTTCTCTGTATGGTTCAGACCCCACATTAATTTTTGTAGATCGAAACATTCACTATATGTGGTTATAAAAGGCAGGTTTTATCTGAGAAGGAAAATATCCTCATTATGGTTGACTTCAGTAGAAGCTGTCCCAAGCACGGGTTCCTTATAAAAGCTTTTTCCTCTTTTCTTTCACTTCTTCAAACATCCCGAAAGTAGTCTGCAACTAACCACTGATTTCTTTTATCATTAGCAAGAACAAATACTCCAGTTCAGCAATGTTTACAAGACTTCGCTAATGCTTCCGAAATGGGAAAATTGCTTGAAGAAACTGAATATGAAGGTTATGAAGAATCTGCAGTGATGCGTTACCTTCACGACTTCGTTCACATGGTCCATAAGTCCATAGTTCCAGAAGAGGAACAGGTATGCCTTGATCACGAACAGTAACTACAGCGTTCCTGATATAGCTAATCCAGATTGTGTAGACTGATTTTTATACTGGCAAGAACATCAATAGGAAGAAGAATCAACCCATTGCTAGAATGCTGGCTTGGCGTTTTCATGCACTATGTTGGTACTTTTGGTCTTAAAATAGATTGATGTGCTGTTTGAAAATCCCTTATACATCTAATCCCAGATTGTTTTGAGTTATCAGCAGCGTGCCTCGTATCTTAACACCTCCTGGAAAATAAAAAAGACTGCGTTTATTGCGTTGTGAAATACAAACAGTACGTTTTGAGTGATTGTATCACGAATATATGTTCTGCGTTCTGTATCACCCGTAAGAACGGTTTCCACAATAGCGGCGTAGCGAATGACAGCTAATATAACTAGCTAACCGACTGCCAACGACAGCTTACCGTCACAATATTGTACTCTCGGCTTAAAATACCCATTAGGGCTGTTCCTGTTTGTACCTCTTGCAGTTAATCAGTCAGGCCATTGTCACAGCTTCTCGTGAACTGCACGCCGAGTTGGAGTCAAGCGAGGAATTTGGTCTCACCATCTCTCTCATCCATGTGGTGTATGATCGCGTTGAGAAACGATTGACAAACTTTTGCCATTTGGTCCGGGCTCAACCAGATATTGTAACTCGCCTCTTGCAAGTTATTCCACCAAATGAATCAGAACTGGTAAGAGTACTGGTGTTGCTTTTTATGGAAATAGCTGGCGTTAAAAACAGGCTCTATCTTAAAAAGAGTATCACGTATATAAAAGTAGTATTCGTTAAGGAGATCCATGCATTAGAATGTCATATTGAAAGACACTTGTAGAGAACAATCGTGTTAATTATGGGCATTTTACTAAACCCCTAGGTTCTGGATGCAGTCGCCCTGCAGCTATGCTTGTCCAAACTTGAACCAACTGCAGAAGAGTTTTCTGACCCACAGACGCGCTTAGTATGGTGCAACAGAGTATTGAGTATAAGATCCAGTGCTGACAACATGATCAGTAACGTATCACGATATGGACCTAAAACGGCTCGCATTCTCCAGGAATGCAAGTATGTATATCAGCTAAAGACTCGCTTAAAAAAGAATCACACAGGAATTTCTAACTTGCAAGGCTATCGTTTAGACGAAGTAAAACATTTCCTCACTTGGTCAGCCAACCACTTCACGACATCATGGTCTCAAGGAGAGGATTGGGTGGGGTATTGTGCTGATGGCTAATGCCAATCTGTTACTCTCTTTGACGGGGGTGTACGTAATCATTTCCATCTTCTTTGATATTCTGCTCACCAGTGATCATGTATCAAAGAAAACAAGCGTTGAATGCTGTCCTTCAGTAGCATTTTCAATAATCGAGGCCTTAAACGTAGTTTACAGTAGTTTAAGGCCTCAACTGAACTTTTGTCATTAAAGAAAACCAGGTTGAACTTTTACCTTGGACGTTAGTGAAACAGAATCGATGTTTTCATGTCCAAATAACTCACATTAGGTGGGAAGTGCTATGGCTTATGATCCACGCTTTTGGCTGTGCATCATCCAGTTATAAAACACTCAAGAAGATAGAGTTGCTTTCTGTTGCGCCTTCCGCGACTCTTGCACTTCTTTGGTATTCTCTAAACCTTCCACCATCATAACTGGGTGATGCATGCTAAAGCCTGAGTCAGTTGTTAAATTGATAAGTTATAAATTAACAGAAATGTAAGATGACGCCTGAATCATGTATGTGACCCATCTCTGATTTTCTTTGTCAGGTCCACTTGGCAGAGAGTAAGTGCTGTAAGGCTTTTCATTGAACACACTTGCCCAGGCACGTTAGTATGCCACCCAGCGGATATAAAAAATGTTTTCAAACTGTGGAAGGTGAGTACTGCAATGACATCAGTTGTTGAGAAACTTTTTACTGGGCCTGTTTGAAAGTTGATTGTTGAAAGCCTGTTTGGAAGTTGCAGGTTGAAGAAGAATTATATGCTGCACTTTCTATGGGGTCGTTGGTTAGCTTAGAAATACATGAAAAGAAAAGAAAAGCTGCGTAAGAGTGTTACTCGTAAACATATATATTGGCAGCAGAGTGAGTCTGTGAGTGGCGTAGGGTTTGAATCGATTGTCGAGGCTATTTGAAAGAAACCCTTCAAATGGTCTCTGAGTAGTTTCGCATGTGCTCAGGTTCAAAATGTACAAATTGGAAAAGGATTATTTTCGATGCAACTGAAAGGAGCTAAAAGCAAACTTCAAGCATACAAAATGGACTGGTAACCTGAATTCTTTGTTCCAAATATCTCGGATTTTTTTCATCAAGGGGAGGTTTCCGCATGGCACCATCGTGTTTGCCTGAGTGATTTTACACGCTGAGGCTTTCATACTGTAGTACAACACGGAAAAAAAGTTGTCTGAATTTTCGATGAAGATGTTATTTGTTTGCTGGTTGCACTTACGATTCCGGCTTCCCTGTGCCAAGATTGTTTCATAACCACAACTCTTGGAAGCCGTTTACAGAGTTCATCTCAAAAACCATAGCGGATCGCGTTGCTGTCGGTGCCGTTGGCGTCCATGGAAGGGTTGGACAATGTGCCCCCCCCCCCCTCCCCCTCATCAATTGTGATGCCACTGACTGTCGAACCATGCAAGCCTCGCCTATGTCAGGACCAGCGCTACCTGAACTGTTGGATGCGGGATATGCCCTTCAGTCTTGATTTGCTCGTTGATGTTACACGCTACTTGGAGAAGGGCCATTTTCAGACCAAGCTCGATGACAAGTTGGGATATGATCATGTGCTAATGGAGGATGACAGTCGACTGCTAATGGTTTCCAGTGGGGGGATGATGGTTTGTTAACCATGTGCTTCCCTTTTGGCTGGAAAATCTCCCCATATATTTACCAGTCCCTCGGAATGGTAGCAACCCAGGAAATCCGGAGTCAAGGTGTTCCAGGTTGCCAGTATATTGATGATCGCCATGCGGGGCAGCGTAGACCCCGGGCACTTGAACAGACCGATACTCAAATGTCCGGGCCAAGCAATTTCGAATTGGCGGCAGCAGCCAACCATGTAGCAGTTTGTATTTTAAGATCTTTGGGATGCTTCCTGAACCTTGCTAAGTCTATCTTTATCTGGGACTTTGCTGTGATTCAACACTTACAGCCTTTTCTCTGCCGTCTGACAAGATCCAGAAATTTGCTGAGCTTCGAGAGCAGATACTATCTGAGCGGTCTGTGTCACTGGTTAGCATCCAGAAGATTATGTATAATGTATTTCTTTCAGCTTGGTTGTTCCAGCAGTGAAGCTGTTTACAAGAGAGATGAACCTTGCGGTCTCCAGAGCCCTTATGTCTAAGAAATTTGTTAAGATCACTAGCCCCCTTCGAAAGGAACTTGAATACTGGCGATTCCTTGACACATGAGAAGGCCATATGAACTGGCGTGAAGAGGGCCATGTTTCGCTCTCATTGGCTTCAGACGTGTCTGGTTCGGGTTGGGGTTGGGCACTGCTGAACTGGGATGGTCAAGTCATACAAGAGGTTGGTGACTCATGGTGTGAAACAATGCGGTCCTCTCCAATTCATGTGAGAGAGGCAGTTGCGCTTTCTCATACCCTCCGATCTTTGGGCGATGTTGTCAGGAATCGTCGCGTGGATGTTGTGGTCGACAGTTCAGTGCTCTATGGCTGTTTGGAAAGGCAGTTCGCCAGCTCTCATTCTATGCTGGAGGCCTTGAAAGATCTTTTTTGGACGACTGTGGACCTCAATGTGGCGATCTCCTTGCAGCTCATTTAGTCGCCTGATAACCCAGCTGATGCTCCTTCTCTACGCCTTTCGCTTGTGGACTCCACCCACTCCCAGGATTTTTTCGACTGTCCAAAGTGTGTTTGGTGGCCCACAAGGTCACACTTGTGACCTCATGGCTTTAGATTCCAATGCCCAACGGGACAACAATGGCATCCCGCTTCCGCACATTGCCCCAGTACCTATGCCCCAGTACCTATGCCTCATGCGCAGTACCTACGCCTCAGTTGAAGGGTCCAGTCTTTGAGAGCTGTTATGTTTTCCCCCCATTTCTGCTTATTGGTCCTGTTTTAAAATTCCTTCGGGAACAGAAGGCGTGTTGCACTATTGTGGTACCGGACAGGTACCTTTGGCCTTACTGGTGGCCTATCCTCCATTCTGAGTGTTCGCTATGACTGCATCTGGCCAGGCAAGGTGATGTTGGCGTGCTACTTCGTCCAGCTAGAGATGGCTTCGTGGATTATGGTCCTATCCCTTGGGACCTTTGGGCCTTCAGAGTATGCTTTGATTGCTGACGGTCTTGTCTTTTTCTTTAAACGAACCCAGATGTAAAGCGTGGAAAGTAGAATCCTTTTTTGCCTTTACATTGAATTCAATAAACCAAGCTTAACCTTGTTTTGTGCTGTCTCATTTCTTTCTTTTTCATAACTTTTTCTTGTCTCTCCCTAGCCTCTTCGCGAGGTTTCCAGAATCTGGGTCCCGGCAGTGGCCTGCCCGCAGAGTTCTTATCCAAACGACAGGCTGTTCAGGTTTTGCCAGCAATGCGGATACACAAGGCGCAAGTTGTTGTCCACGCCACCGCAGCAACCCCTCGAGATTGATGTGGAATCATGTAGTAGATCGATGTTGAACCATATGAACGTCAGAAATTCTTGGCTGGTTGTCCAGTTGTGTCAGTTTTTAGCTTCGCTACCAATGCCCAAGGACCTAATGTCTGTCTCTCCTCTTGATTTAGTTTGTTTCTTGGTGTGGAAGAACAAAAGTGGGAAAACTCCTGTCAACGTTGTTGGATGCCCTCGTCAGGGGCTCATGTGCCCCTCTCAGTATGGTTGCCCTCACCGGCTGGCTGCAGGTTCCATTGACTCCCTAATTGGCAAGCTTAGGACTATTTTCAAGGAAAATGATCGAGCAGGGGACTGGGAAGAACGACTTGGCCTGGGAAACCCTGCTGCCTCTTTGTTAGTCCGGAAATACCTTAAATGCATAAAGGAAGAGCAAGCAACCGCTGGTCTTACCCCAAAACAGGCCACCCCCTTATTCGTGGATAAATTGGCAAGACTATCAGACACCTCGATAGACAGCTTGAGGCATGTAAAACCAACCCGATTAAGATGTATATTCTGTCCAGGGATCAAGCCTATTTCAAAACCTTGTTTTTCTCTGGGGACAGACCTGGAGACCTTGGCCATGTTCGCATAAATGAAATCCCAATGATGATGGGTTACTCTTTAACCACACATGGGGAAAAACGCTTCACGGAGACAGATCAAATCTTTTTGGAATAAGAAGGTGTGCGAATGTCAAAATTTATCCTGTAGCAGCGATTGAGAGATACATGGCTACCTCGCATGCCATGCAGGTTGATCTAACTGATGACTTTCTTTTTCGGCCGACATTCGCTCAGGGTTCTCTCCTCTATCTATTTCATCGGAAGCAATGAATAGCGGATTGAAAAGGTACCTCAAAAGAGGCTGGCATCGATGAAGGTGAGACGGCACATAGCTTTGGGTCTGGCTGTGCCATAATACTGGCTCTTTTGGGGTCGGCATTGGCGAATGTGGGCCATGTGGGTTGGGAGAGATCACACACAGCTACCTATAACATGCAGCTTGCGAAGGTCCTCCGCCGCGATAATGCCAGTGCTCTCCTGACAGAGGCTCTTGATGACCGCAATACTGCTTCTGACCTAACTTGTTGTATCAAAACCTGAACTCAGTGAAGAACTCTGTGGAAGCGTTTCCCACGGAGGAAACCCTGAAGCGCAAGGCTTCCTCAGAGACGACTATGTTTGTCACTTTACCTTTCTGTCTAATGTCAGGTGTGGGAATAAGTTTTGGGAAGGGTTTGTGAGATATGGGAATATGGGCTGTCTGTGTGGGGAGGGGTCGTTCTTTTAGGGTTTATGATCCCAGTGCCTTGCGAGGTAATCCATCTCATTGTTCATACACAACAATGGGTCCAATTTTCCCCAATTCTTAATCAGCGATCCGTGGAACAATGGCCGGTTCGGATAAACTACTATCTTAGTAGCATTTTTAACTACTACATTCAATTCTCATTTTTAAATTCGAAAAAGTTCCACAATGAATCTGGTATTTAATGAGAACTTCTAAAATTGAATTCAGTGTTGAGGCTACTACGACTTAATCCAACAAATCAAAAATTCCTTACAGGCCTTGGGTGATGAGACAGACTTCACAAAGCCACACACAATGCGAGTAATTGAGAAGTTTCTTATGGATTGCAGTGAGGCTGTTAGTAAACGGTATACCAGGTAAGGAGAATGCAAAACATGCAAATGTAAATCTATTCCATAGAGGCAGCATGCTATTTCACAAAAAGACGTTTTTTTTCTTATCTGTTAGGACTTGTCTTTTACCAAGTGTCGCAAAGTACATTGTTAAATAAATGAATCACAATATGTAGAATTCAAATCATTTTTTCATGATAAGTTGTGGTCTTGGAAAAAAGAAAGAAAATGTATGCTAATGGAAATTATTCTATTACTAACATCAGAAGTTACATAACAAAAGCATAGATTGCTTCTTGTTAAATCTAAATGTACACTAATACCATGTGATTCTGTTGGTGTTGTCATTGTAACTTGCTTTTGTCGCATGGCATACCTGAAAGCCAGGATGCTCCTTCTCTGATTTGTACAACCAACCTGGTGTTTTGATTACATGTGCAGGTTCTAAAAGAACTCTGATTCTTAAAATGAAAAATACGTCGAACACATACTCTGTTGTCACACTCCCCGGTTGTCGTCGTGCTAAGATAGACTTCTAGTCTTCTTTCCCATCGTATTATTTCTTGACATACAGTTAATGTGGCATTTTCTTTGTTGCAGTTATGGTGTAACCACCTGCCCAGTGTGCCTGGAAGGTCTAGCCGGAAAGGACCCTGTTAAAATGCCCTGTGATCACGTGATTTGTCTTCTATGCGTACAAAATTGGATCGAGCGAGAACGAACGTGTCCGTTGTGCAAGCAAGACGTCCCTGATGATTTCAAAATAGTGTCCACTAAATCTATGCGGTATAATATAGTGATTTTCATTTAAAGCAATTTAAAGTTTTCGCACTAAAATAAAAACCGTGGCGTGAGGTAGAAGTTCAACGGAAATAGTATTTGTTTTGTCAAAATCGTTTGATCAATGCAACTATAACCAAGTACATGTTAAGTTGATAATCTTACCACGCGCGTTTTGTGGATGTCGGGAAGGATGAAAATACGTGTAAAGTCGCTGGGGCTATACACGTGAGCAAAATGCGCGTCACAGGATTGACTACTTCTAGACTTTCCTGGGATTTCCGAAACTGGGAGTGATTTAAAAATAACTTGGAAAGGGCTACCTTAGGAATAAGGCCTATATGGTGATTAACTGTCTTACCCTTCATCCTCTCTTGTGCTGAAATATTAACTTAAAAGTACTCACGATGTTTTTCAAACCCTTACAAGCCTCTGAAAGACGTTCCAGAAAAGGTGATGTTTTCCCAAACTGAAAGAGTCTTAAATTGCATTCCATTGAAGAATCGGATATCAATGCGTTAAAGTTAAGGCCACAAAGCTCTTGTGTAAATTTGTCACAATTGATACTCAGTTTCGTTGTGTTCGTGATCATAAAGTTTTGTTCAAACTCACAAAACACTCAATAAACTCAGTTAGAAATATGCACCGCCTGTTTATACTTGCAGGAAAGCTGTTAAAGAACATTATGACTTCCGTCGTCGGTGCAATTCATTTTTCATGGAACTGGTTTCATTGTTCTGTTTTGGTGCCAACGCTGGTGATGGTGTGATGGATCCTGAGCTGTTTGCCATGTTCATGAGTTACGTGATAGAAGGTAGTTCCAAGACTAAGGATTTCTCGCCCTTCCCAGAACATGGAATTGATGCTACACCCGTAGTGAGATCGTTCCTTCTACAGCAGCTCTTGAGGACAGGGTTAGTAAAAAAACCTTTAATCAAGGCAATATTGATTTCGTACCGTCTATTTTAACTACAGAATTTTGTTCTTGTGACCTTTGCTTAGATCCAAATGACATGGTCGAACATTGTTTCATTGAACTTGAGAATACAAAACCATGAATGAGCCGTTTAAAGTTCAAAAAGTGGCATAATTTGGATATATTACATCAGGCACAAAGCAACTTTACATTAGAAAAAACAAACTAGAATATAGTAAACGAACACATTTCGTCATGGTTCTGCCAGGGAACGTCCGCATGAATTTATTTGATTGCCTGAAACTGGTTTAAGATAACAAGCTGTTTTTCTCCGTTGCCCTCAATAGACAGGAGTACAAAATTGTTTAAGAGGTACTTAACGTTGTTTCCTAATTGTATTAAGTGATAAGGAGGTCAAAGAGAATTTGGCGCACTATTTATCTGAGGCTCGAGGACTGAGACCAGAGATGGGGCATCTGTTACAAGTTTGTCAACTATTTGTCCATTGTTGGGAGGTGAGCTTTGATATTTAGAACCAAACTGAAATAGTTAATGTCACTATCACTAGAAATGTTTCAACAAAATGTGATACTGCTTTAATCTTGTTCTCGTCATTGCCTTTTGTCTCGTCGTTTGTGTTTCCAATTTTCCATTACAATAATTCCTAATGATAACTCTTTGCATGGTTATGAAAAGGGCCCTTCTCCTAATCGTTATCGGGGTTTACGTCATACTATCTGAATTCTAAATCAGATCCAAGAAGATCAAGGTAACCTTAAACAAATTGTTGAAAGGGTTCCCTGGGGCAGCATGATCTCGGTTCCATCGGTGATATAGCCAGAAAATTATCGCTAGAAATATTATTCTCTAGCCACATTTTGTGTAATTCAACATTTTCACAGTGCTGTTTACGTTTGCTGCAGGACTCTCTTATCAGTTTGTATTCAAAGACCTCAGGAAATTTGCTGGTGATGATAAAACTAGCTCGGCAGCTTTGTGATGAATGTACTCCATTATTGACGTCACACTCACTGCAGCAACACACTCGAGAGCTTGATGTGGTTGTACTGGAAGGCGTGGCTAAGGCACGTTATGCTCTGGCATTAGTTACCGATTTTATGTATAAGACTGCAGTCGAGAATACAGCTCCTTGGAATGACCTACTAATTAGAAACGAGTTGGAAACCCTTTTTGAAGGCGTAAGACGAATGTGCTGCGAGGGTTCTAGCCCAGTTCCTCGATTGTACCTCCTCAAACAGTTGGTGAGAAGGTATGGTGTGGAGTCCATCCATGTATTGTGTGGAATAAAGGCGTTTGAGTGGATTGTACCTCTTGAGAACAGAGATAAACAGGTAAAGTGTTGCATCCCGTGATATCTTAGGCCTCTCTGTAACATCCTTATGCGGAATTAGTTTTATTTGTAAAGAAGAATCGAAATACTTCACAGGGTCTATGTGCGGGTATATCCAAGATAAATCAGTTGCATGAATAGGGCTTTTGGCATATGTGGTTACCATCAACGTTACTATAGCATTGGTGTGGTCCTTTAAAAGACCCTTGTTTCGAGATGGTTACAGTAACTACATGAAGTTTTCTAAAACATTGGTATTTTATTGGTATTTCCTCGTGTTAAGAGCCGTTTGTTTCGTTTAGAAGCAAGCTAATATTAATGTTTCTTTTCCAGCAAGAGGATCTTGTTCCTGATAGGTTCATGATTTATGGAGAACATTACAAAAAGGTCAGAGAAGCCATGGCTGAAACAGTGCTTAGTGCTATGCCCCGGAAGTTAACTGAAGTGCTACAGGTATGAAAAGAAGAAACAGCATATGTCTGTAACGGGAGACCAAAAATAGTCCAGTTTCGAAAAACAAAACGATTTAAAACTCATCTCTACAGTGTTAGTCTGAACATTTGACTTCAGGTTGAGACTAACACTCTACAGATATGCTTCTTTGGTGTTTTGTTAGCGGTCTTGCTTAACTCGAATCTGAACCATTGTATTATTGTCCGTTTGAAAAGCAATTGTTCGGAAAAAGCAAAGAATATTAAGTCAGGTAAAAGACCGCTTTAAACGCAAAGTACTGACTGACGTGTGTAGAGCATATTATGTGTTAAAGTAAATTCTTTTCATAACCTAAATACCAGCCCTGCTCTATGTGACTCCAGGCATGGTTTTCTACGGTTTTAGTTTGAAATAGGTTGCGTCCAAGGAAAGCACTCCATTGTTGCCTGTCTCCTAACTTCCTATGGTAAAATCTATGTTGATAAAAAAAACTGTTTATATACCAAACACATTAAAAAACCGATTACAAAGTCTGACATGAAAAAAGGTCATTATGAGTGAAAATGTTCCCTATTATGTGGTCCAGCTGACTATAAACTTCCCGCTGCATTTCAGAGCACTGTCTTACCACCCGTCGTGAGGGATGTCATGATGCTGTTGTCTGAGTACCGTGAGGTGACCACTTGTTATGGTTTCAGGTCCGCACAACGACGGCTCTCTGCAAAAGTACGTGTCGGGCAAGTGCTCCATGTTTGTGAAACTCATCATAAGCATGTTGTTGAATAGTTTGGTATTTGCATGGATTTGAGCAAGTCTTGAAGTCGCCTTGAAGTGCTATTTCGCGCTACTGTTGTTCTGCTAAAAGCATTGTCAGCTTGACTAATTCAGGATATTTGTCTTATGTATGGGAAATCCAGAACTTCTAGCGGGAGTATCATTATCATTCCTAAGCCATTGCTGGCTGCTTCTGAGATTTCATTATCAATCGTTTTACATATCACATCTCAAGCTAACGTTCGTTTTGCTCTGCTGATTTAGGCTCACCGATGCTTTCAAGAATTTCTAAAGAATGATGCCCATCTTTCTGCCAGGGTGAGTCAAAACGGACCATTTCGCCTGTGAGCTTCTCCTTGCGGCGTTTTCTTGCGGTATGAGGCATAAGACATGCAGCTGTCTGTTATGCTATATGTTTAGTTCATCGTTTCAAAACTGTTTTCAGGCCCAACCATTTGCCAACCAACTTCTGGACAACACTCAAGGTGTCGCTGGGTTACCAGGCGTCCGTGTAGCTCCTGGTCGCTCAGTCCTGGAACAGAACCTGGCAGAAATTGTCATTCATACTACAGCAGTATTACAGTGTATTAACCAGGCGACCGTGTGTGAACCACTGCGACTGCTCATGGACAATCCTGCAGCCTTGATGGTACGCTTGCGAAAACTGTGCCAATGCTTCGTGTTTGCGTAGATTTTGATACAATGAATTACACAAATGGGAATGGTAAAGCTATGAAACGAAGAGAACACACAAATAGTGAGGACAAACACTTATTTGCCTTGATTGGTTTTGAACTTAACCCACGCAATTTTGGAAGCTTGTATTCGGTTTACCCCATCAACTCTGAATAACGTCAATGCTATAGGCAAGGCAGTGTCGTATTGGGAGAGATGTGTCTGCAAGCTTTCTGCAATATTGTCAGTGTCATTTAATAACAGGGTTGCAGAAATACAAGTGGAAATCTCGAAGAACGGGAAGTGACGTGGAAGTAGGCTCATGTTTATCCTGCTGGTTCGGTAGCTAAGGGCAAAACGTTCTGTACAGTTACAGAAACATAGCTGTCGGCCAGTTGAAAAGTGTAATTTCTGAGCTACTTTAAAGTAAAAAAAAAAAACAGTTGACAGGGTTCTATTTTTTCGTCTCATAGAATGCCTTTTTTCCAACAATGCCTGACGACAATCTTGAAGAAGCAATAGCAGGAATGAAAGAGTCTGGTACCTGGTATCGTAAGTAACTCTTCTTGTGCATTTCAAAACATTGTCCTCCAAATTGTTAAGGTCGGGCTTTTTTGTGATTTTAATTTGATTTACTCTCTTTACTGTTATTTTCGCAGAGTGCCCAAAAGGACACCCCTATTACATTGGAGATGTAAGTGGCACTCACCTCTTCTTCACTAAAGTGGTCCGCTAT
>OZ026597.1:26189947-26192447 GCA_964020085.1 Micromussa lordhowensis | reverse complement strand
GTCCACGCAACTGTTCTGGTCGTGTAATAAGAAGAATCTATCTCTCAAATTCGCGACTGAATTGACTGAGAAAGGCTTGCAGAAACTAAGGTCATTCTTTTCCCGTCGTCAGAGACCTGCTCCACATACAGTTGCAGGACGTGACAAGCTCAAATCTGATCTCATACCACGCTGAGAGAGATCTGTTACCCCTCATCTTGGCTCAGTGTAACTACTCTCTAGAGGTGGGTCGAGGAACTTTGATTCAATACAACTGGGAAGCCTTGGAAAGACAACTGATTGACAGGTTCATAAGGGGAAGACCGCTGGTTGATTTCAAGGTAAACTGTACTTCTGATTTTATCAGTCAAGCCCCAGTTGTACGAAATCTGGATAATGCCATCCACCGAGATAGTGCTATCTAGAGGATAAGTGTTAAAAAATAAACCACACTATCCGCTGGATAGGCATTTATCCGTTGGATAGCGTTGTCCATCTTTCGAACCACCCGTGCCGGTACTCTCTGTTGCTAGTTTATCCTGTTCGGAACACCTCAGTTGTTTATTTTTTCAAGATGTTTAGTGTATTTTAACCATTTTATAAGAAGTGCAAGCAGTTAGCATAGTTCGTTCTTTCTAAAGGAATGTTTAAATAACTTATTGTATTAAAAACATAGGATGAGAGGTTTGCATTCAGCAAAGACATCCAGTTGGACTCTGTATTCGCTTCAGTGAAAGCCAAGGTTCATCCACAGGTAAAACAGTTTATTGTAATAGCTAGTATTTTCTATCCCCAAGTGCACCCCCTCACAAGAACCAATCAGAGCCATTCATTACCGCCCGAAATAGAGCTCAATTAACCAATCGATTGTTGATTAGTGACCTGTTAGGCATTTCCATTAGATAAGCAGGAGTAATATTCAAGGAGGAGTCGTGGCAGACTGGTTTAGGTTTCTGGTTTTGAAGTTAGATCGGTTACTTCGTACTTAATTTCTTTTGCGCTCTTTCAGGTTGCTTTAAGTTCAGCAGTAACTCATCAAATTCTGGGCGAGTTTCGTTCACTGACAGACATTTGTGACGTGTTGTCCTCTCTGGACATTGCCATTGGTTTCCTGTCCTCCACTGGTGGATCACCTGACATGCTGCTGGATCACTATCTACAACACGTACTGCGCATGCCTCACCAAAATAGTCTTCGCAGTCTTAAGGTATAAAAACGCGTGTACACTGACTCGCTTTGAAATTGCTATTACCAGTTGTGTAAAGGGTGAATGTTACACTTTGTATCCGTAGCTTGCAATAGCTGTTGCAGTGTTTCCGCAACCGTTCCAAAGAAAACAGTGTGTTCCATTTTTACTCTGCTTGTTTGAACTCGGTTCGCGACACGGTGTTTGATGCAACGTTTGTCGCAAAACATAATTCGAGGGACCGGTTTCTAACAAGGATGTAAAGCCAAGGCCCAAACAATAACAATGGTGAACTTGCAGCAAACGTAAGCAAACACGCAAACGACGCTAAACACAGGAACACGAGCGTGATCTTGTCGTGTCTGACTTCGGTTTTTGTATCTGATCTTTAATTAAGCTTTTCTTCAAGGGTTATCATGGCATGCTCCCAAGCACTTTAGCTGATGAGTTGATTATCCACGGCAACAGACCTTCCTCACGACTGAAGCATGGGCTGATAGTACCGAGTTTTGCCTCCAAATACGTCCATAACTCCATTTCCTATAGAGGGGCTGTCCTCTGGAACGCTATAGGGCGATCTAATAGATCGAACTAGAGTACACAGACCTGAAATCCTTTTTGAAAAATGTTGTTAATTGTCACGCTTTTAAGGATTTTCATTTTAATGTTTTAGCCCCACAAATAATCAACAAAAGATCGGAGAATTTTATTTATTTTTAACTATTGACTTCATTCGTTTTTATCAAAATTATTATTATTATTTTTTATTAATTGTAGCTAGTTTTATTAATTGTAATTAATTGTATATTATTAGTACACGACCCCACAAGCTTGTTAGCTTTGATATTTTATCGTGTATAAATAAAGGTTGTATGTATGTATGTATGTATGTATGTATCTGATTGGTTGTGTAGGTAGTGCGAGTTTTTGAATCAATCACCGAGTACAGTAAAGCAAATCCAAATCATTTCCAAGTTGCTTTCAATAAACCGTCTAAAATATTTGCAAAAAGCCGGGCTACCTACTTTAATATAACAGGTCGTAACTCCGAAGACTAGCTTGTATTCCAAAGTGGCTATAAATCTCTGGTAGTTTAGCAGTTCATTGTCGGATTAAATTGAAGGCAGTCCTAGATGTAATCACTTATGTTAGTAACCTGTGCTTCTAGCACCCATGCAAAGCCCCGTGAAGCTTTGGGTGAGTGCGTAACCGTTTTGTTATTTTCTCTTTGCCAGGCCCAGCAGTGCTGCCAGTTGCGTCACGTCATCTCTCTCTGGAGACTGCTGACCCTAGAGAGAGCTAGAATGTTAATGACACGAGGCGAGGTAAAGAACA
>OZ026597.1:26164747-26189747 GCA_964020085.1 Micromussa lordhowensis | reverse complement strand
TTGTCCTTTTTATCCCTAAAATAGACATCAAAGTTATTCTTACTGGCTCATCCTAAAAGGGAATGAGACGTTATAGTGACAAGAAAAGAGCTTTTTACTCATCTTGGCGACAGATGTTTGCCATTAGTAAGAAATGTTTAAAAACACTGGCTAACCTTATCCAGACTAGTGGTTGGTGCGTTAATTTGTTTGGCTCGAGAGGTCTGGGTTCGAGCTCTGGGTCAAGGGCCTCTCTTTATCCAGGGTAGGACTGCAAAACGATACCTGTGCGAATTGTTGGTACGACCTGGCAAAATGCTAGGAAGGGGGTGGGGAACCTGTGATTGACTAACATCCCATCCAGGGAGCAGTAACGATAATCTTACGTACTTCACTCTAAAGAAACCAGAGTTCAGTGAGCCAGTACTGATCCTTAGGATTAGAACACACTCGACCATCGTCGGCTGGAGTGAAAAGAGAGAGCTTTTGATTATCTGATGTGTTATTCGTAGGATCCGTTTGAGCAGATTGCGGATACTTACAAGCAAGTCATGTTACCGAAACAAATGATGAAGTTTAGTAGTGGCATGAGGAGGATTGATTTGGATCGCTTCGTCTCCGAGGTACTGGAGCTAATTTTGCTCAACCTCAGAGGCGACGCCACTCCGGGAGAGGAAGATATGAGGTAACTCGTGTGCATTTGAATTAGATTTTTCAATAGTTACTTAAACAAGCTCCCTAAGAGACACTATTTTAGATTGTTTTGGAGCCCTTCCACGATTGCCTGTATCGTTAGCTCATTCGCTCCAAAGAACTTGTGAATATTAAACGTGAAGATTGCATTATTTGATTGTAAAGTTATGTGTGTGTTTGTTTCCCCGTACATTGTGTTGGTTGTTTGCCTAAGTTGAACTGTCATTTCTGTGCTTGCTATTTAGATCAACATAAGGATTCGTTCTAGGGTTTCCATTTTTCTTTCAACTTTTATGTACTTCTCTAGCCTGAGTGAATATATCCAGTGGCATCTTGACAACAAAGAACATGATCCAATTGCTGGACTCGATGAACTACCACCGGAGGTGCAGTTGAAGCACGTGATCAGTGCGTGGCGAACCTCTGTTGAACTGTGGGATAGTTACCATGAAAAGCGGGATTCTGCTGCCGCATAAAACTGTGCCCTTAATTTTCCCACCCTGTGTTTCGAGTACAGTGGCCAGGAATCCGACTGTCGTTGAATTTGAATTTAAATGTGCTTCAAATACGCCGTGAATTTTGTACGGCTGTTAGGATATTAAAATGATAGATTATGTTATTGAGGTAGGTAGTACTGCTGTCTCGCCCAGAATTTGAGCCACGCCTGTGTAACCTTAAGTTTCAGGGTTTTTAATTACTTTTAGTCGAATCTTAAACTTTAACTGACTGGAAAGTTGCGTAGAACTTTGATAATGTACCGACTTAAAAAGTAATAGTTGCTACCTGTGTTTAAATTTGTCATTTGTAGACGTTTCACCTATACCATGTAGTATTGTACACAGAAATGTGAAATAGTTATTATTAAAATGCCAGGAAAATATTTGTAGACAAAAAGATGTAAATTTAGAGACGTTTAGAGAAATAAAATTAAAGTCCTATCAATTGTCTGAGCCCGCGATTTTCATCAGAACCTTCGCCGAGTAACTGGCCGGGAGAAAGAACTGAGTGCTGCTATAGTTTGAGCGTATATTGAGAATCAGAGACTCTGGGTTCTTCTAAGATTTGCCAGAAAAGAGGCCCTTGGTTCACCAATCGGCACCATGCTGTATCCCTTAAATCAGTTGTCAAGTAATGAAGAACTGCCGTACCTTAAATGAGACAGAGAAGTATGTTTCACTCTTCTGGACCCTTTGAAGAGTCGGTGTGGTGCGACGTACTGAACACGAATTAAGAAAAACGCAACACGCCAACAGATTTTCGCCATATTTCATATCCTGCAGTAAGTTTTCATCCCTGAAATATACTGCCTTGTACTAAATCTTGAAAAGACTGCAAGCAATCGGTAAGCTTCTATTGTAACCTCTGACCAATAAGCAGCGCTACCCAACACCGCATAAATGAATCGCTTCAAGACAAAGCGTAGTCTAGTGGGACATTCTAGTTATGTTTTGTTGTTGTTGCTGTTGTTTGTTCGGTTTGTTTGTGTTTTTCTTTCCCAGGTGACCTTGAATTGGTTAAGTAGAGTTAAAAATATAAATTGATCGAAGTTGTTGATTTCTTGAGTGGTGTTTAGTTCGCGGAAAAAAAATTTCCGAACTTTCCAACATTCTCGTATGTGACATACCTTGACCGTCGTGTTCGATTACACAGAAAATTCTGAATGTTACTTTCTCGGTCATATCCGACTTTCGGGAGAACTTTCGCCGTTGGTGTAACCGGAGGAGGTTTTTTTATCTTTTGGTCGCACGTGCGTCCCAACAACTCATCGATGTTTTAAAAGCTGAGTGTGCTGGCAGTTGCAGTTGGATTTTCAGTAATTTTATGTGCATTTCTTCTCTGGGCGATTTGTCTTTCCATTATCAAGTTCAAAGTGCTGCGAGGGCTCCTGGTGCTGCTTGAAATGCAAATGCACAAAAATAACCACGACAGCAACAGCGAGAAGTGAGGCTAAATCGCAGGAGTTATGTTTAACTTCTTTTGTTGAAAACAATAAATTTAGGGTAAGCAACAGTCCTGCGAGTCATGACTCAGCCATTAGGTACGTACGTTCGAGATACCTTAAGAAGGCCTTTTAAGACAGTTAACCCCCGCAAAAGAGAGCCCCAGGGTGGTAGGGGACTGTTTGGTATCAGTCTACTAATTCTTCACTTCAAATTTCAATTTTCCAAATCCATCAAATCTTCAACATTTTCATATTTTCCTCAATTTAACCTATCTGTTGAGAAAAAAAAATATTTCTTTCCCAAAATGCCCAAAAATCACCCAAAAATTTACACAAAACCGCCAAACAGTGGTTAATGAAATGAGCAGAGAGATTTAGTGTCGCTTGAAACGTGACCGAGATATTGGCAGAAAGGCTGTATTATGCGACGTCAAAACAGCCTTCACGTGTACCCCCGCCTTAAATACAGTTTCCCTCCCGTTTTCTACACTTCAGCTCCTGAAATCGCAACCCTTTTATCGATCTCCAGCGTGAGAAGGTTACATTACGGGGAGAAGCTAGAGAGTGACACCCCAAGCAACATGAGCAAACCAGTACCGTTCTTAATATATAATATTGTCTGCAATTGTTTATAATCGCATGTATTTCATGTCATTTTACTAGAAGGTACAATTTTGTACCCAGCAATTCTTTTTTTTTTCCTTTAAGGCGATCTTTCTCTTTTTCTCGTAAACTAAACAGAAGTAAACAGAACTGCATAATTATTAGGAAGACGGGACGATGACTCCACCAGACAGCATTAGCGTCTCGTGTTTTGGGACGACTCATTACCGAGAGTACTCAACTCGAGCAGCGCACATATATTTACCAGCCGCAGTTTGAGAAAGGTCCGAGCGTTCCTCCATCGAAGTTCTTTCTCGAGAAGGAACAAGACCGGACTCCACTGAAAGAGTACTAAGAAAACTGTACTAGCCTCCACAGAAGCTTGGGGTTCACCCAACTCACGCTCACCTTTGAATCACACGTGCGAGCAGCGAAGAGAGAGTCCGCGGGCGAAGCAATCCGGCGAGAAGGAGACTGCTGAAGAGGCGCCAAGAAAGTGACTTTTGTGCAAGAGGCGCCTAGAAAGTCAGAGCACGGCTTCGCCGCTCGCACGTGTACTCTTAAAAAGTGAGCATGCACGCAGGCTACCTGCAACACAAAGTAAACTAGAAAAAAAAATTTAACTCGTGAATTGCGTAAGCAAGTTACGGGTTGAACAGGTGGATCAGATTATGCAAAAAAGGGGCTGGTCAGTCATAATTTTTGAGAATTCCGATGTTTTGCCGACGCATATATCGTTTGCGTTACGTAATGGTGATGTAGATGCTGCGAAAGAGACTAGGGAAGGGAGGGAAGGGTCAATTCAAGTCCTTCCCGAAAGGTTGGATTGTGTCCGCCATTGTGTCTCTCGGCGTTGGTAGGCCTGTCCCGATTGACTTGTACTCGGTAACTTTTGATCAATTTTTGGAGTTTGGAGCAACTTTTTGCGGTTCTGGTAATCTCCGGCAACTTTTGTAGGTTCAGAGCACATATCAAGTATGAAAAAGTCAACGATTTCTTAGAAAACTGCATTTTAAGAGAACTTCTTGAATTTCTATCAACTTTTTGAAGTTTGAACACATAACCATGTCAGTTGACAACGTTCGGCCATGAACCATGAACCATGTTGTTTGTTCCGTTAGACTTAAGAGTGTCCTTGAATTTTGCCCACATTTGCGAGCAGCTCTTTAAAGTTAATTTTTAAGCTATTTTTCTTGATCGGTGTTAGCAATTATTGCGAAGAACGAAAAATGAAGCTTTTTATTAACGTTTATATCTGATAAAAAATACCAAAAAATTTAGGTACCAACTTTTTGGATTTTTGCATGAAGTCCGGAAAAAAATCTTTGTGAATGTTTACCGTGAGAATCATGTTTTTCAGTGGTTATTTGGTTATTACTTATTGTAATTTTACCTCCTTAGGTCATTCCTCAGTTTTGCATTGCGCATCCCTACTGCGTATAATTTTACGCGTAATTAGCGGGCGCACATTAAAAAGTGGCGGCTTTTTCTTTGCGGCTGGACTCGCCATATAGGTAAATCGTCATTTTCTCGAAAACGAGCGTGGTGACTTATCATTTTTTCTGTTGTATTGATTTGAGTAGTGAATTTCTCTATGAAAAATAAATATGGGTCAATTCTCAGTGTTGAGCAAGAAGCAATCGTCGGAAACGTGAATATCGCAAGCAATCATGGTATTAGTAAATTCTCAGCTCCGACTATTGCATTTCTAGCTTTTTGATTGGCTAAAAACTCCGACTATGAGCCAATAGTCGGAGTGTTAATGGAAAAAAGTGCTCCAAGTTTAAAAATTTTCCGCACAAGTTTTCAACTTCAGCCCTCTATAATGGCCGAAATAAAAATCGGCGGCAAAACCCGGTTTGAGAATTTACTAAAACAATTATTCCATTCGCCCTTGTTGGATATGAAGTGATTATAACCAACTCGCGCTATGCGCTTGTTGGTTATTTTATCACTTCATATCCAACTCAGGCTCATGGAATAATTGTTATATATCATAAGGATTTATATGGTATAAACAACGTGCTGTTGCTCCTAAACGAACCAGGGGACCCCTCACTGTTATTTCCAAATTTAAGTTCCTACAATACAGTGTAGGTTCTATTTCAGTGGAATGACCTTAAAACATTAGAGTAACTCCATCTCACGCAGACGTGAGCATAAATCACTTCCGTGTTTTTTTCTGGCGCCAGGCACGCAATGCATAATGGTCTCGTCGGGGACCAGTACTCGTTGCAAAATGGCGGCTTCTGAGCAAGGTAAGTGGCGGGCTGTACAAAACGTGCACTGTATTTACAGAAAAAATTATCTCGTCAAGGTACTATCGACTGTCAGCTCAAAAAAATAATGAATGTCTTATCTCAATGCACTTTTCAGCGCCAGTCTTCCTGCAACCGCGACGGGAAATTTTGAGTCAAAAGGATCTGACAAAGTGGGAGAAATCTCAGGTCTGATTCATTTTTTTAGCATGATGGCCAGTTTGCACACATTTGGCTTACTTTATCCAAGTATTTCTGGACTAAAAAGCACCGTGTTTTATCGTTATGGTTTTTAAATTTTTCATTTGCGAGACTCATTAAGCTTTTTACTGGCTATCATAGATGCCGGTGACGGCCCGAGTTTACTTTGGTGTGAAAACCTATGGAGATTTGTTTTTTCTTACTGTTTCCTGCTAAACATTGTTTCAATTTTTTGTTAATTGCTTTTTTGTTACGTCTTTGGTGTGTTTAATGTGTCTTAATGTTGAGGATTTGTCTGTCAAATTATTGTGTAAAACAAAAAATGTAGCTGCTTCAATCATGGATATTGACGTGATCAGGTCGTGTAACTTGAACCCACCATAAATCAATTTGCCGTGCCAGCTGGCGTCAAGCAAATAATTTTTTTCCAGTTTTTTCTATTATTGAATTTGGAGGTGTAACAAGCTCTTAATGACTGACCCCAAGGGAAACAAATTATAAGTTTTGTTTGAGTGTCTCTGGAAAACAAAACTCGCTGTTTCCTTTGGGGCCAGTCATTAAGTGCATATTGAAAACCACGCTATCACTGCCTTGTTAGGAGGACCACTTATTGCTTACCACTTTACCAACAACAAGTGATATAGGGTAGCAATTTAATTCAATCAAAGCTGGACGGCTGTACACCATTATGCGCCAATTCAACTCGGAGATAGTGTTGGTTGTTATTTTGTCTGTTGTGAATATAAGCCTTGTTTCAAGTGCAACTTACTGTCTCATTCAGGTTTTTGCATGGTGCATCCTGCAAAACTTAAATGCACAAATGCCTAGCGTTTTGTTTCACAAATACTCGGGTTATTTGGTGTGTGTATATCTGTTTCCCCTGTCTAAAGCTACAATGGCTGGGTTACTCAGTATATGTACAGTGTTCTGCTAAGGTGATATTGGTAGGTGCTCAATCTGCAGCTGGTCATCTCCTGTGTCGCACCCTGTTTTTTTATCTTACCTTATATGATATAGAACTTACCTCCCATGCTTCCTGGCTGACTAACTGACTGACTGATTGATTGATAATGAGATTAATTGATTGACAGGCATACAGTGATTATCTTGGATTTGTCATCACTTTGAATGATGCTGTCAAAGGAAAGCCAATGTCAGCAGATTGTCATGTGTCAGAGGTGACTGCTTTTCAGTTGTTTGTGACAATACTAAATTCTCTCCAAACAATGTGTGTTTTAGCTCAAGGCTACTTGTAAATACAGTTGACTTCACTGAATGTAAACTTATGGAAACTACTTTTTTCTCCAACAAGTATGTGGCAGAACCATTTTGTGTGGGAAGGACAGTTAAAATCTTGTTGAAAGAAGTGATTGTACTTTAATTATGGTTGTTATACTGTTTTAGATCAAGTACTTTTGGATCAAGCATATGCTTCCTTTGATTGCTTTCTTTTGATTGTGTGGTAATTAGTTCAAATAATATTTATTTTATACATGGGTATGCTACATGTATCTACAATAAACAAGTTTCATCATAGCCAGTCAATACAGTTATTTCACTTGTATATATTCTTTCTTTTTGGTTTTGTTTCCTTTTGTTTTTGTTTTGTTTTTTTATACTATACAACAAAACACTAAGTTGAGGGCATCTTCCTCAAGAGACCAGTGAAGTGCATATTATTGAATAATATCTTTTGTTGAAGGCTTCAAAGAAGCTGATTGATATGCTAGAAACCATGGATACATGGGTTGCTGAAATTCCACCCATTGACCAACCACAGCGGTTTGGAAACAAGGCTTTTAGGACATGGTGTGGTAAGCTGGAAGAGGTTAGGCAAGATGAACCTTAATAACTAACTGATTCAAAAGATATTTCTCTTTGGGATACAGTCAGACCTGAGCTAATGGATGCCTGCTATAGATGGGCACTTACCTTGATCAGACACTAAGTCACTGTTCCAGCCATGTAAAAAGGCCAGATTTTTAACATTAAACAGACACCTCTTTACTACTGATGATTGTGTCTGCTTATAGGAGTTTCAACTGCACTGTATTGCGAGCAAACAAGTGACAGTAACAAATAATCTCCTCAATGGGAACATGTTGTCTTGATCTATTTCCAAATCCTCCAAGCTGATGTTATTTAAAAACCTATGGAAATTGAAGGGGTGCATGGAAAAAGACCTTAAGTGACACCTGATAGACTGCAAGATTCTCTTAACAAATTGCTTTTTTTTTTCCTTCTATGAAAAGAGGAGAATTTGACATGAGATTAAGAGTCACTCAAGGCTTTTCTTTTTTCACACACCCCTTCAATATCGTAAAGTAAATTAAACTTGAGTACAGTTCCTAAGGAATGATGAGCTACAGTAGCACTTGTCAAGAATTTCTAAAAACGATACTGCTTTGCAGTTTTTGTCAGATATAAGGAGTTTACAATGATTCACTGTGTCATTTTTTCAACAGAATGCGAACTCTTTCATTGAAGCACTTCTCCCTGAAAAGTTTCTGGGAGCCAGCACCGAACTTGCAGCATATCTAAAAGGTTTGTACACTGGAGACAGGGTGCTGTATTGTTGACTGCATAAAATGACACCTTCACGCTCAATGTACTGTACATAGCTGAATGTGGGTGTACAATTCTACCAATTTATTGTCGCTTAGCAGTAAATTGAGCATTGGGTACATGCAGATGTCAGTTACTCATGGGAATAAAAGGGTCCAACAATTCCAAAGCTTCAGTGACAAGTATAGCGAACAGGGTAGCGTTGTGCCAGTTCTACAGGTGTATGGTGATAAGCTATCAATCTCCCATATCCCTTCTCATATCTCTTCTCAAATCTCCTTGAGTAAATTTTGTTTATTTACAGTGCACATTGTTCTTTCTTATTACTCAGAGTGCATCTGTTTACTCCACTTGCACTGTTTCCAAAAAAAATGTGAGAAGGGTGGTGTCTGTTAATTTATTGTCTAGTGCAGTAATAATTATAACTCTTTGTTTATTTACTACCTGTTAGATGGCTTTGGCAACATAACAAGAATAGACTATGGAACAGGTAGACACAATGTGCATGTACATTTGTAGAACTTTGCTAGATCAATTTTGACTCTCTCTTGAGTACTTCTTGTTTTTAGTCTCGTTGTCTCGCTCAATGTTGTGAATTTTGGCCTCTCTTAGGGAGTTCGGGATAAAGTGCCACTAATTTTAGTATTCTTATTTTAGCATTCTTGTTACGTCCAAGAAAATCATTAAAAAAATATTGCTGTCAGTGTATATATACTTGTTTGTCTGTTTTAAAGTGGTACTATCTTTAAGGGGTCAAGTAAAGCTCGAGCTATGCCCAGATTGGTCTCCTTCAGTGGTTTAAATCAAATAATCCAACAAGCATCTCTATTCTCTTCATATGGATGTCCCCTCCTCTGGGTTTTAAATAGTCATTATCGAACTTTTATGCTCTTCGACATATGCTGATTTGCAATATGTTTTTTTTTGTATAATTATATAATAGTCCATTATTTAGATGATTAACTTTGTAACTTGTTAAGTGGAAACAGTCTTTGAGGAGGGTCGTACAGGGGTATTCTCGTGATGCGTGATTAGCTGATTTTATTTTCCGTGAAACGTGAATTTAGCAAATTATTCTTCGTGATCCGTGATCTGAAGGTTTTGCGTGACCCGTGAACAACTTGAATTACTAACCGATATTCGTGATTTCACCACTCTATTCTACGTGATTTTGAGACGCGAGTCCTCTTAGCCTGCGATATGGAGCCTTGAACTAGCCTTTCAAGATTTTTCTTTCTTCAGACACTCTTTCTAGAGCAGGAACAGGTTATTAACCTATGGACTCCTGTGCCGCCCGTAACCGGCCGTGACGAACCTTGGCCTTTCTTCTACTTCTGACGTCATCACTTTTGACCAAAATTAGCATCGTCTAAACTCAACTTACCTGTTACCTGTCTTCTTTGTGCTATGTGGAACATAATACAATGATGACTGCCACTCTATTGACTGCTCGATGATATTTCTCAATATGAAAATTTGCTCAGTAGTTCTCCTACCTGGTCGAAAACCTGCTTGTTCCTTTCTAAGCTTCAACTCTACTTTCGTTCGTTTCCTGTCAATCATAATTCTCCCCAGGACCTTGCTGACAACTGACAGCGGCGTAATTCCACGCCAGTTTTTACATTCTTTCAGATTTCCTCTTTTCGATCGGCAGTTTGACAATCAATCCTTTCCTCCATTTTCTTGGTGTCTTCTCGTCTCTCCGCACTATGCCGTCTATGATCTCCTAGACTTTAGTAGTAGCATAGTCAATGTCAGCTTTAAGCGGCTCCGCCTGTATGTTGTCTATTCCTGGTTCCAAACTTCAGCTCAGCTCTGCTGGGTTCATATGTACCAATTTCTTCTATTTCATTCGGCGGCAGCTCTATCTCCATTTCACTTACTGGATTACTAGGCTCTCTCTATTTAGTACTTCAGAGAAGTGCTCCAACCATCGTCTGAGCTTACTTTCTTTATCGTTAAGGATCTTGCCTGTTTTGCAGCACTCTGCCTTGGTCTTTCGTTGCTTAATACTTTGGTCAGGGTATACAGTGTTTTCATGTGTTGTTGTTCAGCCGCATTTTCAGCTTCTTTTGCAATCTCTTCAGTCCATTTTCTCTTATCCACCCTAACCTGTCTTTTAACTTCCCTATCCTTTTGTCTGTATTCATTTTGCCATCTCTGTTTTGGTCTCTCTGATCTTGCACCGATTAGCTTCTGTTTAATATGGTTTTCTTTTGGTCTACCAAAGTCCAAGCCTCCTGACTGAACCATGGCTCGTTTTTTTTTCTTGTACCCTAGTACCTCCTCTGCCATTTTGACATAAGCTTTCTCCATTATCTCGTTTTTTCTTTCCACTTGGTCTTCTTGTTCTTCTCCTTTATCACTCATTTGCTCTTCTACTGCTAGTGCCTGGAATCTGTTTTTCAGCTGTATGGTGAACCTTCTGTGTATATCATGGTTTTGGAGTTTCTGTGTGTCGAGCCTCTTTGTGGTACTCTTCGTCGCCAGTGCTCTTTTGGGCTTTAATCTGATGGTTCATCGTACAAGGTAATGGTCGCTAGCGACATCTGCTGACCTCATGGCCCTCGTGTTTTTAATCATGATACTTATGTTCTAAATTTTCTGTTAACCAGAGCGTGATCTATTTGATTTTTTTTGTTCTTCCATCGGGTGACAGCCAGGTTTGCTTATGAATCTTCTTGTGAGGAAAAACTGCTCCGGTGATAACCATTTCATTGAAATCGCAGATTTCTTTCAGTCTTTCACCATTATCATTAACCGTGCACAATCCTTGTCTCCCATTACTCTTCCAAGGCCGTTGACAAGGTTTCCCACCTTCGTAATCATATCGCCCGTTGAATTGCTAATACATGATTGTGTACCTGGTACCTGCTCAGTTACTTCTTGTAGTTTTCCCGGCAAGCTGTCGTGTTGCATTTGTATTTTTGACAAGATTAAAGCTAATTTGGCCAAGATCCAGCCCCAAAACCACCAAAATGTCCAAAAACTCATTTTTGACAAAAAGCTCCAGGGGTCAATGGGTTGAAACGAGTATCATTCTTGCTTATTTTCGTGATTCGAGAAAATGAAATTTAGACTTCCGTGATCCGTGATTCCCTATTTTTTCGGTTCGTGAACCGTGCCAGAGACCCCCCTGTACGACCCTCTTTGAGCTTACATTTGTTCAAAAGATTTTTCTTTAGCCATGTTTAGTTAGAGTGGGGGTAGGGAATGTGTTTGGAGTTTTGCTAGACTGCAAAACAGTTGTATTTTTTGCAAGCGATGCAGGCAGTATTTGAACGAAAGATCTGGAGCAAGTGTAGAAATAGTGAGGGTTGCTTGGGTCCGAGACACTTAAAAATATGGCTGTCTGCTCTGCATATGTTAAATTCATTCAAAATCACCCGTTCTTCCAGCAACGAAAAATTCCCATTGTTTTAGTTTTTATGCAACCTGTCATCGGATGTTCATCTCACCTCATCAAAAAGATATAGATGCCGTGACAGTTTCACTGTAGAACAGTATTCTTGTGGGCAAATGGACGATGTTGATTTTGAATGGGCTTGCGAGCGATTTAGGATTTGTTTTGAAATAGGAAGCTGTGGAGTCGCTTCTCAAAGGAAGAGATGTTTTTTGTGTGCTGCCAACGGGCTTTGGAAAAGGCCTGATATTCCAGCTGTTTGTTTTGGCAAAAAATAAACTAAAGAAACTAATTTCAAAGTTTTGAGCAAAGAAAAAGCAGAAGAATTTAGGCAAATTCAACTTTATTCAAACTATAGTGAACTTTTCAAAAAGTGGTTTCGCCATCTCGCGTGAGCTTTCTTGCCCAGTAACTCACAATTGACTATTTTGAAAAATTAAAAACAGTTACCAGTCTTCATTGCCAACATAAAATAGCTTGTGGAGATGATCTAATGTGCAGTAATAGCTGTCTGAACTGTGCAAATGGCAATAAGTAAAAGATTAATTACAATTCATGGCTGTAAAGTCCTAAAATTCTAAGTGTATGTGAGGAACCCATTTCAGTGCTGCATTGTCATGGCAAGTTTTCAACCACCTTTATTAGTGACATAATTTGAACCCCTGGTTAGAACAAATTCATGGTGCGGACAGTCGTTTTTCCACCTTGCAGTCAGAAAGCAGTGACTTTTTTCAACGAATCTGTTCAATTATAGTTTAGGTGTAGTGTTGAAGTTGATCTGCTTCTTGTGTTTTTCACAGGTCATGAAGCTTGTTTTGTTGCATTTTTGTGCTGTTTATTTAAACTCAGAGTGTTGGACCAAAGTGATTATGTTTCAATAGTGTTTAAAGTGTTTCAAAGGCAAGTCACATTTCAAGTAATAGATGGACACATACACCACTATATCATGTACTAAAGTTTTCTTACAACACTCGTCTGATGTTTTACTTCTTCAGTTGAACGTCTATTAAGTGGCGACCTGTTAAGCAGCTACCCCCTGTTAAGTGGCCATGCAGCTGTCAAAGTCCTGAAATTTTTGTCAGTAAAATGCTGTAAATAAAACCCTGTTAACAGGCCTCCTCTATAAAGTGGCTGCAGCCACCTTTTGGTTGTCCTGAATGAGGAATTTCGATTGTCCTTATATACTTCTATTTAGCAGCCACCAAGAATTTAATGCATGTAGTTCAAATGGCTTTGTTTTAGAAAAGGCATTGACAGACAAGAGTCTAAAATAGAAAGTGGGCACTGATTAAAACATTCCAACACATGTTTATTGTTGTCCCCATCATGCATGTGATTCCATGTCACCTTAAAGTATGTTTGTATTTGATTCAACTGACGTTTACTTAGCCTCATGCTAATTCCTTACAAATCCATATTACACCTGTACCTGCCAACCCATATTAAGCAGCCACCTCCCAATTCTCTGAGGGTGGTCACTTGATATAGATTCTATTGTATTGGTAATAACTCAATGGAAATATTTTGTCCTTTTTACCCAATTATAATGATAACCCTTCAATCATTTACGTTGTAGTAACAGCTATGTTTTCGTACTTTTTAGGTATTTAAAACTCATGAGAAGGTTGCAGCTAACATACAGGATGGAACCAGCTGGCAGTCAAGGTGTATGGGGACTGGATGATTTTCAATTTCTCCCTTTCATCTGGGGGAGCTCTCAGTTGATTGGTAGGTGAATGTGAACAATAATTATTATTGCATTTTGTAAAATAACTGAGCCACTACGCACATTCTCCTTGGTCGATAGATTGTTTACATTGAGAGTATGTAAACATGGTTGTGATGTTTTAGATTCATGCATATTTTTAGAATCATTTTATAAAAGCAATAGAGCACTTTTTCTGTTTTTGCATAGCCTCATCTAAACACTCGGAGGGTTGGGAGAATTCTCTCAACCCTCGTGTTTAGATGAGGCTATGTAAACACAGAAAAAGTGCTCTATTGCTTAAATATAATTAATTATTTATTTACAGTCATATGCAATCTTTAACAAGTACACTGCACAAGCTTGTAGCTTTGTTTTCTAATCGTGTATAAATAGAGTTTGTATATAAGTATCTTTGGGAGGTATTTTGGTTTGCAGGTAGAAATTAAGGCCTAGATGTAGAATATGCGACCTCTGCTCATAGCCCTTGGTTTGCTCCAATACTTTAAATATACTGATATTAATTACAGGTTAACGCACTCAGCGAGTGCATTATCGGGATTTACCTGCACGAGTTCACTAACAATGAACGAGAAATTTCAATACCGCACAAGGCTTTGCGAGTGCGGTATTGAAAATTTCGAGTTTATTGTTAGTGAACGAGTGCAGGTAAATCCCGGTAATTCACGAGCAATGAGTGCGTTAACATTTTTATTATTCAAATTGAATACACTGCACAAAGAAATCGCCAAATTTTGAGTCAGCCGAAGCCATGGGGTAATGACAGTGGTGTATTGAATTTACACCACGGCTATTACACCACGATAATGACGTCAAGGAGGTTGTTTCGTCATAACCCAGTATCACGTGGTACAAATCAGCCAATCAGAAAATCGGAATTCGTACAGTGTATGAAAGTTGGATAATAATAACGAATAAATAACTTTATTTATGTATCAAGCTTCTAGAGGCTTACTATAAATCAGGGATTCGCACCAGCTGAATTGTCATTTTCCTTTCACAAAGAATAGTCTTAGGGGCATATCATCCCAATATGTTTCCAAAACACTTGCCAATCATCTTATCGTTAACAATTATTCCACAAGTGCGCGTTGGATATGAGTTGGCTATAATCATCCCATGTCCAACAAGGGCGAGTAGAATAATTGTTTATTAAAAACGCTCCCAAAAAAGAGCAATCTATAATTTAAAAAAAATAATAATAAATAAAAATGCCTCAAAAAATTCACGTGTACGCTTACCATAATTATTTGTAGAGCATGGTATAATGGCTCATAGCCCAGGATGGCTAAGCCAATGAAAACTCTTGAATTGCATTATACAATGATTAATAATAATAATAATAATAATAATAATAATAATAATAATAATAATAATAATAATTCTACATGTACAGGGTGTATAAGTTGGTTGTACCTATGATCGTCTGCATTGGTACAGTCTATTGGTACAGTCCCTGGCCTTCTCTGTTAATTATGTCCTTTCCAATTCTTAACATGGTCATTTGCTATTTAAGGAAAGTAAGCAATGATCAGGCTTATCTATATGATTTTCAGTAACTTCTTCCCTTCAAAAGTTAACTCTCCTCTATATTAGCACTTCCACCTTCTCAAATTTCCTTAACAGAAATAAGCTCCTCAGCAACTCACCCTCTTGTACTTTCTTTTTCCGTTGTAGGCCATCCTAGTTTACAACCAGAGGACTTTGTTAAACCAACTGTTTTAGAACATAATCATGAGGATTATATGTTCTTAGGTTGCATCAGGTTTATTGACGAGGTTAGTTTATATTTCATTTTATTATTCATTCAAAATATTTCCCCGTTTCTGATTGATTAAAACCGCACTCATAATTTACCGTAACTGGCTGCTGTTCACCAAATTTGAAAAGAATCTTTGCCATATCGAATCAATGACGTCAAAAGTGCAGCCCGCTTCAGATTATTGAACCGATGACATCAAAATGACGTCAAAAGTGCAGCCCGCTGCAGATTATTGAACCGTTGACCGAGAACCTGGGGACGATATTATGTTATTTTTAGTGAGCGAAAAAACAAAGAGCGAAGTGGCAAAACTCCTTTAAGAACGGGGAAATATTTTGAATGAATAATAAAGCAATTATTGAATTCGGCTTTCGTAGGATATGAAGAATTCTCCAGATCTCGGAGGGTATTATCCACCTCGGCCTTCGGCCTCTGTGGATAACACCCTCCTTGTTCTGCAGAATTCTTCATATCCTACTCAGTCTCATTCAATAATTGCTAAATATTACATGACAGGTAGAATGTGCTAACTCTGTGAATGGGCAGGGTTGTCAATACAAGCTGGTAGCCAGCGGAAATCCGCCGGCTATCAAACCACATTGCGCTAACTAGTGCTTCCTGAGCTAAATTTGTGAAAGAACATCAAGGTGAACTTTTAGTTAATATTTTTCACTGAATTTTACCCCGATTTTTCTTGAAAACATGCCCCAGATTGCAGGAAATTGCATCTAAGCAACTGTACTTTTCCAAAAATTTCTGGGGGGCATGCCCCCACACCCCCGTAATTTAGGGGTGCAGAGCACCCCGAAACGCATGCCCTGCATGCTAGCTCAGGTACCAACCACCTGCTTTATTGCAATTAGACAGTTACTCTAAATTGCAGTGGCAACCCTGAATGGGCTTTGATTGTAACATGATTTATATTGAAGAAAATCATTATGAACTGCACATGGACTGATTTTTAAGATTACCGTATACCTTTAGAGCGCCTTCAGAGGTGGCTTGTGTCCAAGTGATGTAGCGCGTCTGGTTGAAACTGAAGATACCTAAACCCCAACATCAAATTAAAGTTTATAGAGCTGGCCATCACACTATACCTTTTTTGAAATGTAATGAATTGAAGGTGGCTCTGAACTCCCTCCATATAATTTTTTAAACTTTGCAAAAAGTTGCATCTTATCATGTTAATTACAATTTGATAATAAATTTGAATGTTAATTACAATTCGAAATTTCGAAATGAGCAAAAAACAAAATTTGCCTTGACTTGTAGCTTTCAGAAGGTGATTTGGACACTCTAATTTAGAAGTTGTAAAAACTTTAACAATTCATTTGATTTCAAACTTCTTAGTATAACTTGATAGCCAGCTCTATAAGCTTTAATCTGTAGGGGTTAAGGTATCTACAGTTTAAACCAGGCAGTCGCTACATTGCTTGGACGCAAGACACCTCGAAAGGTATACGGCAAAGTATCAAGATGATCCTCAAAGTTGTAGTTCGAAATTTTTGCATATTTTCAATAACAAACATACTGATTTTAATTACAATACAACCTTAAACACTACTTGTAATATAATACTCACAATACTTACACCATGATCCAAAGATTACTGACAGTACAGTAGTTATGTGTATTACTACAAAGAGGCATCCTTCATAGTTACATTCCATGCCATGCTTACATTTGTACATTAATAATATTTTAATTGCAATTAAAACTCAGGCTTTCATAACATTTGAACCAGAGAGCTTTGTGTTGGCAAAGCAATACTCTTCCTATTAAGCTATGTTCAAGTTCAAGTTTATTGCACACTGTTTACAGAGAACATAACTTAACATAAGACGGTATGCAATGATACAAAAAGAATAAAGATATAAAATTAGCTAGAAAAGGAAATTTTTAGTTGTGTACTGTGACCAAAGTAGCCAATGAGCTTTTGAGTTGGTCACTGTCATGTAGATATAAGTTGGTGTTGGCCGCATGAATCCATGCATTTGGAAGCAGGGACATATACTATTTTGGGAGTTCATATCTTCATAAAGAGTTCATAGAGGAAATCATATATGGACAATACATGGAATGTAGTATGGCCATTCATGGCCCTCGTATCTGTTTAACTTCATTTGTTGACCGAGATTGTACCTTGAATTTCTTCCTAGTTCCCTACCAAGCTCTAACATTTGTTTTATATACTTATCTTGCAGTTTCCTTGCATCAAGGTAATCATTGATAAGAGATAAGAAAGCCAAAATTTATTTTCAGTAATCAATTGTATTACCAATGTTTTCTCCCTTCACCTTTTTGTTTTTAAGATGAAAACAGGACCTTTTGCAGAACACTCGAATGTGTTATGGGGTATAAGTTCTGTGAAAACTTGGAGTAAAGTCAACTCGGGTTTGATAAAAATGTACAAAGCTGAGGTATGTGTCAACTGTAAATAATTCTCATTCATCAGTAGATAAGCATTATCTGTTGATTTTATTTACTACAAAGAGAAGAGTGCAGCTACTACAAGTCATTATTTTCCAACTCTGCTTCCTAGAGTACAAACATCGCGCGAAACGAGTACAAATAACAGATATTTGTACTCGTCCCATTCCTCCCGGCCGCGTGAAGTTCAAAACCTTGGCAAGTCAGAATTTTGGGAAAAGAAATCGTTGGATAATAAATCTCTTATTAGACGTTTTGGTGTGTAGTATCGCTGTATATTTTTACTCGTTGTTTGTATTTTGACTCGCCCTACGGGCTCGTCAAAATACTGCACAAGTCGTAAAAATATACAGCGATACTACACACCAAAACGTCTAATAAGAGATATGTACTCAACAGGCATCAAAGTGAACTCTGTTTGGTTATTAATGTAAGTCGTTGCTGTAACTTGTTTTTTTGTCCGTTGTGCAGGTTCTCTCCAAGTTCCCTGTCATACAGCACTTCGTTTTTGGAACTTTACTGTCTATACAGGAAGCAGAAGTGTTCAAGAAACCACTGTAAAAGTTATATGTAATATTGTTTTTTTAAAATTGATCTATTTATAGTAAGCGAAGGAAAAAGTTGTCAATGGCGCATTGTATCTAAAATAAGTTTTATATGAAAGTACTAGAAATTATCATGCTCAATAACATGTAGTATGACTGACTACTAGCCCTTAGCGACAGGGTCGGCGCTGGTAAAAAAAAAAGCCAGGGAAAATGCTGGTAAATTTGAAAACCGTTAAAGGGGCTTTAGTTGAGATAATTATCTCGTTGGATTGATTAGACTGATTAAGATAATGTTATTCCATTCGCCTCTGCATTGGTTGCCGCGGAATCACTGATTTCGTAGTAGTGTTTCACTCCAGTATTTTTCTGGAGTTAATAGACTTGATGTTTAGTCGTTTTTGGGAAACAACGCCAAGATAAATGCAAAAGAAGCCCATATCTTAGCTTGACTCCTCGGTTGGATGACTTTTAAGCGTTTCCACTCAATGCGGCTGCGCATGTTTGTTTGTGCGTCAATAAAGTGCACAGAGCAGTCGGGTTTCAAGAATGGAACTTGGCTTTGTAGTTATACAAGGCATTTTTATATGGCATCAGGCATACATAACTCCCCAAGCTGCTGTTTAATTTTTACCCATATATGGTAACGTCAAGACAACGTGTGACGTCAGAAGATCAAAACTGTGTTGTGCTACGGATAGGAAACAATTGCTTCTTCCCACGAAGGATCTTTGTTCTACATTGAGTCATTACCTGTTTCGGCTGTGTAATTATAGAAATAATTTGATACACTTGGTGTTTTAACCCACTTTAATCATAAAAACTACAATTTCCTCGATTGTTATTGGTTTAAAAAAACTCCTATTTTCCACTAATTCACTTGCCAAGTTGTTATCGGACAGTTTGTTATCGGACAGTTAAGTAAGCCAATCACATTCGAAGTTGTAGTTTAAATCAACCAATCACATTCAATCACGCTTGCTTTGTGTTTTTGGCGCCTAATTGCCGGTAGTTGGTGCGATGGCCTTAGAATGTTTACATCTCCTTTGTAGGTATTTTAATGCAAATTTCCCCTATCTTCAGTAACTTGGCTATTCTTCTTTTCTCGGAAATTGTAATTTTTATGATTAACTAGTAATAAGACTTCGTCTCGTCCAATTCGGTCTGTAATCATACTCGTGATTACTTACGTACCCTCTACAACACTAGCAGACGTATCCGCATTGGTTATAAGAAGAGTGATAACATCGCTCGTGACATACATTTATTTTGTAAATTCCTTCCCACAACGTCACGTTACACTTCAGCTTTCACTTGACAGTTACTAAGCAGCTTATACAACCGCCTCAATATTGTACCATTGCCTCAGTCTACTGAATTCGCCTGTTACGAAACAATATTAAAATTCAACGAAAGCGTAAACATTTTTCGCCATCGTTCATGTTATCCAACATAACCTGAATTGTGATTCCTTACGTTGTTTATACACTGGGTTAAAACTGCACAAAAATTTCAGTGTAGCAAAATCGACTAAACCATCACGGTTCTGCTCGTATTGCGGTGGTCGTCGTGTCTGACGTCATCTTGTTTTAAGCAGCCCCTCTAAAATTCTGAAGGCATTTACATTTTTCCTTAAAGGGGGTAAGTTTCTAAAGAAACTGTGGTGCTGCGTCGGTGGGGAGTATTACAAGATAATTTGGTACTAAGTGAATCCGGAGCGATTCTCTCAGACGAAGGGCTAACGCTCGAAACGGCAGTTTTTTCCTAGTATCCCGCATTTGTTTCTGGCAATTATGATCCTCTTAGAATCACACAGAAAACGTAAAAGTCACCGCAAGCGTTGCTGACCGTCACAAAACCACATCTTTGGTCATTCGCGTTGTTTTGTGGGCTAGACAGAGAACTAAGACATTAAATGAACAACAACAAAATGAAAACATTATTTGGTAGTGATCGGGTTGTTTCCTGTTGATGTAAAAGTTTCACTTTACTTTTTCGTCGGAGTATTTTACCTTTGCCTGTTTAAGCGCGACCATCACTGATCGATTAGAAGAGTTCAATAGACTGAAAAACCACGAGGTACTAAGAACACCAAGAAAAAATGTAAATTCTTAAGTATTTGATAGAGTGCGGCCACTTAGCTCCCAAGAAACTGTCAAATGTAAACTTTCAGTAGTCTAAGAGGAAGCAGTTTAAAATTCTTTCCCTAGCACCGCCAGGACAACGTCACAGAAACTATGCTAACAGAGAGATCAATGAAGCAACTTTTAATGTAGCAGACGCGATCACTACACCAACTTCATCAACCAAGCACTGGCTTCCTCCTCGATGTCCATGGCCAAACACATACACCTGCAAGGACGGAGCTTGGCTACGTCATTTCAGGCAGCAAACTCGACTCTGGAATCTACAGCATTAGCGGGAGCTCTATCAGAAGCCTTGGCCAGTACTGGTGTGAAAATGACAATGTTTGTTTCAAAGATTTCGTCCAAGGTAACAGGAGTCTTGGCCACTTCATGAATGAAGAAGGGCTAGATGCTGTACCCTCCACTAAAGACCCGAGTCCAAACGGCGAAAGCTATTTCTCTGGAGGATACAGTGTGAAGGCATACGGATCAAGAGGCGGGGGCGATATCGATGCCATCCAGATGGAGTTTGATTCTGCATTTCGCCAGGGATGGAGTGGTAATAAAGAAGCACAAGAAAAAGTGGCTAGGGCCATTTTAAGTTTCCGTGAACTTAACTATGCATGACTATACAACCTAATGCAGTTGTCAACCTTTTGAAAACCCAAATTTATTAAGTCACACTTAATGAGGAAGGGAGATTTGTTTTGAGCTCCTAAATTTTCAGTCTCAGCTGTGCACCACTGTAGTTATCAGTTACTAAAGTTGCTTGCTATTATTTTTATGAATTGCGTTATGGGCGATAACGACGTCTTCTAAGTAAGACCTATTTAATGGCTGAAATTAAGGTTTACACGTGAAGCAACACTTAGGAGAGGCTTGCCGCGTTTAGACTCGCGTGTAGTAAGTGCAGTGTCAGTACTGGTTTGATTCTCGCCTTTCTTCGACGCATAAACTTCCTTATCCTACCGACCCTAAGAGTTTTCGCTTCGAGTTTTCCTTCTCGATTCCCGTCATTCCACTTTATTTTCAGTATTCCTGGGCATTCTTTACTCTCATCTTACATCCAGTGAGATTCATCAATTAAGCTACTACTTTTTGTAGATTTGTCCGTTTTGTAGTTTTGATTCAGGGCGGCGGCCTTTTCCTTTATAGCCTTCCCCGCCCCCCCCCCCCCCCGGCAAAAAAAAAAACACCCAGAAAAAATGCAAATATTTTATTCGCATTTCTTCGTTCGACATAACTTTCTCCTGATTTACAATCCTCTCATTTTTTGCCATGAGGCAAGCTTCTCAGAGAATATAATGCAAATTGGCATGTGATACGTTGAGTATATTTCAGTAATTGTATTGTATTGTTTCTAGCGATATAAAGCCATGGTACTCAGTTGAGATTTGATGTTGTGTTTTTAATTTAGTTTTGGTTTATATATTGTTAAGTATAAAGTAGGTCAGGAACTATGCAAGTATGGCTTTTCATTACAAACTAGCAATATAACATTTTAAGTGCAAGTCTAAGGAAAAAATACATGCAGTAACTGATGCGAAAATATTCACTCGATCTTATAATGTAGCCTTTTCCCTTCTTCACAAAAAGTCTAGTAACTGTTTACGAGTTATCAAGTCTAATGCAAGCCTCGACTTCCAGGATACTTCCCGTTTTAATCAGTCCTAACCTAGATCAGCTTCGACGCTACAGACTTTTCCTAAAGAAAATTTATGATTTACGATTAATGATTTACGGCTGCCAACGAGTTCGATTTGTTTTAAAGCCAATCCAAGTGATAAGTTCAACTCTAACCAATGACCCCCAAACGAAGCCCCAATCACAGGCGAAATATTTCGGTTGAACGTTTACACAGCGCTGAGTTACGTTTGAACATCAAGGCGTACAGGCTTTCACATCTGTAGTGGGGCTGTATTCTGGCTGTCAGCCATCCTAGTCTAGTCTCGCGCAGGTATTCAAGGACATGAAGCCCAGACCGGCTGATAGCTTTTGATGAACTTCGCCTAACCTTGTAACCTCGCCACAGGTTTATTACGTTTTTGAGTCATTTTTTTGTAAAAAAAATATCTCTAAAGCCTGGTTCACACTTGTGCGATAAGCATAACACAAGCGACATAAGCATAAGCACAAGAAAAAAGGAACATGTTCCTTTTTTTCTTGTGCTTATGCTTGTGCTTATGTCGCTTGTGTTATGCTTATCGCACAAGTGTGAACCAGGCTTTTAGTCGGCGCGTCGGGTATGTTATGGACGTGGTTAAGTGAGAGATGTATGTATGTCACACTAATCATATTGGATCTACTATTAAACACCAATCAAATTTCCTGTTGTAACGGTAAATGGTATGTGAGAAGATTTGATCCCGATACAATTCAGAACGGCCATATTTATTCTTCAGTAAAAGAGGAAGAAGTATTGATATATTGGACTTAATTCTTCATTTTCTATGGGTTAGGCAAAGGATTTTAGCTATGAACTAGATGAGTCTTGAGTTTTGAAGCAGTTCGTGAATTACTAGTATACAAATGACACCAGATGTTTTTATTTTTAGTTACAAAGGTAACTTTCACAAAGAGTAAATTCAATTAGGGGTCACGAATCGTCGCTTCTAGTTCTTAGGACACGTTTTAGAGGAGACGAGACTATTTAAATTTGAGACAGTTCTAACGTTTACAATAGTAAGTGTAGGTAACGATTGTTTTGTTCTTGTTGATTGCAAATATATAACAATTATTCCATGAGGCCGAGTTGGATATGAAGTGATAAAATAACCAACGAGCGCGTAGCGCGAGTTGGTTATAATCACTTCATATCCAACAAGGGCGAATGGAATAATTGTTTTAGTAAATTCTCAAACCGGGTTTTGCCGCCGATTTTTATTTCGGCCATTATAGAGGGCTGAAGTTGAAAACGTCGTGCGGAAAATTTTTAAACTTGGCGCACTATTTTCCATATGACGTCAAACTCCGACTATATAAACAATAGTCTCCATTTGGCGCGAAAATATGCTAGGATATTTGTCCGCGGACATTATCTGTTCCGAGAAGCGAACAGTTTTCCGAGAGCGCAGCTCGAGGAAAAATGTGAGCTTCGAGGAACAGATAATGTCCAAGGACAAATATCCGAGCATATTTTCGCCCCAAATGGAGACTATCGTGTTTATTATCCTTCAAATCTTTTACGCAACGCGCGCAGATTTGAAAATCGGGGTATATTCTCTGATATTCCCCAGTTTTAGTTGGGGAATATTCGGTCACGTGACGGGTTTAGACCAATCGCGCGCGAGCGAAAATATTTGATGGATTATAATGGCTCATAGTCGGAGTTTTTTAGCCAATCAAAAAGCTAGAAATGCAATAGTCGGAGCTGAGAGTTTACTAAAACGAGATATTTTTATTTTTTAGTTAAAAAGGGTAATTTTTGACACTTGTTTTTCCCAAGGGAGTAAATTCAATTAGAGCTAACAAGTTGTCAGCACCTGTTCCCACGAGATGCTTGGTATTTTTAGTAACAAATGGTAACTTGACACTTTTGTTTTTCATATGGAAGTAAATTCAATTAGGCCCTGTTTACAAGCAGGTAGGGTAACCCTACTGCCAGGGTAACCCTAGCAAGAGGGTAAAAAGATAGCCCGGGTTTACAAGCAAAATTTTCAGGTAGGGTAACCCTACTGCCCGAGACAACTTTACGCTTGTTACGCTTCGGTAACCTTGCAAGTAAAGCACGAACAGATAACAAAACTGGAAAATAATTTATTTCCAAAGCAAAATTATGACAAACTGTGAAAGAACTTGATGTTTTCTGGGTCATAATTCGCTGATTTTGTCGGTATTGTGATCATATTTTGCTTTTGGGAGCCAAAATAGAGATAGCCCGGGTAGGCGGGTTAACCCTACCTGGAGTGTTTACAAGGGAAAAAGTTAACCCGCTTGCTAGGGTAACCCTAGCACGCAGATAGGGTAACCCTCCTACCCGGGTAACCCTGGCCGCCTTGTAAACACGACGAAGAAAATAAGAACAAATGTGTGCGTGCTAGGGTAACCCGCTTGCTAGGGTAACCCTCTCTCCTTGTAAACAGGGCCTTAAAGCTCACAAGTTGTCGGCTATTGTTTCCAGGATATTAAACAAAAAAGAAGCTTTCATTTCTAAACTGTTTTTGCATCTCTGCAGTAGCAGTTTATAGTTTCATTTGATGACATTCATTTCAGTCCGATATTTTAAACGTAAAAAGTATGAGAACTGTTCAAATGTTCTTTGAAGACTCCATGGCGTCAAATTAAGGTGCAATTTAATTAAATCAGACTTTCAACGAATCAGATACTTTTTTTTCCTCTTTCTATTTTCGGCGAAGTAGTGTTGTTGTGTAAAAGGGTAAATTAACGACTCGTATAAAATGCAAAAAGTTCTCTTAACTTGAGCATTTTTGAGCAAAAATTCCTCTTGGGGGTTGAAAGGGTTATGAGATCGGTGAGTGGCGGGGAGTTATGCATGTGTGCGTGTCACACCAATCACAGTATGGATTGTATCAAAGAACGATTCAAATTGCCTGTTAGAAAATAATATGGTATCTACATTATTCTGGAGTCAAACATTTTATAGCTTACTAATTAGTTATCTTACCATGTATATCATAAATTCCCAGTTTCTCTCTTGTTGTACATCGCAAAGACTTGATCGCAAAGACTTAATCAAATTAACCAAATCATTGCTGAAAACAGCTCCATGAATGCTTCTATCTCCGAGACTTCATAAAAAATAACTCT
>OZ026597.1:26158047-26164547 GCA_964020085.1 Micromussa lordhowensis | reverse complement strand
TGCATGCCTTGCGTGCTTATGTTTGTAGTACAGTAATCATTGAAAGAGAACATACATTTTGTTACAAGACTGAAGCCAAACTTTCTTCCCATGTCCCTTTTTAGCCATCATGTGTCTGTACGACCAAGAGCCATGTATTAAATGGCACATATGAACGAAAATGCACAGGAAATGGAATGAACCAAATTTTGTTTTGTTCACAAAACGTGGTTTCTCAAAGCATCAGGATTTGGACATGTGGGCTGGGCATGTGGGTGCCACACCCCTCTTCACTTTCCCTGGGTCTACTTGATGCCAACATAAATTATGACGCTCTAGGGAAACAGAGAATTTTTTGGATAATTCTGTCAATCATTGTATACAAGAGGCAACGTTTTGCAACATATTACAAATTGAATGTATATGGCTATATTTTGATAAATAGGTTTTAAGTTGTAGAGCAACCTTTAGAGGAATTTGGGGCTACTTTTCATTTCCATGCTATGACACTCACAGGGCTAGGGTTACGTATTCTCCACCTGCACAAGTCTGTTACCTAAAATGGAGGTGATGCCAAGAAAGTTAACGAGCTTGTTGCTTCAAATTCTATTGTGGTGATGCAAGTACATTACAAACATTCCATTTATGCTGAAGCAGATTCTTCTATCATCGTTGAAAAAATTAAAATATGATTATTTTCTTGACAAACACCCAAAGTTTGTTACATTTGCCAACACCAAATCCAGGTAAGACACACAAGATCCCCGTAGGCAGAAATTGGATTTTCAAGAAAGCCTGATTACTTAATTCCAAGTTTGCTCCCTGACTAAAGGAGTGGAGAGTGCAAGATATCCTGGGAATATGAAAACTAAAGCAACAGGGCCAGGTTGTTCAAAGCCTGTTCAAAGCCTGTTTAAGCTAACCCAGGATTAGCAAGAATTTTGATTTCAGTTTTGTATTTTTTCAGTGAGGTTTTCTGTTTATATTGTTTGTCCATCACTTTTGAGCTTGAGCAAACTACACAAAAGTTAAGAAGTGAAACACATATTTAAACAAGAAAAATTGATACTTTGGTTAACTTTTAATTCTGGGTTAGCGTTAACTGACTTTCAAACAACCCGGCCCAGATTTACTTTCAGGTTTGTGACATCATCATCAGCAAGCCTTGCTTGCATCAATTTCCTGTGAAAAAAGCCATTAATACCCTGTAAAAGGAATTGCATTTACATTTGTAGAATACAAAAGCAGAGAAATGGTCAGAGCAAAAAAAGTTGTTTCAGGTGACACTTTTTGCTTATTTCATTAACCTGTAACTTCTTGATAAATAGTTTGAATTCAAAAGGAAGGGCCAGGGACAGGAACTGCAGGTTTATCATGGAAATAACCTTTTGGTCTTCCCTGGCAGATAATCAGGAAGTTGGGCTTTTTGTCAACACAATACCCATTCATATTTCCTTGCGCGATTTTAAGAACATAATATCCAAAAGAAGAACAAATATTTCTAAATACAGACAAAATTTTTTGAAGAAAAAAGCCCAATCCCAGTTTAGTCAACTCTTGGTATATTTCAAGCATTCTTTCCAAAAGCTGAAAGTCATGGCCAAAGCCATGACGTAATGTAAACAGAAAACTGACAATACCGAACTTGACCTTGCGTGCTTAACAAGGCTGGCTATTAGAAAAGGGTTAATTTTAGATTCATTGTTTATACTTTGTACCCCACACGGAGCACAATGATGTGGCATATTCCTGCCCAGCAGCATGCAGGTGACGAAAACGCTACATTTTTTCAATCAAATAACCAGCAACTAAAATTCCTTTCAAATTTTTTATTTCTTTCATAAAATGTCTTTGTTTTATAAGAATTTTGCGTCGAAATATATTACAAATGCGTGAATTGACAATGTGTCACGGACTTGCCACAACATATTCCAACAACAAATGTTCAAGGATTTTGCCCCTTAGAAAGAATAAAAATATCATACGCAATTCATTTAACTTGATTCAGATAAAAAATTTAATGCCTTTTTTGAAAATATACATTTTTTAGTTATACGAAGCACGATGCAAACATGAGAACACTTGCGTCATGAAATGCTTTGACAACAGCTTTTACAGCAACAGCTTTCGAGAAATATGAATTAACGTACGAGATGAAGAGATAAATGTATTCACTCTGCTATGACTGTAATCCTCTTTATAAGAAAATACGGAGTTGAAGGAGAAACATTCAAAGATCGGAGGATCACTGCAATTATTACGTAAGCCAAAGTTAATTAGAGCAGGCTTCGTCACAATATAAACATGCGCGCGAGAGCAGAACTTTAAAAGTAGGCGCTAAGAGCACGGCAGCAATAAACAAAGGCAAAAATGGCCACACAGCGAAAAACACTGTACGAAAACACAACTAAAAAGCTTCTACAACAGTCTGTGACCAGCTAAACACGCCACCGACTGGTTGCACTTGAGGGAGACATTGAAAGGAGTCCAGATTCGATCCAATTGAAGAGGTCGCTCTGGGAATACTAGAGAGTCCAGAAAAGCTGCTGCTAAACACGTTAACAAGTCCCGAGATGTCCATAGGTTCTTGATAATTCAGTTCTTTCACTGACGGTTCGTTCTCGCTTTCAGTTTTCAAGCGTTTGTTCTCAACCGCGTGGCTGTCACAAGGTTCATTACCATACTCTGATCGCGCCCGTTTCGAACCGGTTACACATTTTACTTCAGTTTTCCTCTCTATCCCACGCATGTTATTACCTTTTACGGCTTTTTCGATGTCCACAACCTCCATATTGCCCTTCATGACAATTCTGGGGACGCTTTGTTCCATTTCCGTGACTCTTTCATTTGATTTTGCCGCGGAACGCATTGTATGTGTCGTATTTCCTGCCTCCACGGATCCACCCGGAATATCGGGCGTCATTTTCGATTTGTCAAAAGGCACAACTTCGTTGTCCACAGTATCTATGTCCATATCGATCTCCACTTTCGATCTGTATGTACAATAAGCAGAGTCTGTTGAGGTTAACACATTGTTTAGGACGTGGGAAACTAGTAAATTACGTCGTAGCACAGGACCGCCACGCCGACGACGCGAGTCCGTTATTTTCGACAGCGAAACTTGGATAATTCTTGTTGCTTCGCAATCCATGTTCACAAAGACGTCTTCAAAGAATAATATTCTCGGTATCTTTGTTTTGAATCGCTTAGATGAGTAGACTTGCCGGTAAATTTAAATTTTTCAACGACGAAACTTCGACACGACACAGTCGAGTGAAGTTCCGTGAATGAATAGACGTTGAAAAGCGACACGATTGTGAAATCGAGATTGTTCGGACCAGTTTAGCCAATCAGCTGCCATTACGTCATACCTCGTTGTGTATAAGAATCAACGTGTCGAAAAGAACCAACCAATCAGAACGCGGAAAACAAAGGCCTGACGTTCGTCGATACTATATTTAGAGATGTTTTGTTCAGTTGCTAAGGGTGAGGTTCTTTTGGCGGGAGATGTTATCCAATGAATATTAATGATAAGATTCTACCGGAAATTACTAGAATACGGAATTACGTGAAACGGTCGACGTAAACACTCTCTGGAAAAGGCGATTCAAAACAGTATTCCTCGTTTTCAAACGATTCTCACACATTTCAATAAAAACAAAATGATATTCCTACACAGATTAAAAAATATATCAATCGTTAAACAGTTTAAACCTATACAGAAAAGCAAAGTTTATAATCATTGATGACGTAGTCTCCGTTCAGCTTTACGTGTTTAGGCTAGTCGTCAGTGCTTATGAATCAAGAATGATCAAGCTCTAGATCAAGTAAAAATCCCATCTCACGTTCGTTTAAAATAAAAATATAAAAATACGATCATCCGATTACAAGGACTTTACACTGCGTTTGATGTTTCGATTCTACTGCTGTTACGGTACACTTAGACGGGAGGGGTGGGGAGTGGTAGGTGGGAGGGCTCCGTTAGTATAAAATAATTCTGCGTGACGCCGGTGACATGCAAACATCCATGATTGCGATTTCAGAGCACTAATGGAATATATATTCTCACTATCCAATAGAAAGAGATGGGCTTCCTCCATTTTATCATATGTTTTACTAAGGTCGAAATCATTGTGTTTAGTGTTCCTACTCAATGTGGTGTGACATAACATTATAACGCAAGTCTTTCGCTACCGTGACTTACATTATGAATTTTCGTGACTAACATGCACAACTTCACGTGCATACTCAAGTCAGCTAAATATAATTTACGCTTAGGTTTCCTCAATCACCAGCAAGACATATTTAGCAGGTAATTGACACGTCGAGAAGAACATTTGCAATTATTTGAAGTATTCATAGAATCAGTAATTGGGTCGTAATTGTTGATAATGAAGTTCCCGAGTTTTTTCTGAAGGATGCAACACATGAAGAGCGAGTAACCTCAGGAGTAAGAGAATTGAAAAACGTTGGACCTTGATAGAAAACGGTAAACTACCTGATGTTTGTTCATACTTATTCGTCTTCCGGCACCCCGGCCGCGCGAACTCACCCCCAGTTTTCGCGAGGCAATATTTATGTTTTCGCTGCTTGTAGCTGCGCTAACTGGCCCGGGGCTAACTGGTTACCATTATGTCATAAGTAATGGTAATAGGACTGAGTGGAGTTCCAATTCGGTCTGTAATCATACAAGTGATAACAAAGTCGGATGATCGCGCAGCGGGAGTCCGATTTGTTTATCACGAGAATGCAGACCAAATTGGACGACACAAAGTCTTATTACCAATCAATTATAAAATTACAATTTCCGAGAAAAGAAGAATAGCCAAGCTATAAAAGAAAGGAAAAATTGGCATTAAAAGACTGAAAAAGGAGGCGTAAATTGTTTCATGTCGCTCTCAAATTGAGATTGGTTGATTTAAACTACAACTTTGAATGATTGGCAAATTGAACTGTCCGATAACAACTTGGCAAGTGAATTAGTAGACTTTTTTAAAACCAATCACAATCGAGGAAATTGCAATTTTTATGGTTACCTTGGTAATATCACTCCAGTAGTTCGCCTTGTGCGATCGTCCGAGCCGAGTAAGTTACAGATCTTTTCAGAACTACCATCACAGACGATCACAATAATACTTAGTTCTACCTGAGCCATTTACCATGAAACATCCATACATAACACCCATGCAGGCGTATGCAGAATTAAATCGCACTAAGCAGGTGTGATGTGCTCCTGCACTAAGTGAATTTATCTCAGAATGATCATCGCCAATTATGGGGGCATCAAATGATAACGAGGAAAGTACCGTACCACCGACCTTGTAGTTGAGTGTGATCTCGATATCGGCATGATCTATTACAGGAGGGGTCGTGGATGCCAAGGGAAACTGACGATTTGAATTTGCTTAATTCATGGACCTGTTGGAACCAGTACTCTGTGGTACAGGCAAAAACATATACACTACTTATTGAATAAACTGTTCTGATGTCTTGGAAAATCTAATTTTATTTGCACACTGTCATTGGCTTGATTGCTGAGAAGTCCCTATCTATAAATATACGTTATATTAACCTTTAAAATGTATTATACAAATAACCGAGCTGGCGCATTCTTCTGTTCACTTCAGCAGGAGATGTTGGAATTTGAAGAACACAGCGTGTAGTAAAGTAACAGGAGTAGAGCATCATTTAAATCACGAGACTTCCGCTTGTGCCGGTCTTTGCCGTGTTCTCTGACACCCGTTGTTTTCAATCAGACCCTTCTCTTGTTCGAGTTTTCGTTAATTCCGCCTTCAATATTATTCTATCCAAGAAAGCCAGTGCGCTTGCAGCTTTGATATTTTTGGCCGTCATCGCTACAGAAGTAATACTTTTATTGCAGTTGTTTTTCTTTTTTTCTTTCTCTTTTTACAACTGAGTTGCACATTAGAAAGACGCCTTGTAAGCGCGTCAAAATCGGACAGTTTACGAGATCTATTTTTCATCTTTAAAAGCCCAGAATGACGTTGGTTTATCGTTCACCGCACGATAGCGTGTCACAAATGAAGTGAAGCTCGACACACAGTTTCCTATAAAGTGGTCAGCCATGGTTAATACAGCTAACTCCACTATTGGATCATTGATTTCATCTGAAGGATCTCTCCTGTATACAGACACCTGCGATGGCAAAGACCAATTATTGTCATGAGAAAAAAATATATATCTAAAGAGTGAAATGAAACAACAAGTTTTCGATTTCGATTGGTGCACCAGAAGTCTTACAAGTACACCAAGCCTGTAGCAGTTCGTCTGGTCTCGTCGTCCGGGTGAGGGAGGGTGCAATACAAGCCACAAAAAGGCTTTAGTGTTGTTAGTGTCGGTGTGGCTTGAATCAGATTCAAAGTTCATCCATCGACCGATTTTTAGCCTACGTGGCAGGCCGTACAAGGGGTAGGAAAGGCCGAAGAGAGGCCCTAGAGAGTTTTGGGAGGGGAGAAGGGAACCTACTCTTTCCGTCACGCTCACCCTCTTCCCCCGCTCGT
>OZ026597.1:26140547-26153047 GCA_964020085.1 Micromussa lordhowensis | reverse complement strand
GCTAAAGATCCTAAAAACTGGTCTGCTTGATTTCCAAACCTACCTAATAGAGAGAACGATAAAAGACAATGTATTATTTTAAAGATGCTAAACCAATAGCAGAGCTTCTGCATGCTGAAGGTATGTGAGCGGAGCCCCATTGCTTAAAAAATTTGGTAACCCATCAAGCTAAAAATAATTTGGTCACATGATTGTCCGTCGGTCTGTCTGTATGTCTGTATGTTCTCAGAGTTTTTTTCCTTAGAGATTGGGAGAGCATGGGTCTACAGTGTACATCTTTGATATTGTGCGTCCATGATATGTTCAATTGACACCTGTCAAAAACAAGGTATCCCCTGACGAGTATCATGTGACCATATCATGGGCTCATGTTTAGAGCTCATGGAAGTCATGTATTTTTTTTAAGTTGACCGCTGTCCCACTACAGGTATTTGATTGAATCACAGGGTCAAGCAAGGTTAACTTATTGCAATCAGGAGCTCCGTTTTTTACTAAGGCTTGGCTAATCTACATATGTATGCAGCAAATTGTGCAAGAACTCAAAACGCTGGCACACTTTTTTTTTTGCCACAATGCATTTTGGTGATCTTACACTCAGTGTACTGGGTGGACACCTTCAGTGATTTTAGCAGATTATTTATGTCTGATCCCTGTTTTAGGATTTGTTGTAAGGTTAATAAGTTAAGTGATATAAGTTTGTTTCACATCTTTATTTATAACAAAGTACAAATATTATATATATTTTTTGTATCACTGATAACTTCTAATGACTTGAAATCAGGAAGCACTGCAAATCCATGGTTACAGTGAGGACACTGAAACGTGAACACTTTGTAATTTTTTTTTGGGACCATACGTGTAGAATGCGATTCCTTTTAACAAGAGTATTAAGTGTTTTGTATAGGTAATCATACGGTTTCGAGTTCAATTTGGAATTAATTTGCACGAGTGAGTTTTTCAAAAAGCTGAAATTGCACGAGCCGCTTGAAAAACTCACAAGTGCAAATTAATTTCAAATTGAACGAGAAAAACCGTATGATTACTTATTAATAATACAAACATGAAAAAATTCGCGCAGAAAAATTGCTAGAAGAGGTTTCTCAGTTGAAGCCATTTTTTTCGCATTCAGAGTTTCCGTACAAAATTTGTGTCACTGCTTTACATGATATCATTGGCCTACAAAATTTCTCATTGTCTTGCCAATCATTATCCAGAATTACGATGTGTAATTTGCACTGGTGTTACACTTTTTGCACCGGTGTTACACTTTTTGCACTGGTGTTACACTTGAACTGCACTACTTTCAGCCAATCAGAATCGAGTAATTTTTTCATGTGTACTATTAACACTGAAAATGCACACTGTACATATATTTATATAAAGAGCTTTCATTCTAAAGACTCTAATAGTCATCAAAAAAATATACAAAGAAAAGTGTTCACAGTTCAAGTGTCCTTACTGTAAACCCATTGGCTATTGAGGACTTATTTATTTCACATGAGCACATAATTTTAGATACCCAAAAGGCTAGAGTGTGACTGTGCGGGGGAAGGGTAACTAATTATTTAATTTAGCATAATGCAGATACATGTAGTTTATCCTTTCACCACCCATTTTTTGTAAAGCCCTTTGGTCAATGACAACCAAGGTCTCCATGCCTTGGCAAGTCTCAAATTTTACCATTCATCAGCAATGAAAGTCCTCCCTAGATGAAACTTGCTCAAACAGCTTGCATTCAGTGTGACCTGATACCCATTTCAAACTTAACAATGTAAATGTTCAAATTTCTGAGAAGTTACCCACATCAAATTGAATAAAAGATTCGTATTAAAAGAGATTTCTTAAAACATAAAACTATAAAAGTTAGAGATAACAAGTTAAACCGACGTTTCGGAGTAGACATCACTCCATTATCAAGGTAAAAAATGTTCTATGATGCTAAAATTACAGTATTAAAAGCGATTGATGCTAAGAATTAACATAATAAGCACGTGCGAAATTGGCTATAAAAATACTTTAGCACGAATGGAATCCGTTTGCACATTGAGGCTTGGCTTAAGTGTTCTTATAAATAACATTTCATACACTAAGCAGTCAAATTTGTTTTTTCTTTTTTTTGAGCACCTCAAAGCGTTTAAGTAGGTCCTGAGGGATCGTCCCATGTGCGTTCTTATAGTGTTTGGCAATGGCCGAGGACTGTTGTTTGTGTCCCTTTACACGATTGTGTAAATGTCCACGTGTGTAGCCTACATAACCTTCATCACAAAGGTCACATTGAAATTTATATACGACACACTGCTGATTTATGATCAGCGGCTTTGCCTCTTTCACTTTCAGTTCCTGTTCAAGTTTTCTGCTGGTAAATACAGGCTGGATGGTTTTGTTTACTTTGCTGCAGCGTGTTCCGGTACATCTGTATTTTACGCACAATGGTAGACCTCAGAAACAAATACTATCAGGAGGTAATGAGCACTCATACAAAGAAGATCGCAAGATTACTCTACAAAGAAACGGATGTTGACGAGCATATTCACAACATATCGTCCTACGAACTTTCTTTTTTCCAGAAACTGGTTTTATGTCGGGGTTTGAAATTCGCCTTTCCACAACGTGTGTCACCGATTGAAGTGAAAGCAAGCTTCGAGAAGGTTTACTGGTGTCTTGAACCTCATCTTGGAAGTGATGATTTGAAAGAATTGGCGGCCGCAACCCTACGATCTGTAGCACTGAACTACATCCAGCGCAAAGTACACAAACCTCCCAAGACACTCCTGCTTGCCATCGAACAACTGAAGCGTCGCGACGACATCATCATCACCAAACCAGATAAGGGTTCGGGAGTGGTCGTAATGGACAAGTCCGAATATTTACGCCTATTATCTGAAGCTTCCATCAATGAGGCAAGTAAGTTTCGGCCTGTTCCCCTGGAAAGGCCTCCAAGTAGAGGTAGACCACCAACTTATTACCACCCTCTTTTAAAGAAAGAGAAAGATTTAGACTCTACTGTCCGTAGAATTCTGCCCAAGCCCATTGCGGATACTGTGTGCCCTACAGGCTCCAGATTAGCCCATTTATATGGCTTACCAAAGACACACAAGGAGAACTTAGCGATGCGCCCTATTCTATCAGCAAAGCAAACATACAACTACGCGCTGGCTAAATGGCTTGACGCTAAACTTAAGCCTTTGTCTTTGAATCGTTACACAGTAACGACATATTTGAATTTGCGAACGAAATTCAAAACATGGAAATAGCAAACGGTGACATTCTGGTTTCGTATGATGTGTCTTCCCTGTTTACAAACGTACCCTTGGATGAAACGATAGAGATACTCGCGAACAGAGCTTTCACCAGCAATTGGTTTAATGTAACGTACGACTTGAATTTGACGAAAATGGACCTTGTTGACCTTCTCAGAGTAGCTACAAAAGAACAACTTTTCCAATTCAATGGAGCCTTGTATGAACAGACTGATGGTGTGGCCATGGGTTCTCCCCTTGGCCCCTTGCTCGCTAATGTCTTCATGACCTCAATCGAAGAAAACCTCGAGCGACAAGGAAAACTCCCTTCGTTCTATCGAAGATATGTAGACGACACCCTGACCATCATGCCGAATATGGCGGCAGCATCTGGCTTCCTAGACACATTAAACCTTGCACATTCATCCGTAAAATTCACCATGGAAACTGAAAGCAATGGTATGCTGCCATTTCTGGGAACTCAGTTACTGAATCGATCTCCCTGGATAGAGACAAAGGTCTACGTAAAACCCATGAATTCAGGTCTCCTTCTGCATTTTCAGAGCAATGTTGACAATCGGTACAAGAATGGCTTGCTGAGAACTATGCTCGATTGAGCACATCGCTTATCTTCTTCTTGGTCACACTTCTCAGACGAATGTGACCGTTTGAAGTCAGTTTTCTCACGCCTAAAGTACCCGAAACAACTCGTAAATTCCACTATCAAACGCTTTGTTGACTCAAAGGTCTGCGACCAACCGCGACCTTTATCAACAGCCCAAGGGACGGATAACACGGTTCGAGTAGTCTTGCCATTTAAAGACCAAAACTCAGCAGAATTTGTAAAAAAACAACTTAAGGATTTGAGCCTGAAAGTAAACAAAACCATCCAGCCTGTATTTACCAGCAGAAAACTTGAACAGGAACTGAAAGTGAAAGAGGCAAAGCCGCTGATCATAAATCAGCAGTGTGTCGTATATAAATTTCAATGTGACCTTTGTGATGAAGGTTATGTAGGCTACACACACGGACATTTACACAATCGTGTAAAGGGACACAAACAACAGTCCTCGGCCATTGCCAAACACTATAAGAATGCACATGGGACAATCCCTCAGGACCTACTTAAACGTTTTGAGGTTCTCAAAAAATGTAAAAACAAATTTGACTGCTTAGTGTATGAAATGTTATTTATAAGAACACTTAAGCCAAGCCTCAATGTGCAAACGGATTCCATTCGTGCTAAAGTATTTTTATAGCCAATTTCGCACGTGCTTATTATGTTAATTCTTAGCATCAATCGCTTTTAATACTGTAATTTTAGCATCATAGAACATTTTTTACCTTGATAATGGAGTGATGTCTACTCCGAAACGTCGGTTTAACTTGTTATCTCTAACTTTTATAGTTTTATGTTATAATAAATATTAATTTAAATATGAATCGCAAACAAAGTGGAAAGTTTATTTTCAGGGTGCATAGGCTAAAATTTAAATTAATACTACCGGTCAAGCTGAACATGTTGGCCACTGGGTCCCAACATAAACAACTGAAGTGTAAATTAAAACACATGGTTAACTGTGGTTGTAAAAAATCTTAACTGAAGATCTGCACTCGCATTTAAGACTTAATGAAACACATATCTGAGAGCAAAGGTCTTGCAGTCGCTGCTTACTTAAGTTTAAAAATGGATTTAAATAATGAGCACTACCAGTCACTGGTAAAAGAAACCTGTTATACCAGATGTGAAACATCTCAAGTCTATAGGAAATTTTTCAACCCAAACTAGATCAGTGAAAGTTAATTTTTGAAACTTAAAAATCTCTGTTATAACAACATGAAATGCCAAAGGTCATTATTTTCTAGCAACGGTGGGTGAGTGAGGCGTGAGTGAGGGTGAACTCAGACTGTAAGTTGCTATTCTGAAAGAAAGCGGTCTAAGTAGTGTAAAATGGTCCTTGGTTCTTTTGTTCCTTTTGACCTATTTTATTTTAACTCGCAACATGGTTTTCAGTTAGGTCATGAAAATTTGACGTAATGGAATTTTTCGCCTTTGGGTCAGGTGGATTGTTTCCACTTGATATTGGCCTAGCCTGCAACGTGGCTTTGTAAACACCCTCCTAATATATATTTCTTCACGATCAGCACCTAGCCGAAGAACAATAACGCAAAGGGAAAACAGTTTTCTATCGTGATGTTAAAGATCATTGAATTGTCAATACTTTCTACATCTTAATGCTGTAAATTTAAGCTTAAGCATATATTATCAGCTGATATAAATTAAGCTTGTCAATTACACTGTATAATGAACTTGAGATTACCGTGATGAAGAAATCAAAATAACGCGGATGTTTTGAGATTTATAAATACATATTGTTACAATAAATAAACTATGATCTCTATGTTTTTAGAGCATTATAGTAACTTACCCATACATGGACAGTAAACAATGTATCCCGTGGAACGATTTGCTGAGGTTGGAGAAAATGAGATCGGCTGTTGTTGTCCCGGCACAAAAGCGATTTTCTCGTCTAGATCGTCGCCTAAATGATCTTCAGCATAACAACGAGGTGAAATTACTAAAAATGAAATAAAGAGTGATATCCACTTACAGAAAAAAGTCAAATTTTGCTTCACAAACATTGTTGATCTAGCTTCACGTGCTTACATCAAGAGGTACGTTACACGAACGCTAAACGTGTTCAACAGGTGACCGCTGGACACAAATATGCAACCTCGTTCCCAGGGTCCTCTCTCTACCTCGAGAAAGTACCCTGGTTACGGCTGGTCACGTGTCTATGCATGCCAACTCAAGCCGCACCGAGGGTAGCCTGATTCTCAGACGGTGGAACAGAGAATTAACTCTGAAGTGTAAATTTTAGTGCTGATTAAACCCATGAATAACCCACTGGGCGTTAGCCCTAGTAAAGGGAATCAGGGAACCACACGAGGCAAAGAAAAAATCTTTTGACCTCGGTGGGAATCGAACCCACGACCTCCGGATTTGATCTACCGTTACTCTGCCGACTGAGCTACGAGGTCGGACAGAGAAAGTCGTCCCCGACTTTCTCTGTCCGACCTCGATTTTTTTCGCTGCAAGAGAATGGAATAACCGTCAAACTGTCAATGGGAATAATTAACTCAAATCCAAAACTACCTTTGAAGGCGAACATACAACGTATTTGACACTAAACGAATGAGTAAATACCTACGTTGTGATTTCGCCGAATGAAAATAAAATTAAGTTCACCGCGCGATCCATTTATTGTTGTGGTTTTCAGTTCCAAGTTTTTTGCGAAATTTTTTCACCGCCACAAATTCCAAAGACCGTCCAACTGTCGATGGGAGAAATTCAGCCAAATGTGAAGCTAACCTTTTAGCCGAGCATTGAACGCATTGAACTCCGATATGAGAGTGAGTTTTGCCGATTTACAAATTCCACTCCCTACTGGGCTCAGTAAGTGAGCTCAGTGGAGACAAACTTTAACTTTCCAGCCCCTCCCTTCAATCACATCTCTGGAATCTGCTCAAATCTAGCAGACACGTGACCAGCCGTAACCAGGGTACTTTCTCGAGGTTAGAGAGAGGACCCTGGGAACGAGGTTGACAAATATGATGCATCGCGGATGGAGTGTTACGTGGCAGAGAAGCCAGTTAATTACAATTTCCTCTATTCCTCGATTGTGATTGGTTTAAAAAAAACCTATTTTCTACTAATTCACTTGCCAAGTTGTCATCGGACAGTTTGTTATTGGACAGTTTGTTATCGGACAGTTCAATAAGCCAATCACATTCAAAGTTGTAGTTTAAATCAACCAATCACGTTCAAAGTTGTAGTTTAAATCAACCAATCTCAATTTCAGAGCGAATAAAGGGGGCAAGTTTCTAAAGAAACTGTGGTGCTGCATTGGTGGGAGTATTACAAGATAATTTGGTTTTATCAACTGGGTTGATGATGTGAATTGGCTACCGTAAAAAGATTCGGAAGCTGACGTTTTGAGCGTTAGCCTTTCGTCGGAGCGGTGGATTGTAAAACAACACACTGTGTCCTGTCAACATTTTTTGGCTTAATAACCTAAAACGAATTGCAAAAGTTCCCAGCTGTGGACCTTTTGAAGTTCAACACCCAAAGAGAAATCAAAACTACTTTTTCAACCCTAAAAAGGTCCGACCAGCATCCCCGTGTTTAGTTCCCTTTATTGAAAAATAAAAAAGCCAACTGAAGAAAGCACCTATGGACAGTTGCATATGAAGTACATGTCCTGTTCATGGTTGCTGTAGTATGTTTAATTGTTTTGCTCTATTTCATTTCTTTAGAATGAGAATGTGCTGCGTGAAGCCACATCTGAACGGTACTATCTGACCAGTCGCCAACCGAACAGAATTGCCCCACAGAGGGTTCTTTCAGATAACACCTACGAGTTCAAAGATGGCATATGGACAACTTTTTATAATTCAGTGTATCACAGTCCGTTGATTGAAGGCTGACGGGTGTAAAAGTAGAATCCTGTAGATTTAGATACCATGTCAAACCACAGGCAGACCACTCTATGTGTTCGTGGTTTAATATAGAGAATGTATGAGAGTTATGAATAAAGCTCTGAAAATTGCATATTTAAATCACATCTCGGCCTAAATATCCCAATAAAGTTAAATGAAACCATAATCGACTCATGTATGGTGTTTTTTCGCCTTCCTGGGCCGTCTAAAGCGTCTTACAACGAAATTACTTTTGGCCGGTTACGGTTAGACATAAAAAGGAGACAAGGCATGCAACTTCGAGGCCGTCAGCCCCCGACCTCCTCCACTTCAAATTGGAATTAACGCAAAAATACTGAAAATCTCACCTGAATGGCGACGGATCTTGATAGATAAGTTTTTTCTCTATCGCTTCGCCGAATTTCAGCTTCATCCCTCCAACAGTTTCCGAGAAAATCGACGCTGAAGTCATAAATACAGCTTTCTCAATATGATCGGTGCCAAACTCAACGACCAAAGGAATTCAAGGAATGCAGGCCGTTTCAAATCTACCGCGGGAATCTACCGCTGCCGCGGGAAGCCAAGCGCTGATTGGTAGATTTGAAACGGCCTGCATTCCTTGAATTCCTTTGGTCGTTGAGTTTGGCACCGATCATATTGAGAAAGCTGTATTTAATGACTTCAGCGTCGATTTTCTCGGAAACTGTTGGAGGGATGAAGCTGAAATTCGGCGAAGCGATAGAGAAAAAACTTATCTATCAAGATCCGTCGCCATTCAGGTGAGATTTTCAGTATTTTTGCGTTAATTCCAATTTGAAGTGGAGGAGGTCGGGGCTGACGGCCTCGAAGTTGCATGCCTTGTCTCCTTCTTATGTCTAACCGTAACCGGCCAAAAGTAATTTCGTTGTAAGACGCTTTAGACGGCCCAGGAAGGCGAAAAAAACACCATACATGAGTCGATTATGGTTTCATTTAACTTTATTGGGATATTTAGGCCGAGATGTGATTTAAATATGCAATTTTCAGAGCTTTATTCATAACTCTCATACATTCTCTATATTAAACCACGAACACATAGAGTGGTCTGCCTGTGGTCAAACTTTGTGTCAGGGAAAAAAGAAGTACTCTTGCAGAAGTCGTTGAGATTGTACTGAAACAAATATGGTTCACCATGTCAACTCACTGTATAACGATGTTGATAGTAAGGACTATCCATGATGAAACTCACGCACACAATAAAGAGCATGTTTGGTAATGTCGCTTTTCACGAGCGACGATGCCTGACCACGAGCGACGTTTTGGGGGTTCGGCCACCTAGCACGAACGTCCCTTATCACGCAATGTGGCTTAACCTCTCTAACGCCGTCAACAAGGCAACCCAGTTGTTCTTTTTTCTCCAGATACTTTGGGTTGTCCCAAAGCCTGGTCTTCCAATACCACTTGTAGTCTCTAGTTGTTCGTTACACGCGCATCACACCTTCCGTTTGGTTTGAAATCAGATGTGATGCACGGGGCTCGAAGGCAGAAGTCACAGGTTGACTCTAAAACTTGTGGCGGCGCGGCCACGCCGGTTCTTGATAATTGGGTACGGCAAAGCGCTTCCTTGCTGCAAAAAAAAAAACATTTTACAATGAAAATTTGGATGGAAGTGAACAGGGGCAACTCAAGGGCAAGTACGATGGGTTATGCACAGAACTTGTTGTAATAATCCCATATTGTTACAGAGAAACCAAGTTACATGAATGGAATCGTTCAAGTCAGTTAGCACATTAGAAATATCCACTTGATCATATGTAGTTTACGTGATACATATCAGTGGTACAAGTCTATTGCAACTGAAGAGCATGTAGTAATAACCAAATCTTTGGGAAACTAAACCAAAAATTTCGATTTTGTTCCCTCATCAACGACATTTCATGTTGCTATAAACATTTCCGCCCGAGCAGAAATTCCCACTACTCCAATAAAGCTCAGACGATATTGGGTCCAAATTTTGCCTCATTAGCATATGGTAACTGCAGTGATCCACGCCATGTTTCATGTAAAAGTCACTTTCGAGAAACTCCTGTACTTCCTATTGAGAAATTTCCGTCTCTTTTACAACCCAGAAATGTGATAATATTGCAACACCTCGTTCAGGAGAGGGCACTTATAGATCGTAGACGGGGCTCATTAGGGGCTCGAATGGTCATAATAATACCTTGAATGATACCTACGCTATGGGGGCGATTATTGAATATGGCGCTTATTGGAAAAGGGGAGGTTTTTTTTAAAACAAAATAGCACTCATTGGGGAGCGGCTTACTAGGAAGGAGGCGCTTACTGGAAGCGGAGCGCTAAATCGAAACATTACACCTGTCGCACTTTTTCGGCTCAATGTAGTCTGCGTAGTAGGCGTTAAACGGGGGAGGGGGAGGAAAAGCGTGGATAGATGGAGGGGGACTTCTTCTTCCTTGCGTTTTAATTTTTACCTAATGAATAAACGGGGTCATTTCTAAAGAAGCTGTGGTGCTGCGTCGGTAGGGAGTATTACAAGATAATTTGGTTTTATCAACTGGGTTTATAATGTAAATTGGCCGCCTTAAAGAAATTCGAAAGCTGGCGTTTCGAGCGTTATCTTTCAGGCTAGGCTCAATATCCTAAAAAGTACCGCGAAAGCTCCTGCTGTGGGACCTTTTGAAGCTGAACACCCTAAGAGATACCAAGACCACTTTTCAACCCCTAAAAGATACGGCGAACACCCCCGAGAAACCTAAAATACGAAGAGAAACTATTGTATTGGATACGGGCCTTAAGCTTAGAATAGGATGGCAATGTCAAGGTACAAAAAGGAAAGACAGGAAACAGCTAAAATGTATTGCACTCCATCGTGAAGATTCTCGATACGATGTAAGTATATATGAAATAATTCATATGAACTGCGGTTACGGGTTCGAATCCCGTTGAAGCCCTGATTTTTTTCAGGCTTTTTCTTTCCAGTTGCTTAAATTGGAAAATTTACTGCGAGGATCATTCTTCACTTTCATCTATAACCGCAGTTCATATGAATTATTTCCATCATTTCACTCCTCACGGGAAGATATGAACTCAACAAATTGACCTCGCTCCCAATGTGTGGCTTCATATCTCAGTTGGTAGAGCATCGCACCGGTGTCGCGGAGGTCACGGGTTCGAATCCCGTTGAAGCTCTGATTTTTTTTTTCAGGCTTCTTCTTTCCAGTTGCTTAAATTGGAAAATTTACTGCGATGATCATTCTTCACTTTCATTCTCGATACGGTGGATTTGACTTTAGAGCACGAAGTAAGTAAGTAAGTAAGTAAGTAAGTAAGTAAGTAAGTAAGTAAGTAAGTAAGTAAGTAAGGTCTCAAAAAGGTGAGTAACAAAAAAACCGTTTTCTTATTTTCTTTTTTACAGAAGTGGTTTAGCAACATCTTTGAAAGCAGACCATGCAGTTTGTTTGGAAAAAACTTCTTTAACGTGCAAATACTCACTGACATTTCATCAGGCAGATACTCGCATTTGCCATGTTATGTAGTTTATTTTTCTATTGATCAAAGATTTTGCTAGATTAAAAATATTTAAACTATTTACCAGGCTAAAAAACTTTAAAATGAAAAAATAGAATGTTTTTGACTTAATTAAGTCAATTATTGGGGTATTATGATGACTTACTCACTTTTTTGAGACCCTGTGGGTACTTAAGTTTTAAGATGATGACTTAATTAAGTCGAACACGTTCGGTTTTTTTCTTCTTAAAGATTTTTAGCCTTAAATAAATACATCGCTTTACTTATTTTTGAATTTATTATCACTTTAATTATACATGCAGTCTGTAATGCAGTGTCAAATTCCCTCTTCAGTGGATGGTTTTAATAACAATAACCTGAAAAAAAAATGCACATATTGAAAAAATTACAAATATTTGGAATTCTGAATACATTTCTTAACCTTCACAAAGATTAAGCAATAGGTATCATTATGCATGGTACACTATGACAATAAAGCAAAGAGTAAAAGAATCATGATTGTGCATTTCAAGAATATATATATTAATTGGCACAAACATTTACAATCATATTTGTTAAGTTAGTTTCGATGTCGCTGGTATTGGTCTAGCGGTAATTGACAGAAAATTATACACCTGCCAACTTTTTCAGAGTCAAAGGCATGAGATTTTTAGCAGGATTTCCAAAGATAATCCAACCATATCCGAAGATTTCCGACAATTTACGAGTACGTTCTGAAAATTCTGAAGATGCTAAATTAAAAGCATTTCAGGCTCCCTGTCCAAGGATGTGTTTCGCCAAATAAAACTTTGTAACAAGTACTTTTCCCTTCTAAAATCGGAGAATTTAGGCAAAGTACTCTCTTTTATGTGTACTTTTATTTGCTGACATATTGCTTCGACGAGTTTACAAATTTGTAGAAAGTTTGTCTGTTATAGTTGCAATAACTCAAACTTTTCAGCTAGGCGTGGGAAATTGCACCGTAGGTGTGAGCTGGCGTGAGATCGAAGTTTTTGACCCAGAGAATCACGCCTAAGGCATGAGAGTTGGCAGGTATAAAATTATTGTTTTTGTTTTTAAATTCTGAGTCCTTTTTGTCTTGTTTAGTTACCCGAGTTGGGTATGAGTTTTCAAGACAGGGGACAGTCCGAGTTTTCTTCAGTCTGAGGTCTGTGTTTTCGAGTTCTGAGTTTTCAAGACACCCCAACAAAACCATCTTTAATTATTGAAAAACAAAAACAATACATGTGTACAAGATGCTACACATTATCTAAT
>OZ026597.1:26133273-26140347 GCA_964020085.1 Micromussa lordhowensis | reverse complement strand
CACAAACGGGTCCCACACAATCACAGGAGGGAGCAAATATTCTACAGCAGCGGGAAAAGTTTTTCCACCGTTACAAATACGCACTGGGATTTGGATAAACTATTTCTGGGCCGTGTGGTTTAAGCTCAAAACAAGCAACAAGATTTTCCAAATAAGCCAGTATTCCTTTTGAGAGCTTCATAATGTACTAATACTGATTTAAATCTAGCAGTATCTTTGCACAAATACAAACTAAAAATAAATTTATGATACCTTCCACGTCGTTTCCCTCATTTCCGATGGATCGGGTGAAACTCGAGCTGAAAGAGGCGGATTCTCTCGCAGGCTAACAGCGATAGTGTCACGAATAGGTTTTAAACCAGGGTTTTAGAGATTTTATTACTCAGCACTAGACACATGTACGCATTGCGGACCTATTTTTATTAAATATTTTACTTTTTAAAGAGAACTTCAAGAGTGAACTTGAGCCTTGACTGGGAAACTGATTTCTGAGTTCCAGAAACGCTGGAAACGGCGTTTCTTAGTGTTATATTTTAAAAATTTTCTGGGGGAGCATGCCCCCAGATCCCCCTAGGTAACTCGCGCCTTCGGCGCTCGTAATAAAAACTGTCACATCCGGTGCTTTCAGATATATGTCCGCTACTTTACAAAACTGTCAAAAATCCTGAACACAATAGGTCCAATTTGTCATAGAAAAGTTTTTGCAAAATGAGCAAAACAACGTAGCACTAAAAACAATGCTCAGTTCAGAACACTTTCCTACATTTCGAAGATTGAAAATTAAAGGTCATTGACAGGCCTACACCGCCTCCCCTATATGGTTTTACGGTAGCGACGCATGAGCCTTTAAAGGTTTGCTCTGACGAGTATGTCTTTGAACGAGTTACCTTTTTTGTATGATATAATCGGACGCGTTTTGTAAATTGTTTTCAGCAGTGGCTGATTTAGGATGAGACTCCATTCTTGCATCAGTATTTGTTTTACAATTTTAACACGTGGGTGGCATGTTGTCACAAAAGGCATTAATTTGACTTTTGTCTTTTTGGTGTGTCTTTAAGTGCCGACTGTCTTTCGGCAAAGGAGACCTCAGATAACGTTTCTTCAATTGGGCTTTTTGGATAACCACGCGCTTCAAGTCGTGTTCTGAAGTGAGACACGCTCTCCTGGAAGTCTTGTAGCTTCTCCTTTAATAAAGCCTTTAATAAACACCCGTTGGGTGGCAAGAGGAATAGTGTGTACATTGAAAGGTCTCGGTCGGATTGTTTTGACGTCAAGGATAGCTTCGTTTTAGAATCTTTCACCTCTATACACTATCGTGTCTAAGAATGTAATTACTTTCTTTGCGATTCCAGCTGTAACGTTTATAACTGGATGGAATGATCAATATCTTGTTTAATGACATCCCACAAGGAAAAAACATCGTGTATGCTTTGATTAAATATTTTTGTTTCTATTTCTGCCATGAAGAGATTTGCAAAAGCAACCTGTTTCGATTTATACATATAAAATTGCATGTGACACTTTTCAAAGAATGACTTAACTCCAGCTTTAAAAAAGCCGAAATATTTGCCCAAAAGAGGTTTAGAGGTATTATCTCTTCAGGGGGGGAGGGTCACATTTTTTCCGACCAAGTCGCAGGGGAGGGTCAGAACATTTTATTCTCATTATGAGGGAGGGTCACATGATTTTCATCTTTCAATTTAAAATACGCCATCCCTACTCCTATTTGCAACTTTGGAGTATCCACAATATCACCCGATGTCACACACCACCTGACACACTTGTACTTGGGGGGAACACTTATCATCCAGGCGTCCTGAAAGAAGTGACCTTAAAGAAATGCTTTCAGTGTTACATTTATAAAGAATTGTGTGGTAATTCTAGCCTGGCATTTATTTCAGGTTTCAGTAACTAACAGAGGGGGTGCTGTTTGCAACCAAATGGGTTTCGTGCGTAATTTGTTCGCTCATTTATCTCTGGAAATATGTATTTACTTGATCACGTCCCATAACGTCGATCTGAAATGGAATTCTGGTTGCCAGCTGGACTAGTGTAAAAACAAAGTGAGATACACTTTCACGACCCCATTAGTCCGCCCCAGACATGTCCCGTTAACATCTGTAATGGAATTCTGGTTCCCAGCCAGTATACATAACCAAATGAGATGCACTTTGATGAACCATTAATTTGTCAGGGTGAATTTTGTTTCTCTTGGGTGTTGTGCTCTCATTTTACAAACGTTTGAAAACATGCATCGATATCAATTGAAATATTAACTTTACTCAGTCTGTTATTTTCCAAAGTCCCCAAAAGTCACCAGATGTTTACGTGGGGGACACGCCATTCAGGCGGTCAAATGGAGCGCTGCAGCCGGACGTGTAACAAAATACCGGCGGTTTAGTTTGTCTGCTATAATAGAGAATGGAACTTAACTACCGTGAAGTAAATTGCAGAAATTAACACGGTATTCAATGTTACTAAGTTTATTAAAACGTTTCAGTGACACAGAGTGCTGTCTGCAACCAAAATAAGTTCGTGCGGATGCTCACTCATTTACATCTCTGGAATGTACTTACTCAATCACATGTCCCCGTAACATCAGTAGTGGAATTCTGGTTTCCAGCCGGTATTGTTTCACCAAGTGAGATACACTTTCGTGACCCCATTACTCTCCGGGCGGGGTAAATTCTATTGTTTACTCATGTTTTCAAAAATAAATCATTTCTTACTGAGCACTCATTTTACAAACCATGACAAACGTGCATACACTGTACATATTCCGGGATACTTATCAAAATGGATGATTCCAATGTGAATACTGCAAGTAGAATATTTTTCGAAACGTCCCCAGCCTGTATTTTTAACCAAATGAGGTATACTTGATGAACACATTAATTTGTCAGGATAAAATTTGTTTCTCATGGGTGTTGTGCACTCATTTTACAAACTTTTGAAAACATGCATCGATATCAATTAAAATATTAACTTTTATTACTGTTATTTTCCAAAGTCCCCGCAAGTCACCGAATGTCTATGTTTTGTACTTGTTGGGGACACATCATCCAGGCGGTCAAATAAAGAATTGACCTACCGTGTTTTCGTTTCGCATACCATGAAGCAATAATAATAATAATTGCAGAAAATTAGCATTCGTGAAACACGTCATTCAACGTTAATACATTTGTTAAGATGTGTGGTAATATTTCAGATTTTAGTAGTGACAGAGAGCGCAGTTTGTAACCAAAACAAGTTATGTACGCATTTTTTACTCATTCAGCTCTGGAAAGTATTTACTCAGTCGCTAGTTAACTCTAATCAAGAAGAGATACGCTTTGATGGCCCAAGTTATATATGGGATAAAATTTGTTTGTCGTGTTTCTCACTTGATATCATGTAAATGTGATCGTTTGATGTTTTCAGTTTTTACAATAAATCATGTCTCTCTGAGCAGTCGTTACAAAAGAGCATCGATATCAAAATAAACAAATAAATTATTTAATTATGTGGGTAGCATGTAACAGTCTGCGATAGACAAACCCTGGCCCTCGGATTCCCGATCGAATTGAAATTTAGAAGTGTTGGTTTTTGTAGAGAGATGAAAAACCGGAGAACCGGCAGGGATGGTGAATGGTCCCTGAAATAAAAAAGAAAAGGACTCGTACAATTTTAGTCAAATTTCACGAGTCTCGCAGTCTCGTTTTTTCTGTTTTTTGAGCGGCCCTGAACTTTTCGCGATCTCGAATTTTTTCCAAAGCCGTTGTGGGGTCTCAGTCTCGGTCTTGCAAAAAGGCTCGTTCTCACAGGCAAAAAAACTGGTCTCTCAAAGTCTCACATTAACCATTCGCCATCCTATTGGTGGGAAACAATCTCACACCAATACGCCATTCCTACTCCTATTTGCAACATTGGAGTATCCACAATATCACCCGATGTCACACACCACCTGACACACTTGTACTTGGGGGGAACACTTATCATCCAGGCCTCCTGAAAGAAGTGACCTTAAAGAAATGCTTTCAGTGTTACATTTATAAAGAATTGTGTGGTAATTCTAGCCTGGAATTTATTTCAGGTTTCAGTAACTAACAGAGAGTGTTGTTTGCAACCAAAATGAGTTTCTTGCGTAATTTGTTCGCTCATTTATCTCTGGAAATATGTATTTACTTGATCACGTCCCATAACGTCGATCTGAAATGAAATTCTGGTTGCCAGCTAGACTAGTGTAAAAACAAAGTGAGATACACTTTCACGACCCCATTAGTCCGCCCCAGACATGTCCCGTAAACATCTGAAATGGAATTCTGGTTCCCAGCCAGTATACATAACCAAATGAGATGCACTTTGATGAACCATTAATTTGTCAGGGTGAATTTTGTTTTTCTTGGGTGTTGTGCTCTCATTTTACAAACGTTTGAAAACATGCATCGATATCAATTGAAATATTAACTTTACTCAGTCTGTTATTTTCCAAAGTCCCCAAAAGTCACCAGATGTTTACGTGGGGGACACGCCATTCAGGCGGTCAAATGGAGCGCTGCAGCCGGACGTGTAACAAAATACCGGCGGTTTAGTTTGTCTGCTATAATAGAGAATGGAACTTAACTACCGTGAAGTAAATTGCAGAAATTAACACGGTATTCAATGTTACTACGTTTATTAAAACGTTTCAGTGACACAGAGTGCTGTCTGCAACCAAAATAAGTTCGTGCGGATGCTCACTCATTTACATCTCTGGAATGTACTTACTCAATCACATGTCCCCGTAACATCAGTAGTGGAATTCTGGTTTCCAGCCGGTATTGTTTCACCAAGTGAGATACACTTTCGTGACCCCATTACTCTCCGGGCGGGGTAAATTCTATTGTTTACTCATGTTTTCAAAAATAAATCATTTCTTAATTACTGAGCACTCATTTTACAAACCACGACAAACGTTCATACATATTCCGGGATACTTATCAAAATGGATGATTCTAATGTGCATACTGCAAGTAGAATATTCGGCGAAACGCCCTTCACGAGGGCTACCATTTAATAATCAACAGTCTGTAGTTACCGCCATGGGAGAGTATGATTGTTATCTTTCTTTTGAGGTGCTCATTTTTAATCCAGATATCTTAGCTTATTTTGACTAGTTGAAATTGTTTGTTGCGCGCACGTCACGTTGCGTTTGGACGCCCTATAAATAGATAGTTTCGGCCACCCTCGTTAACAGTCGGTCTAGTCTGCTAGTGCTGCTATTGCTAGGTTTTGTACCCACTATCGCAGCGATGTGAATTAATCGGTAAGTTTATCTTGTTCTTCCCTTTAGCTGATTTAATTTGCGCTCTTCTAAGGTTTAAACGTCGTGTTAAAAGCGCACAGCCCTGGCATTTTATCAACAACTTGGAACGACTTCACGGCCCTGGCTTCACGACAAGTCGTTCACGAAGAATGGATATTTGTGTTGACTGTGGTTTATGGATACTTTTTTATTTTAATTCTTTGGGCAATATTAAAAAGGAAGCTGTGCTTTCACTTTATAAAAATCTAGTAAAAGCTGAAGCTGGCTGATCTAGTAAATTCCCTCTTAACAACCAACAATATTTTTGGCCGGTTTTAGTTTGGGATTCCGCCGAAGCGAGAGGAATGAGATGGCGAGAAGGAGCAGGCGTTTGGAACCGGTGAGTACTACAGAAATGTATATACACCGACACGTAGGACTCCTTTATATCTTGGGTATGTATGCCACGGCTATCGACGTATTGTGCATATCCAGCTGGGCGTGAACACTAAACAGAAAAAGAAAAGGATTTGTTATTTTTGTCCACTTTATTAATCTGTCCTCTTGTTTACACAAATAGCTTCATAATCGACAGAAACATGGGCTGAATCAGTGCACGTTCGAGCGAGGGTGGCACAGATATTACTAGAGTATTCGCTTCTGTTTTGATCCGATCAAAAGCTTGTACTCTGTAGACAGATCTTTCGGGTTCGAAATATTCCACGATATCTTCTTTTCCAAAAGCGCGGGAAAATATGGCGGGAAAGCTTGGTCCCGCCATTTCGAAAAGCCACCGACCCCTAGCCTGGCGAACAATTATTAATGTTGTGCGATTCCTGTAATCGTGGCTTGCTAAATTTTTTTTGACCCTGTTCTACTGTTATTCTGGAAATAGAAATGAACAGTATAATCAAATAGAAAGGATGTACAGGGCCTCTTCTGCAGCAAATGTATCGCTCAGATAAAACGCGGCTGCACCACTGTCACAACTAGTTTCCAGTCTGCTTAAAGCGACTTCGTTTTGAGAAATTGTCAAAAATCGATCTAAAATGATGAAGATTTGGAAGATAATCGGACCTAATCGGCGAATTTAACCTGGAATATTAAAAGAAGGCATTAAGGTAAGACTTTAAGCAGTCTTTTCATTTAAAACTCATCTTCATCGACTTTCAAAGCCGAGGTATTAAAGCGAAGGAACGCCAAAAGTACGCCTGGCACATTTTCACTCGTGTAACAATGAAAATTTACTCGATTTGGATGCTCGTATTTACGGCAGCATTATTATTAATAGGAAAACGGTATTTTTTCTCGAAACAATTAGGGATTAATTGTACTTGTGAACAGATCGAACTTTTTCTAACAGACCTATACCAATCAGGAACGCCTCCTCGAGTTTGTTCACATCCAACACCGTCGTGTTCGCCCCCACTTTTAGAGGAGTAGTGAATAAGATGGTGACACTTGTTTTTGACTCATGGATAATAGAACGAGTAATATACATGTGTTTCGTGTTTGTAAAGAGCGTAGTGGATTAAAGAACCTGGACAAATTCTGCGCAATATCATCGACAACTGTGGGGGCGAACGCGGTATAAGATGGGAGCGTACTCTTGGGGACGAACTCGATTGGGGGCGAAACCTGCGGATACCCTACTGTGGATTGTTTTAGAGTTGATGCCAAGCTTGAACAAATCGCTATCTGCATACTACGTATTTAACTAGGAATAATTTGGCCTACCCAAGTTAACTGCAGGAAAATATTTTGTGACTTATGGAGTTTCAAACTAGTTAACTTATGAATACAAAATTGTT
>OZ026597.1:26090773-26128273 GCA_964020085.1 Micromussa lordhowensis | reverse complement strand
TATCAATTATTTTTGGATATTTTGGCATATTCTATAACCACCTAAACATTTTTTAACAAAGTATAACTTGTAGAGAAGAGCTCTTAGTAACATTCGTGAGCTGTAACTAAGGTTGCTGTCATTTAATCGCAGAAAAATTAATTAATTTGCTGCATTTGTGGGGGCCTAAATAATTAAAGCCCACATAATTATGTCTCTTTTTGTTAGGAAAAAGTGCAATTGAATTGCAATACGAACATGAATTTAATGTCAAAAGTATGTTAACTTATTTATAATTTTATAAATTTTCTGAGTTACAAGCATCACCAATATCTTTATTTTGGGATTTTGTAACATAATTTTTATTATCTCTCTTAACTCAGTTACTGTTAGTAAGAAGGCTGATGACAAGGTTGAAGGCAAATGTCTTCAGAACTGTGCAACAAATACTTGTGGAGGTAAGCCTACACATGCCAGTTTGAATTGAAGCATTGGAGGAATTACAGTAGCATATTCATACTCCTTTCTAAGGTCATCATCATCATCATCATCATCCTTCTAACACCTCAAGGGGGGGGGGGGGGGGCTCTAATCTTACCAGCAACATGAAAGTAGATCAATGTTGGCCTTAAATTGTTTGAAGTTCAGTAATTTGTTCTATAATTGTACTGTTTACATCTAATGTATTTGACAAGGAGCAAGAAACGAATTCGTTTGGCTTTGGTCCTTACAGCGCTTGTTTGTTTCTTTATTTAAAATGACCCATCTTTTTTTGTCAAGAATGGATTTAAAGTGAAGTAGCTGACCTGGTGGTAGGGAGGAAAATGTCTATGTGAGAGGATTGTTGATGCTTGTCACTTACTGTTAACTAGAACTTTTTTGTGTAAACAGATGACAGAGACATGTTAGTGAACAGTGAAGCTTTTCCCTGCTCAGTGGATGAAGCAAGTGGCAAAGGTACTAATAATGGTACAACAATAATTTTAATGGTGATCACTGAAAAAGAGAGATGTTGGCCTTGCTTTTAGGTTGTACTATTCTTCTGTAGGCAAGCCTAAATGTTGAAGTCAATTTATTCGGTTTTGGCTTTTTTGACACCCATTTGTTGCTTTATTACCACCATTTCCCTTGATGTGCGACTTGTGAAATCAAAACATCTGCAGAAAGGTTTCCAAAATTACCATCAATCATACAGTCGCGGTTGTATCTAAGTTGCAAAATGTGATGAAAAAGCATGCTCACGCGAGTATTCTCACTGGCGGTAAATAAATTTTCTGCATGAATGAATTTGGTTAACCCTTTACCCCCCAAGGCAAATGGTCATTTTTCGTAAATCAAAAAATAAAAACTGGATATCCAATTATGATACATCATTTGAAAGGTGTTGATGAGTAAATTCCATAAAGCTCTTCAACAACAAAGAAGAGAATTACAGTTTTAAAAGAAATGAGTTTAAACTTCAAAAAGAAAGAGATAAAAAATGTTTTTTGTCTCGGTCTGCAGTGGGTTACCCCTAAACTATATCTTATTTTGCAGCTCTCAGTGTAGTGGTTAATTTCAGTTATGTTGCATGTCACTGATGTATCAGGCCACAAAGTTTCAAAAGTTCTAGGGGTGGTCAATCAGGTCTCAAATATGGGGAGGTGCAATTTTATGCCTTTAAAATGCAGATCTATCCAAGACAATATTACAAATATTAACCAAGTTATGACTTTGTGTGCCAATTGGCACTCTTGGGGGTTAAAGGGTTAAATTTAATTTTTAATTTATAGACTTTTTACAAGTTTTGCGAGACTTAGTTTTTGTGGAGGCTCGGTGGCCTAATGGTTAGTGCGCTGGACTCCGGATAGAACGGTCCAGGTTCGAGTCCTGGCCAGGGCACTGCGTTGTGTTCTAGGGCAAGCCACTTAATAACTCTCACAGTGCCTCTCTCCACCCAGGTGTATAAATGGGTACCGGCGAATTTACTGCTGAGGGTAACCCTGCGATGGACTAGTTAGCATCGTATTCAGGGGGGAGTAGAAATACTCCTAGTCCCTTCATGCTACAGAAACCGGGATAAGCTCTGGCCTGATGGGCCACTTGGCTCGAACGCAGACTTTACCTACCTACCTAAGATTCAATTTTAAGCCTTCTATGTTTGCCAAATGGCTAAAGCAGAACAGTTTATGTGACAAGACAAATAGCGCTATGTAAACAGCTTGTTGAACATGGAAGTTTGGCGCCTTTAAGGCCATTTTTGAGTTAATTACACGAGGGTTTAATCTGCACCAGTTAAAAATATTGTAAAGAATTGTGCTTGCAGAAAAAATTATTTATCGCCAGTAAACAATTGTCACGACTGTTTGTGTAAATTGGAATGTGACAAGCAAATATACGCCTATGATTGGTGGAAATTTTGGAAAGGTTTCCGCGGGTGTTTTGATTTGGAAAGTCGCATATCAAGGAAAACGGTGGTAAAATTAACCAATCTTTTAATAATGAATAAATGATGATGATGATGATGATGATGGTGATGATGATAATAACGATAATTACAGTAGAACCTCTATTAAGCGGCCACCTTTTAAGCGACCACCCTCCATTTAGCGGCCATTTTTTAAAGTCCCAAAATATTTCAGTGTTTCTAAACTGCAGTATTCGATACCTCTATTAAGCGGCCAGTTTTCAAAGTCCCGAGGGTGGCCACTTAATAGAGGTCTAACTGTAATAACTTTATTTCTGCATCAGCAGTAATAAAGTTGCTGAAGGAAAAACCTGTGTACCAATAGGGGACACATGAAGCCATTACAAAAAATAGATAAGGACTGAAATGGATCAGTGTCCATTTGTTTTGAAGTAAGTCGAGATTTTTTTATGCAAACAGATGAAGTTCAGACTGTGAATAGTGAAGATTTTCCCCGCAAGCAATTGGCAAGTGGCAAAGGTACTTTATATAACAATTTGTTTGGTTTACAACTCTCATTTTACGCTTTATCACAATGTGCCCACCTTTTTTTAAAGAATGTATTTGAAGTTAAGTAGCTGCATGGCCTGTGGTTAGGGGGGAAATTACCAATGATGTGAATGGGTCATAAATACTTTTATTTTATCTATTTATTTTAATAGATAAATTCTTTTAATTAATTATTCTATTTTTTAATTAAACAGAGAACAAAGATGTCTCAGTAAATAGTGAAGCTTTTGCCTGCTCAGTGGATGAAGCCAGTGAAAATGGTAGAATGTAGATTGTAATAAAGTACATATAACAGAATTCAATATTTAAACTTACAAAAAGGTTTTATTTCTAATTAGGTTGTGTTTGAAGTGAAGTAGTATAGTTGCCTCAGTGTTGAGGGATGGTTAAGGCTTCTATCTGAATACGTTGTGAGTGGTTGTCACTTCAATACATTCACTTATTTTTGATTATTTTGTTTTATTTAATATGTATACAGATGACGATGAAGTGCAAGCGAATGGTGAAGCATTTGCGTGCTCAGTGGAAGGAGCAAGTGGTCAAGGTATGATAAAAATATTGCAAGTTAAGTTAGCCTTTGAAACAGTAAACGAAAATAGATCTACATAATAAGGTTTTTTTAATCCACGCTTTTTAACTAATTTTATAAATGCAGAAAGGAATGCCACATTGTCATTGGAGTATATAAGTCGACTTCTTTTTAACATTTTGATACTGTGTGAACAGATAAACATGCAGAAGTGCCAGTGAATTGTGAATCTGTGGCATGCACAGCAAACAATGCCAGTCACAAAGGTGTGTACAGGATAAAATGTATTGATGATAAAATAAACACCTGTGCTGGCCTTGCTTAATGTGTCAAGAAAATGTGCTTGGTTCCCATACTTATCTCCAGTCAATAGGAATTGGTCTGCTTTAAAAGCTGCTCCAAAAACACATTAAAAAATAGAAATGTTCCCTTATCTCTGCTGCGATAATCTAATGTGCAAAAATCCAACTTACTGTGTTCAGTAATTATCTTAATGGAGACCAGTTAATCAATTAAGTCACTCATCTTCATTGTGGGGACGTTGTACAGCAGCAGGTATAGGTGAACAGTTTAACAAGGTATATATTGTGCTAATATCCCCACAAAAGAGCCGGATGGCATGACTTTGTCCTTACAAAGTCACTTAGAGATTTAACAATTTTCAATGTTTTCTTGGTTTCTGCACCTAACTACATATGCTGGGATTGGTTTAAAAAATAAAGCATCTACTCTTTCTCGAGCAAAATATAAGGATTTATAAACCAAAATTAGCTTTTTTAAAAATTTTAGGTTTTTCAATCTGTCCAATTTTAGGTTTTAGTCTCCCCTCCCTGTAGTGAGGGAGAGGAGACTTCTATGTGAAGGGTTGTGAATGCTTGTCACTTCAATAAATTCAATTACTTTAGATTTGTTTTATTTTTATGTATACAGATAAAGGGGAAGTGCTAGTGAATGGTGAAGCTTTTGCCTGCTCAGTGGATGAAGTCTGTAAAGGAGGTACACATTATAAATAAACAACAGAACGAGTGCATTATATAATAATGGCACCTATAATTAAGCTACAGGTATACTAGCTGTATATAGCCTCTAGTCTTACCTGTCCAGCAACATGAAAGTAGATCAATGTTGGCCTTAAATTATTTGAAGTTCAGTAATTGGTTCTATAATTGTACTGTTTGCATCTATTATAGTTGACAAGGAGCAAGAAACGAATTCATTTGGTTTTGGTCCTTACAGCACTTGTTTGTTTAGCACTTTATTTAAAATGACCCATCTTGTTTTTGTCAAAAATGGATTTAAAGTGAAGTAGCTGACCTGGTGGTAGGGAGGAAAATGTCTATGTGAGAGGATTGTTGATGCTTGTCACTTACTGTTAACTAGAACTTCTCTTTTTTGTGTAAACAGATGACAGAGACATGTTAGTAAACAGTGAAGCTTTTCCCTGCTCAGTGGATGAAGCAAGTGGCAAAGGTACTAATAATGGTACAACAATAATTTTAATGGTAATCACTGAAAAAGAGAGATTTTGGCCTTGCTTTTAGGTTGTACTGTTCTTCTGTAGGCAAGCCTAAATGTTGAAGTCAATTTATTCGGTTTTGGCTTTTTTGACACCCATTTGTTGCTTTATTACCACCGTTTCCCTTGATACGAGACTTGTGAAATCAAACCATTTGCGGAAACGTTTCCAAAATTTCCATCAATCATACAGTCGGTTGGATCTAAGTTGCAACATGTGATGAAAAAGCATGCTCACGGAAGTATTCTCACTGGCGGTAAATAAATTTTCTGCAGTAACACATTTGGTTAAATTTAATTTTTAATTTATAGACTTTTTAAAAGTTTTGCGAGACTTAAGATTCAATTTCAAGCCTTCTACGTTTGCCAAGTGGCTAAAGCAGAACGGTTTACGTGACAAGACAATTAGTGCTACATAAACAGCTCGTTGAACATGAAAGTTTTGCACCTTTTATTTTTATGGTGTTCTATTGCAATGTTTAAGCAATGTAAGGCCAATGATTTTTGATAAGTTAACTACACAAGGGTTTAATGTAAAGAATTGTGGTTGCGGAAAAAATTATTTATCTCCAGTAAATTAACTTCCGTGACTGTTTGCGTGAAATTGCAATTTGACAAGCAAACATACAACGTATGATTGGTGGAAATTTTGGAAACATTTCTGCAGGTGTTTTGATTTCGAAAGTCACATATCAAGGAAAACGGTGGTGGAATTAACCAATCTTTTAATAATGAATAAATGATGATGATGATGATGATCACGGTAGTAATAATGATAATTAATAACTTAATGCATCAGCAGTAATAAAGTTGCTGAAGAAAAAACCTGTGTACCAATAGGGGACACATGAAGCCATTACAAAAAATAAATAAGGACTGAAATGGAGTGCCCATTTGATTTGAAGTGAAGAGGCTGCCATGTGGTGAGATTGATAAATGTCTATGTGAAAGGGTTGTAGATGCTTGTTGAAGTCACTTATTTTTTAAGGGACTGTCGAGATTTTTTTATGCAAACAGATGAAGTCCAGTCTGTGAATAGTGAAGATTTTCCCCGCTCAGTGGGGGAGGCAAGTGGCAAAGGTACATTGTCTAATAATGCTACATTCATTTCAACAGCATTAAAAAAGGACCTAGGCTAGTCTTGCTTGACTTCAGTCTTTTGGTTCTCCATTAATACTGTTTGCATCTATAGTGGTAGATGAATTTGTTTGGTTTGCATGGCTTTTACAACTCTCATTTCTCGCTTTATTACAATGTGCCCGATCTTTTTTTAAGAAAGTATTTGAAGTTAAGTAGCTGCATGGCCTGTGGTTAGGGGGGGGGGGGGCGGGAATTACCATGTGAACGGGTCATAAATGCTTTTATCTTATCTATTTATTTTAATTGATAAATTCTTTTAATTAATTATTCTATTTTTGAATTGAACAGAGAACAAAGATGTATCAGTAAATAGTGAAGCTTTTGCCTGCTCAGTGGATGAAGCCAGTGAAAAAGGTAGAATGTAGATTGTAATAAAGTACATATAACAGAATTCAATATTTAAACTTACAAAAAAGGTTTTATTTCTAATTAGATTGTGTTTGAAGTGAAGTAGTATAGTTGCCTCAGTGTTGAGGGATGGTAGGCTTCTATCTGAATACGTTGTGAGTGGTTGTCACTTCCCCGGGGGGGGGGGGGGGGTACTTAACAAAATTTAATACGGGGAGGCTCCGCCCCAAGGTCCAACCCCTTACCCTTTTATATACCATTTTGGCAGAAAAGGTACCCCTTTTATATACCTTTTATCGAAAAAAGGTACCCCTTTCACATACCTATTTTAGACCCCTGCACCCCCTTTCTAAAGCCTTGTAATGTCATTTTCACGTAGTGCTTAAATAATAAACTGATACAGCCGTAAGGTGCGTCTATTCGAGATATTTTAATTAAAGGCCCTTTTAAATACCTGAATGACCGATTTCCCTACCCTTTTATATACCTCAACTTGTGAATTCCCTACCCTTTTATATACCTGAAGCCTGAAAAAGGTACACCTTTCGGGCGGAGCCTCCCCGTATAGGCCATTATAGGGAGTATACCCCCCCCCCCCCCCCGGGGTCACTTCAATACATTCACTTATTTTTGATTATTTTGTTTTATTTAATATGTATACAGATGACGATGAAGTGCAAGCGATTGGTGAAGCTTTTGCATGCTCAGTGGATGAAGCAAGTGGTCAAGGTACATTATATATTAAATGATAAAAATATTGCAAGTTATAGTTAGCCTTTGAAACAGCAAAGGAAAATAGATCTACATAATTATGTTTTTTTTAATCCACCCTTTTTAACTAATTTTATAAATGCAGAAAGGAATGCCACATTGTCATTGGAGTATATAAGTTGACTTCTTTTTAACATTTTGATACTGTGTGAACAGATAAACATGCAGAAGTGCCATTGAATTGTGAATCTGTGGCATGCACAGCAAAGAACGCCAGTCACAAAGGTACTGTGACGTACAGGATAAAATTTATTGATGATAAAATAAACACCTGTGCTGGCCTTGCTTAATGTGTCAAGAAAATGTGCTTGGTTCCCATACTTATCTCCAGTCAATAGGAATTGGTCTCTTTTAAAACTTCTCCAAAAACACATTAACAAAATAGAAAATGTTCCCTTATCTCTGCTGTGATAATCTTGTGCAAAAATCCAACTTACTGTGTTCAGTAATTATCTTAATGGAGACCAATTAATCAATTAAGTCACTCATCTTCATTGTGGGGATGTTGTACAGCAGCAGGTATAGGTGAACAGTTTAACAAGGTATATATTGTGCTAATATCCCCACAAAAGAGATGGCGTGACTTTGTCCTTACAAAGTCACTTAGAGATTTTACAATTTTCAATGTTTACTTGGTTTCTGCACCTAACTTCATTGTAGGATTGCATGGTTAAAAAAATATGGCATCTACTCTTTCTCAAGCAAATTATAAGGATTTATAAACCAAAATTAGCTTTTTTAAAAATTTTAGGTTTTTCAATCTGTCCAATTTTAGGTTTTAGTCTCCCCTCCCTGTAGTGAAGGAGGGGAGACTTCTATGTGAAGGGTTGTGAATGCTTGTCACTTCAATAAATTCAATTACTTTAGATTTGTTTTATTTTTATGTATACAGATAAAGGGGAAGTGCTAGTGAATGGTGAAGCTTTTGCCTACTCAGTGGATGAAGTCTGTAAAGGAGGTACACATTATAAATAAACAACAGAACGAGTGCATTATATAATAATGGCACCTATAATTAATTAAGCTACAGGTATACTGTCCAGCAACATCCACCTGTCCAGCAACATGAAAGTAGATCAATGTTGGCCTTAAATTATTTGAAGTTCAGTAATTGGTTCTATAATTGTACTGTTTGCATCTATTATAGTTGACAAGGAGCAAGAAATGAATTCATTTGGTTTTGGTCCTTACAGCACTTGTTTGTTTAGAACTTTATTTAAAATGACCCATCTTGTTTTTGTCAAATATGGATTTAAAGTGAAGTAGCTGACCTGGTGGTAGGGAGGAAAATGTCTATGTGAGAGGATTGTTGATGCTTGTCACTTACTGTTAACCAGAACTTCTCTTTTTTGTGTAAACAGATGACAGAGACATGTTAGTAAACAGTGAAGCTTTTCCCTGCTCAGTGGATGAAGCAAGTGGCAAAGGTACTAATAATGGTACAACAACAATTTTAATGGTAATCACTGAAAAAGAGAGATGTTGGCCTTGGTTTTAGGCTGTACTGTTCTTCTGTAGGCAAGCCTAAATGTCATTTTATTCGGTTTTGGCTTTTTTGACACCCATTTGTTGCTTTATTATCACCGTTTCCCTTGATGTGCGACTTGTGAAATCAAAACATTAATTAATTTTAACAGCAATCAAACAAAATAACAGCTGGTCTTGCGTGACTTCGGTATTGTGGTTCTCTATTTAATATTTTTTGCATCTATAGTGGAAGACATTGGTGTAGATGAATTTGTTTGGTGTGCATGGCTTTTACAACTCTCATTTCTTGCTTTATTACAATGCCCAATGTTTTTTAAGAATGTATTTGAAGTTAAGTAGTTGGTCTGTGGTTAGGGAGGGAAACTTAAGATGTGAATGTGTCATAAATGTCTATTTATTTAATCGATAAATTATTTTAACTTAATATTTTTTTCAATTTGAACAGAGAAGAAAGATGTATTAGTAAACAGACGTGAAGCATTTGCCTGCTCAGTGGATGAAGCAAGTGGCCAAAGTATGTCATTATGTTAATGGTACATACTAGTTATGCAATGGTTTCAAGTGGCATACTGTGAAATATGCCACTTGTGACTTGTGACTAAAGGCTTATTAACGTTGCCATATCCGGTTTAAATTCTTCCATCTTTTTTTCGGATTAATTGTCAGCAGAATCCATTGTAAATAAGTTTTCTTGGCTTTGTTCTGGCTGTGAGTCATTTGAGAATTTTTGCTTCAGAACATTTGTTTTGAGCGAACGTGACAATTAAGGTCTTTTCTAACCGAAACTCTCTTCTCCACCACTCCTGGATTTTGGTCGCTGTTTCTCAAATTCCCCGACACCTGCATAAAGTATTTCCCATCTAGTATCAGGTTTTTCTGAAAATTTAAACCTGAGAATGTCAAATTCAAGAGAATTATTTGGTTTTCCATTCGAAAAATCTGAACTGAGCTAAATAAAGGATGGTGCCGCTCGCTACCAGGCATTTGGCGGGAAATCTTGGAGACCGTGATGAACGCTGGGAAACTTTAATTTGTAGTAAGAATACAACTTGTAGCATACTGCAGAATATATTGCAACAACTTTCTAGGCTTTTGATTGGCTGTATTCTTTTGAGGCACCAGATAGATACAAATATGCAAGCTATAAATTATAGTAAGCCTCTCTTAACAGCAAATGAAAATAGATATATATTGCTGGGATGTAGCTATATAGTATTTGTCATAGACAGAAAGGTAAATGTAATAGGTGGGCACTTTGGGCCAAAGTGGTAACTTTTCAAACTAAGGTCATTTGGTTGTGTTCCAGCTGGGAAAATCTCTCTGACAGCCAGGTACTTTCTCTACCTCCCTGTATTGATCTAATAGGTTGTGTTTGAAGTGAAGTATAGTTGCCTCAGTGTTGAGGGATGGTAGGCTTCTATCTGAATAGGTTGTGAATGGTTGTCACTTCAATACATTCACTTGTTTTTGATTATTTTGTTTTATTTATATATACAGATAAAGATAAAGTACAAACGAATGGTGACGCTTTTGCCTGGTCATTGGATGAAGCAAGTGGTCAAGGTACATTATATATTAATGGTACATACAAATATGGCAAGTTATATACTTAGCCTTTGAAACAGCAAATAAAAATTGATCTATGTTACTTAACAATAACTTATTTGCTCTGGCAGCTTCTGTAATTGTTTCTTTTACTGTTTGAATCTACTGTGGCTGGCCAGTGGAGAGGAATTTCTCTCATTGGTTTTAGATTTAAGATTTACAATACTCATTGTAGTTCATTGCTCAGTTAAGTAAAACTTCAAATTTTTTGTTTGTTTTGGAATGGAAAAAATTTTGATCAATGTGATTTTTCCACTAGTAGGAATTTGAAGTGAAAGTGCAGTGTTTGTAAATGGCGTGGTAGAAGTTTTATTTCCTTCTGTTCAGTTATATATGAAGTTTTTTTAATCCACAAATTTATAAAAAGTTTTTACAGTGCGACAGGTCTTGCCACCCAACAAACTGTTTTGACAAGTTTAATAGCCAGTCAGAGGGCGCAAATTTCTTTTGTTGGCAAATGCAATTCAACAGTTTTGTTGTATGCGATGTCTTTTAAAGTTGAAAGCTAGGAGGCATACCAGTGAAAGACATTTGTGCTCACTGATTGGCTAACTTTGTGAAAAAAGTTTGTTGGGACGTGGCTACACTTAGGCCCGTTGCACTGTAAATGCAGAAAGGAATGCCACATTAATTATCATCCTAGCATACCAGTTCACTTCTTTTTAACTTTTTGATACTTTGAATAGATGAACATGAAGTGTCAGTGAATTGTAAATCTGTGGCATGCACCTCAAAGAATGCCAGTCACAAAGGTACAGGATAAAATTTATTGATTTTAATTATACTTCTTATAATGTTCATTTGCATATTGCATGTCGCTATGGACTATGGGATTGGATCTTGTCAGCCATCATGGCAGTCCATGTGACCGATGATAGAGAATGCATTAAGATCTTTTGTTTATCTTATGCATCTTGAGTTATCATCAAAGGAAGACCTGACACTAACCACCTGTTAATGTTTATGAATTAACATACCTGTACGTGCTGGCCTTGCTTAAATTGTGTCAGGAAAATGTTTTTGGCTCTATACTAATCTACGGTCAATAAACAATTAGGAATCAGCCTGTTTAGTGGTACAAAAGCTTACGTTTGTTTGGAAAAAAAATATTCAAATTTGCGAAAATCCAAGTTACATTTACAGTATCATAATGGGGACAAAGTACAAGTCATGCATCTGCATTGTGGGGACGTTAATTGTACAGTAGGAGGTAGAGGTGAACAGTTTAACAAGGTATATATTGTGCTAATATCCCCACAGTACATATGTCGTGACTTTGTTCCTGCAGAGTTAGTACAAAAAGTTATCAGTGTTCGATTTGCATCAATTCGTCTTTTGTTGGATGCTTTCGCTCCTTACTCAGTGAAAGTTTGTTATTAGTAGTGGTGTTAACAGTGTGAAATGTACTTTGATCTCATAAAGTTCTTCTGACAAATAAAACCATCTCTCGTGCTTAATTTTGAAGGCTTGACTACTTAAATTTAATTGGGACTAGATTGTCTTCAGCAGTAAAGTATTGGTATATAGATGCCTGCAGTGTTGGCTAACATTAATAGGTTGTTTTATTAGGTGTTTTATTTTAAACAAAGATTATCCTTTAAGATATAAGCATTTTCATTTGCATTTATGCAAGGCCTTCTCTATCTCCATATGTAGCTATTTGCAAGAATGAAGGCAATCCACTGAATTATGCAACAGACCTTGCTTTTGGAGGTAATTGTTCACAGACATCATAACAGAGTAATCCTGGTGTACTGACCTGTTATAGTTTGGGGCTGTTTTCAATTTGCGTTGGTTTGGCCAGTCTGTTTCTCAACAAATCAGGATGAATACCATAAGACAATAATGTCCATTTTGTGGATTAAATTATTTTATTTTTATAATTTATCACTGAAAAGCTCCTTGCAAAAAAACAAAAACAAAAAAGTTCATTGTGGGTTCGGTAAACTGTCGGTGTCGGTAGTGACTAACTAATTGAAAGGAAGTGCTTTGGTTTTGCACTGATAATGCTGGTAAAACAACACAATGAAATACTTAAATAAACTCTCCCCAGAGGCCAGGGGCTTTGCATAGCGTACATCACAAACTATTTAATTAAATTATCTATGTATATAAATACTAATCCTAAAATTACAAAAAAAACACTCATGAAATGATTGATATTTCACCTTTTTGAGTTAGCTTTTTTGTCCTTTTGCCATATTCCTCGAAATTCACTTACAGTGAATTTAGTTTTTGGATGCTTTTTTCAATTAGTTATTAGATTTTTTTAATGTGTGATTAATTATTCTGTGTTTTAGGCTTAAATATACCACTGGGTATGCTGTATGGCCATTTCGCTGAGGTGAGATATTTGTTGACGATTTTAGGGTTTCACTTTGTTTAAATTGTGTATTTGTCAGTCTTAAGCTTGTTTAGTTTCATAGCTTCTTTAGGAATTATTATTATATACGAACTTAGACTCATAAAAATTTTGTTTCCATAAGTAAGTATTAGATAGTTTATATTGAATCGAAAGTGAGAAATTTCACCTTAATTTTCTTACTATAATTTCTGTAGCTATATTTTCGAAGGTAAGCATCACAAAATCCGGCAACACTCTCTTGTTCATAAAATAAAAATGTACAATGTTATCCAACTTTTCAGTCATTGAAACTTGTGACGACTGAGGCTAATTTGTCTTTTACTTTGAAAACCAAGACAACTTTATTAACTGTTGACCTGGAAATCTTGGTGTCTATCATTTCTGAGATGATGTACACCATACAGTATGTCTAATCCGCAAGTCTATACGTTTACACAGTGTGGACCTGTTTTATGTTAGTTTTCTCCCTGAAATTTTAAGATTTTTTTCGGCTATAGTAGCAGTTAGTTGTCAATTTTTCTCTCACAACGCTTAAATGATTTTTTTAACATTATTTATTTCAGGAAGAACCTGTTGAACTATCAGGTGATGTAGAGTATGTTTCAGATAGCTCTGAAGAGAATTACAAAAAAACACATTCACCAGGTAAAAACTGGCGTCAAAACAGTAACATTTTACTTGTATTTGTTGAGGTTCTGAAAATTTTACATAAGTTGTTCTTATTTGTTTCAATTTATAGCTGTTCCAAGGAAACGACCCCTTGATGGAGGCAGTGATGAAGAAAGTGAAGATCTCCATGTGATCATGAAGAGAAACTCCAGGAGAAAAACAAGGGCCGTCATAGTAGAAACAGACAGTGAAGAGGAGAGAGATGATAGTGCAAGTGTTGGGACAAATTGTGACTGTCACAGAAGGGAGAAGATTCAAAGTACAGAGCTAGAGTTTGACATGACAGGTGGAGAAGGTAAGGCTGGTGATTACTTTAATTATTGCTTGTTAGTTTATTTATTCTAATTTGTACTTGATCCAAATTTATTAGTAAGTCTAGTCGATACCAGATGGATGTCAATGAGAGCAGTTCTTTTAAGCAGAGATACGCATGTCAATAGTGGATGATTACTTTTGATTAGTTAGGAAAAGTAGTGTTGGTTCTTGTTACCACCTTGTGAGTACTGAAAAAGTAAAACTAAGGAAAGCAATAATACCTCAATGCTTAGTAAACGGCCGCTGAATTAGGTACAGGCGCTGCTCACCTTAGAAGTACAGTGGAACCCCGTTAATACGGACACCAAGGGGAACGCCAGCTCGAAAATGGTAGTACCGTAATTGTGTCAATGACTATAGACAGCACATAGTGTAGTGTCAATGTAAACAGTGCCCGTATAGCAGGGTTGATGATCTATAAGAGTTTGTCACTCGCGGGACACGGAAAAGTGTCTGTTGTTCGTATTAACCGGTGTCCATAATTAAAGGGTTATTTTTTAAAAAAAGATGTATGAGCTTTTCGTTGGGACAAACAAAACTGTCCGTAATATTGGGGTGTCCGTATTAAGCGGGTATCCGTAGAGCAGGGTCCACTGTATAGAGGCTTTTCAATCTTTTTAAATGGAAATGGCCAAAATCATGAATAAAGCTACATGGAGATTTAGACAAACTCTTACGTGAGAAGTCAAATGCTTAAATTGAATTTAAATAAGTTGATGTAAACTCTGTGCTTGAGCCAAACCAGCGCACACTTGCCGAAGCTCATCACTGGGTCTATACCTTTTACACAAGTTCTCATTTGTTTCACTTTATAGCTGTTGCAAGGAAGCGACCCCGTGATGGTCGCAGTGATGAAGAGAATGAAGATCCCCACCGTGTGAACATGAAGAAAAACTCTTGGAAAAGAACAAAAGCCGTCATCTTAGACAAGGAGAGTAGTAGGGATCAAGATGCTGATGTAATTGGAAAACTAGAGGTTAAAAAAAAAGGAGACGAAGAAGGTAAAGCTGTGATTGCCTTATTGGTTGTTAGGCCCTAAAAAGTTTATTTTTCTTAGTCCTAATTTGCAATCTTGGAGTGATCGTATTAATTAAATTGACAGACCCAGGCTTCTTGATACTAGAGAGACCATAACCAGAGTGGTTTACGTATGTGATTTCATAGTAGAGTATGAGTAGAAAAGCGCTTGTGCAAAAGGGCCTTGTGATTTTAGTGTTGCAGTAAAAACCTGTGAGTAAGAACCTGCATTTTTCCAGGTTAGCCTAAACAGGTCCTTACATGAATCGTAATTACAGAATTTGGGGCTGTTTAGGTTCTTAACAGGTTCTTATTTCCTGAAGAAAAAATTGTTGTTGATAGAGTGTTTGGTGGTTTTCAGCCTTTGCTTTATATGAAATTTGTGATTTATATTTTGTGATTGTATAGCAATAATATTTTATGATTGTCAAAATTGGCGTTTACATGGCAACTATAGGCTCCTAGGTGTCTTCAAAGAGGATCCAGAATGTTAACATATCTTATTTCCCTAAAAGTAAACATTTTTAAGTGATTTTAGAAAATAAGAACCCGTTTCCAAATTTTGGGCTGTTTAGTTCTTATATAAATCAAATGTGGGTATGACTGGCAAAGTTTAGCCTAACAGGTTCTTTAAAAAGCACGTTCTTACTCGCGGGCTTTTACTGTACTTCTTCTTAGTTTGGAAAATCTTCAAGAAGATAAATTTTCAACCTCAATTTGTTTTTTAAAACTTGAAATGATAAATGAAGAGAGAAACCATCTTCTTTTTTCGAACTGTACTGTGCCTTGGATTGAATATAGCGTACTTAGAGAGTAGAGTCTCATTAGGGTACTCTCATTGTTTTGCAGTTGTTATTTCCTGCTCAAAGAAGGGCGAGAACAATGCTAGGATATATGACAAACGACATTCCTGCTTTTATTGTGACAAGTTGTATGCAAAAATTGCTCGACATTATGAACATCACCACAAAGACGAGGCCGAGGTAGCTGAAGCATTTGCTTATCCACGAGGCTCAAAGGATCGTAAAAAAGCCCTTGAAAAGTTGCGACTGCAAGGCAATTTTCATTATAACTTGCGTGTATTGGAATGTAAAAAAGGACAGCTCATTGTCATGAGAAGACCTGGAGAAGATGAGGACTGTTCTCAAGATGACTATTTACCTTGCATTCATTGCCTGGGCTCTGTAAAGAGAAAGGATCTTTGGAGGCACAATAAAGCTTGCAATTTCAAGAGCGGTGATAAGGATGATAAGAAAGACGAGGAGGAGAATGATTACATGAAATGCCAAAAGCTTCAGGCTAAAAGCAAGTTATTAATTTTACCATCATTGTGCCCAGGGAAGAGCTCGCCCTTCCAAGAAGTTGTTGCATCCATGAAGTCAGATCAAATAACTCTCGTCGCTCGAAATGATTCCATTATATCTGCTCTCGGCGCAATGATGGTGGAAAAGGTAGGAACGAGGAGATCACATGACATTTCGCAAAACATGCGAAACCTTGCACGTCTGCTAATGTCAATGAGAGAAGCAGAAAACAACGAGAATGCCCAGCTTTTGCAGTTCCTTTGTCCAGAAAAATTTGACGTCGTTGTGCAATGCGTCATGGACATATCCAATTTTGAAGTAAAGATGGGTGAAAGTCAGGTCGGTACTCCATCGTTAGCGTTGCACATTGGCTACGCATTAAAGAAATGCGTTGGAATAGTTCGTGGAAAAGCACTTCGTGAGAAAGACAGAGGTCTCCTTGAAGACATTGAACATTTTGAGAAGCTCATGGAAGCTGAGTGGAATTACCGTATCAGCCATCATTCCATGACAACACTGAATGATAGGAAGCACAATCAACCAGACCTTCTCCCAGTTACTAGTGACCTCCAGAAGTTGAAGGAGTATATCACCCTCAAGATCGTTTATCTCACTTCAAAATTGAAATCCGCTAAACCAGATGTACGCACCTGGCGAGAGCTAAGTGAATTGGTGCTGAACAGGCTGATTCTTTTCAATAAAAGGAGAGGGGGAGAAGCAGCACGGCTTCGTGTGGAAACCTACGTCAATCGCCCTGATTGGCACAAAAGCACAAGTCAAGATGTCTTAGCATCTCTAAGTGGCATAGAACAGCAGCTATTTAAGAGGTACTGTAATAAATTACTCAAGACAGAAAAAAATCGATGATAAATGACATTAATGAGTAATCAAGGGTAATACTGAGTTATCAACTGATCCATCATCGAGTATCCCTGATGATCAGTAGTCGATGCAGGCTAGTTGAAAAAAGATTGTGCATCAATTACTCAGCTGTTCAGCTATCAAAAGGTTCATATTCACGCTATCGCTCACTTAGGCATACATGTTCGTCAAAGTCAAACTTTAAAGAGGCATGTTGCGCATTTATTTCTATCTTGTGTTTTTACTGAATGATTGGGACATTAAGTTGTATCTGAATGTATGACTGATTGGGACATTAAGTTGTATCTGAATGTATGACTTATTATTATTATTATTATTACTGATTTGGATAATGACAGCCAAGGAAGAAAAATTAAACATATATACCTCATTTTTAGTTGACTGACTGACCGACCGACCGACCGACCGACCGACCGACCGACCGACCGACCGACCGACCGACCGACCGACCGACCGACCGACCGACCGACCGACCGACCGACCGACCGACCGACCGACCGACCGACCGACCGACCAACCGACCGACCGACCGACCGACTGATTGATTGATTGATTGATTAATCTTTATTGGGTTTCTGTTGTACATTTTAAACCCAGGTTGGATTTGGTAGAAATTAAAGGAAAAAGAGGTCGAAAGGTCCCGATTCTTCTAACAAAGGAGGTTAACAGAGCAATCGATGTTTTATTGCAAACGCGGAGTGAAGTAGGCATTAATCCAGAAAACCCCTACCTGTTTGCAGTAACTGGCAACCAGTCGTTAGGTCATCTACGGCCTTGGGAATGCTTGAGAAAAGTGGCAATGTGCGAGGGATTACACTTGGAAAAACCAGAAGCTGTAACCAGCACCAAACTTCGAAAATATGTAGCCACAGTGTCACAGATCCTAGACCTACAAGAGAACGAACTTGACTGGCTAGCTCGCCACCTTGGCCACGATATTAGCGTACACAGAGAATACTATCGATTACATGATTCAACCATAGAACTTGCGAAAGTTGGCAAACTCCTTTGCACTGTTGACGAGGGGAAAGCCTCACAATGGGCGGGAAGATCACTTGACGAAATTGACCTGAACATTGATCCAGTTGCAGGTAAGTTTAAAGTGATGGAAGTGCCAGCAGGGATCTAATATTCTGTGGGAGAGTAACATTAAATTTGATAATGACTGCAATATCATAATGGAATACATGTAATGCTTTTTTTTTACAAAAAAGTAAATTATACACAATTTTAGTGGGCTTGTGAATGCCGTATAGAATTCTGATGTTGAATGGTGTGACCAGCACTTTATGAATGAATTACTTTTTGAGTCGTGTCCTTGCCTCTTCTGCCACTAGCAACTTAAAGGGAAACTGTCACGACTGATCTAGAAATTTCTATTTTCTAATTTCCAAATTATATTGCCAAATGCCACCAAACACACGGGTAAATTTGATAAGAAGATTCCATAGGGGGAAGTAGTACAGGATTGCAAATATGGAAGTGAATTGCAATTCATCAAAATTGATTTTTGGACAGGATGGCCAGAAATCAAAACTGCCATTTTGGTGAAATATTGAACCTTTAGATAGTTATTTTTTCTTCTCAGTTGGTATTTCTTTGATTTCGCCACCTTTAGCAATTTCCTCCTCCTGTTGCAAGACAATATTTAAAGTGCATTTATAGCAAACTACAGGCCTTACTTAATAAAAAGTATATGATATATCAAGTGTGACAGTGTCCCTTTAACTTACTCTGTTGTCTTTGCCTTTTTAAAGATGACAGGGAGTCTCAATCAGAAGAAGACAGTGAAAGTGATACTGATGCTGAGCTACCGAGTCCTAGTGTCCGAGTGCAACAAAGGAGAGTGGTGAGTTAAATAACACTTATGTGTTTTCAGGTTTTTATGTGTTTGTATTTTCTTCTTAGCTTTTGAAAAACAAAAGGTTTCACTTCGTCCTTTGCTGAAAGAGTAGAGCTATGCTGAGAAGCTTTTTTTAAAGAAACTTTATATCAAGTGATCATTTTTACTTCACCTCTGTTAAGTGTCAGTGCCCATCTATACACCTGGGGGAAGAGAGGCACTGTGAGAATAAAGTGTCTTACCTAAGGACACAGCACAGTGCACCGGCCGAGGCTCGAACCCGGATTGCTTGATCCGGAGTCCTGCGCACAAACCATTAGGCAACCACGCCTCCCAACTGTGGGGTAGCCCTGCGATGGACTAGCATCCCATCCAGGGGGAGTAGAAATACTCCTAGTCGCTTCATGCTAAGGAAATCGGAATAAGCTCTGGCCTGAAAGACCACTTGGCTAGAGCGCAGACTTTACCTACCTTACCTCTGTTAAGTGTTGTTGGTTCTTTTACAATATTTTCTGCTCTACGAACAGGAAGGGACGAGCACCTCAAAAGGATCACCATCAGGATTAAATGGTATGTTTAGTAACATTTCTCCCTAAATTTATTATCACATGCTTACATTTTGTGGTTATGGTAACTTTCCCTGTTTATCCAACTTTGGTGTAAATTAGTCCTCGGAATTCCTTAATATTACCCATCGATAGTTTAGGAATCTAGCAATTGAATTTATTATCTTATAATCTTTTTACTAGCTAAGACCAAGAAGACTACAGAGGATAGGCAAGCCGCAACAAAAGAGAACAGTGGTACGTAGCTAGCATTGCTTTTTATTTCTGAATATCCTCAATACTCCCCATCGATAGTTTTGGAATCTAACAATTGAATTTATTATCTTATAATCTTTTTACTAGCTAACACCAAGAAGACTACAGAGGATAGGCAAGCCGCAACAAAAGAGAACAGTGGTACGTAGCTAGCATTGCTTTTTATTTCTGAATATACACTTAGCCTTTCGTTCTTTGGCCAAAAATTCTCAGTTCCCATATCCATGCAAGGACTATCAACTGAAGTTTTTCTTACGATCAATTTCTTATCCTATGATTTATTTGAACAGCTAAGACCAAAAAGACCACACAAGATAAACAAGCCGTAGCAAAAGAGAACAACGTTTACGTCGCTAATTAAATGTTGTGTCTTTCTAAATATACACATAAGCCTTTGTTGTTCGATGAAAACTTCTCAGTTCCCATGCAGGTTCTATCGCTTTTAACAGCTGCGTCCATTTCTCCCTAAGACCACAAAAGCCTAGTATTTATAATTCTATTGAGGATTCTTTTTTTTTTTACCACATTTCCATTGAAATCTGTAAGTAACCTTTTATAATTCATTGTTAAGATGTTTGTAATGTGACAAAGACCATCCTTTTTGTTGCTATACCAGCGTAAGCACAGACGTGACGTAATTTCTATCTGTACTCATACCCAGGTCCTACTGCTTCTCTAGCAAAGAAAAAGGGTTACAATGCCTGGACAAAGGAAGAAAAAGACGCCGTTTTCGAGAATCTTGGAGACTTTGTGAAAAACAAGAAACTGCCAGGAAAACGTGACTGTGAGAACTGTATAAGACAAAGTGGCGGAGTGCTGATCAACAGAGATTGGACAGCTGTGAAAAATTGTGTGAAGAACATTATTTCAAGAGCAAAAGCATTGCAAGAAAAAAACACCTAGACTTTTTCGGAACTTGCTATGTTTCCAGTAAGTTACATTCGGTCAGTAATGCCACGTTTAAGTATTGATTTAGGAACTCGTTATTTTTCCTGAAAGCTACGTATTTAAGGCGAACTTTTTAAGAAGGAAAAAAGAGCTTATCGGGATTCGCAAATAATAGGATTTTTTTCAGTACTATGGGCTGTATGATGGAGTAGCCGTCTGCATCTTTTGTGGCTGTTAAAAATACTGTTAGGAACTTTTTCTCTAAAACAACTGCAATTTGGGTTTTCCAAGTTGTGATTTTTATTCACAAGTTGTGAACTCGGCAGGGAAGACGATTGTAGAAGGGAAGAATGTTAATTCGCACACTCTAAATTCTTTCTCTTAATGTGTGGCAACAGTAATAACATTTCCTATATTCGAAAGAATCGCTTATCGGGATTCGCAAATAATAGGATTTTTTTCAGTACCATGGGCTGTATGATGGAGTAGCCGTCTGCATCTTTTGTGGCTGTTAAAAATACTGTTAGGAACTCTTTCTCTAAAACAACTGCAATTTGGGTTTTCCAAGTTGTGATTTTTATTCACAAGTTGTGAACTCGGCAGGGAAGACGATTGTAGAAGGGAAGAATGTTAATTCGCACACTCTAAATTCTTTCTCTTAATGTGTGGCAACAGTAATAACATTTCCTATATTCGAAAGAATCGCTTATCGGGATTCGCAAATAATAGGATTTTTTTCAGTACCATGGGCTGTATGATGGAGTAGCCGTCTGCATCTTTTGTGGCTGTTAAAAATACTGTTAGGAACTCTTTCTCTAAAACAACTGCAATTTGGGTTTTCCAACGACGGGTAAAATTAGCAGTCAATTTGTGGTTTTATTTTTAAGTTGGTTGACCAGATAATTGTCCTTATTGTCTTCCTGTGGGAGGGTTTGCGGGAATTATATTTTCTTGGTTACAGGAGGAAAATATTATCGCTTTTTGAATATGGATGGAGAAGTAATTCAGTTAGGTCAGTCAATTCGGGTCACACTTACCTCCCACGAAGTGGCCCAGTTGGCAGAAATGTCGGACCTAATACATTTTATGTTGTATTCAGATCTAAGGACCAGATGGTCCCAAATCTTACATTTTCCGGAAGAAATTGTAAGCGAAGACCACCTTCTTATTTTGGTGGGCCGAAAACATATATATAAACCAGGGTTTAACATAATACATTTCGTTAGAATGTGTCATTATTTACTTATTGATGAGTACAGAGTATTTGCGATTTTGAATATAAGTTGTTCAAAGTGTAGGGAAATGGGAAGAAAGTGTCGTAACACGCATTATAATGAGGATGGTTATTATGATGATTTTGATTTAATTCCAGTTTTGTACTTTACGCATTATGTAGCGAAGTGGGAGTTGATGTATGAAAGACTAGTTAAGTATATGTGGTTAAAGTTCATTGACGTTGATGAATCCTGGCCTTATCATGTATTCAAAAAAGTAATTAGAAATATGTTACGCAGCAGAGATAGGTGGCTCGATGATAAACATTTCTTTAAGGGGGAGTGGAGGCGTCTACATTGTAGATGTAAGCTTTGTGAAAGTGAGCCACCAGATAGTGACGGGGATGGTTGGACATGAGGAGTAGTTTTGACGGATTGCTAGTTTTGTTCAGATCAGATTAAACTGAGTAACCGAGTTCCTTTGTAATAAGTCTCTGAGTTATAGTTATAAGCCTTGTAACCGGTAAACAAAAGTGGTTAATTTACCATAACAAATAGCACATTAAACAAAGTTGAAGAGTTCAGTTTGCGTGTTGTTACTTGTACCTATAAAACAGCTCTCTCCATTTCTATGAGAGTTCCTAAAGAAAAATATAACAATTTGCGAATGTATGATTTTCATTCAGACTTGGGATTATCATATTGGTTGTTTATCCCAAAGGAACTTAGTTTTAAATCATCAAAAAGGGTGCATCCATGCATTTAGGAGCGGAAGGACCTTGTATATACCCCATCGTTTCCTTAAATTATCAGTTTCCAGAACTATTACTTCAACCGTTCATTTAGGGAAAAAGGAAAGCAGCCGAGATTAACTACACTGATATGGAGGAACAATGTTTTGTGATTACTTTTTTTACGACAAATTCTGTTTGCTGTGTTCACAGGGCCAATTTACCATAACAAATAGCACATTAAACAAAGTTGAAGAGTTCAGTTTGCGTGTTGTTACTTGTACCTATAAAACAGCTCTCTCCATTTCTATGAGAGTTCCTAAAGAAAAATATAACAATTTGCGAATGTATGATTTTCATTCAGACTTGGGATTATCATATTGGTTGTTTATTCCAAAGGAACTTAGTTTTAAATCATCAAAAAGGGTGCATCCATGCATTTAGGAGCGGAAGGACCTTGTATATACCCCATCGTTTCCTAAATTCACTCAGTTTCCAGAACTATTACTTCAACCGTTCATTTAGGGAAAAAGGAAAGCAGCCGAGATTAACTACACTGATATGGAGGAACAATGTTTTGTGATAACTTTTTTTACGACAAATTCTGTTTGCAATGTTCTCAGGGCCACTTCCAGTGAAAATGTTATATTCTGGGAAACCTGCCCTTTCTTATCATAATTAAAGCATTACAATAACAGTCCCATCAGTTTGACCTCTTATAAATTCCCAAAAGTACATTGTACATTGAGTATTTGTTCCCACTGTGAAGTAATGAGTTTTTGTATAGGTAATCACATGATTTCGAGTGCAATTTGGAATAAATAAGCACGAGTAATTTTTTCAAAGACTAACAAAATTGCACGAGCCCATAGGGCGAGTGCAATTTGGGTCTTTGAAAAATTTACAAGTGCTTATTTATTCCAAATTGCACGAGAAAAATCATGTGATTACTTATTAATAATATACATGAGCCCGCGATCATATAGAGAATACCGTTGCCTGGTGAGCGGTCAAATTTAAAAAAATACGGGACCTCGATAGGCTGTGCACTTGAGCCCGCGATATGGTCATGTGATACTGGTCAGCGGATACCTTGTTTTGACAGCTGTCAGTTGACCATAATATGGAACTTCAATATCAAAGATAACCAAGGCGAGCTGCATATGCTTGCTCCATGATTTGTAAATTGCACTGAATTAACTCTTTTTGCACTGAATTAACTCTTTTTGCACTGAATTAACTCTGTTCTGCATTGTGTTAACTGAAAACTGCATTTCTCTTAACCAATCAGAATGGAGAAATTTTTTCATGTATATCATTAGTGAGATAATAACGATTCTTGATAGTTTGTTTGGGCAGTAAACTAAGACTGCAACTCTGTCTCACAATTTCATCTCAGCTATCAAAAACAAACATTTTCGAGTCCTCACAACGAAGAACTTTAAAGGTAGTCCCCACAGTTACATTGAGTGTTCGTCCCCACAATGAACGATTTACAATTTTTATGATATAATGGCTTTGGATGTTCGGCTGTTGGGAGTACATTCAAATGCACTTACTCTTTTTGTACGAGCTATACTGGAAGTCGGTGTCCCCAGAGTGCAGGTGGCGATACATGGTCCCCACGAGTAAGCCTTGGTAATTAGTAAGTAAGTAAGTAAGTAAATAAGTAAGTAAAGTAAGTAAGTAAGTTTATTAACGTGACCAAACACTTAGCTAACCAGCTACTTTACAGCGAGTAGTCGCTCTTTCGCTTCGTCCATCGAACGTGACAATTTCACGCGGCCATTTTCCCTCGCGGTTTATTTACGGTCTCGCTCGACGGACTAAGCGCGGAAAGAGGGACTACACGTAGTCTAATTTGACTTTTGTTGACCAGAGTCGAATATTCCATACAAAGCCAGACCTTTGTTTTGAAACATATGATTGACAAGTAAAGTTGTCGACATGGAAATTTCCATTGTGACGGCAGCTGTTACAAGTTTTTTTGTTTTATGTTTTTTTTTTTGCATCTGTTACCGGTGTGAAAACTGTATTTCATTTCACAACGGCTGTTTTTGGTCTTGAGTTTTCACTATGTCGTTTTAGATTTTAGGATTTCTCGCTAACTAGCACCCTGGTGAACGCTATTATCTAAAGGACCCCAAAGGTAACAGAGGTAAAATCCAAATAGATCCTCCTGTGATCAGGTGAATTCGCGGTTTCACTTTATATTCATATATAAAAGAGAAGCATTTGACAGACGTAAAATGGTGAGTACGAAATTGTATCATCAAACTTCGCTGCGTGTCTCAATATAAACCGAAACGAAGTCTTTTTACTTTAAGGGTTTCGCACTTCATCATATATATGTATATAATATTAAGACGTTTGTGTCTATTTTTCTGCTATAGAGCGGGGACTCAACGGGTGCTCAACCTCAACCTATCATTATTTCCATATTTAAATAGCTTTCGTAAATTTCACTTATCTTGCTAAAATTCAATTTCTTACGTTTCCTTTGTCCTGGTAACCGTGTTCGTCGTGTTCTTTCTTGACAATATTTTTTAAGAACAATTATTCTTTTTATTAACTATGTTTTGGAAACCATTCTTTTAGCAATTTAATCGCTGATGTACTTGCGACGTTATTGTAAAGCGATCGATCTCGACTGCGTGAAGTTTCATGCAAAGAGTGATTGGCAATTAATTTCTCCCTACACTATTAACACATAAATCGCCTCTTGTTTCACACGGCCGGGAGATGCCTGCTCCCACTAGCACAAACAGAAAGATTACGAAACTGTGAAAGTCGTCAGCTGGTCCGGCATTGTCTGATGTACCTTGTCGTTTCGTGTTCTTAAGCCTGTTATATTCAGTAAGACAGCCGCCATCCCGAAAGAAAAAATCGGAAAATCTTCTCTTCGGAGACGGCGGCGGTAATTAACTTAGGTTACTAACATTTTTAGACTCAGCTTTCTGAAAGGGTCATGGTAACGAGAAGATCCGAAATTAATAGCTAAATCAATACGAAGGAAGAAGGGAAGTTAAACAGCGGCGGCTAAATTTGTCGGTCTCTTATCCGTTGTCATAGAGACTATACGGTTCACTTTCTCATGACTGTAACCAGCAAAATGATTAAACGAAACACTAAGGCCCTGTTTACAAGGAGAGAGGGTTACCCTAGCAAGCGGGTTACCCTAGCACGCACACATTTGTTCTTATTTTCTTCGTCGTGTTTACAAGGCGGCCAGGGTTACCCGGGTAGGAGGGTTACCCTACCTGCGTGCTAGGGTTACCCTAGCAAGCGGGTTAACTTTTTCCCTTGTAAACACTCCAGGTAGAGTTAACCCGCCTACCCGGGCTATCTCTATTTTGGCTCCCAAAAGCAAAATATGATCACAATACCGACAAAATCAGCGAATTATGACCCAGAAAACATCAAGTTCTTTCACAGTTTGTCATAATTTTGCTTTGGAAATAAATCATTTTCCAGTTTTGTTATCTGTTCGTGCTTTACTTGCAAGGTTACCGAAGCGTAACAAGCGTAAAGTTGTCTCGGGCAGTAGGGTTACCCTACCTGAAAATTTTGCTTGTAAACCCGGGCTATCTTTTAACCCTCTTGCTAGGGTTACCCTGGCAGTAGGGTTACCCTACCTGCTTGTAAACAGGGCCTAACAATAAAGATTACTTCATCCCATAGGAGAAATAGGTTTAGAAGTTTAGCTGAAGCGACTTGGTTATTGTTACTTCCCAAAAATGGGATGCTAGTCCATCGCATGTCACCCCTCCCCCCTCCAGCATTGCCTCAGTTGCCCCTCCCACAACCTGAGGCACTGTGGGAGCAGTACGTGTCTTGTCACAACCCGAGACTGAGAAGGGCTAGGTACGAACTGCGAACGTCACTAAAAGATAAGATAAACCATCTGTTGGAAATTGGTTTAACCAAGTTGAAAACTAAAGTAACGGATTTTTTAGGAAGTGTAGCTCTCGTAGGCTTGTAATTCCATTTGTCATCAAGTGTAGCAGGACTTCCTTCGGTTATATTCTCCATACTAGCCCTGGTGGGAATCCCGCGAAACCATGCAAAGCATACTTGGCACTGTTCATAGTTTAATCAATGACATGGAAATAATTGTCCCTGTTCTTTGAAGTTTAACCCGTTAATTACCAGCAGAACTTTCTTTTCGCTAATCGGCGGCGCTCAAACTTCTGCTTCAGTGAACGGAACTACGCCACACGGTTTGATGAGATTTTACAACATGCAAATAAACTGCCGGGTCTACTATCAAATAAAACCGCTGAATTGTCATTTAAAACCGTAGAAAAACACAAATGGATTACTAGGAAACCAAACAGTAAGGGTATTGAGCCATTCATTTGACCGGACTTTGCGAGAGCCGCTACCTGACTCGAATTTTTTATGTTATAATTTTTTAGGAGCTTTTTCATGTGAGCACGGAAGGAATTCTTTTATTTCAGAATTGGAGACTTAATTCAACAACAGGTATGCTGTACTTTGTTAACTGAACGGCGAAGAGACCTGATTCCCAACTAGCATTTATGCTTAGCATAACCTTATGTCCTTTGAGTGGTTTACTTGGTCTGTTCAACATCTGTCGTAAAACCAAAATGAAAGTTATACAGCTGGCCACTGGCAACAAACACTAGCAGAGCACTGATTGGAATGGGCCAATCAGAAGTCAAAGTCTTTGCTATGTTTTGGTTTGCTCTGATTGGCTAGTGAAACATAAGTTTGATCTGATTGGCTGGCGAAACATATGTTTTATCTGATTGGATGAGCACCGTGTTCGACTAGAGTACCGTTCAAAAGTAACAGCTGAAAAGCGCTCGAACAAGTGCTTTAACCGCAGCCAGCACCCAAACTAATAAGTAAAACTTTACATGGCTTTGCTTGGCTGGTTATCAGAGGATATTATACCATCATGCAACTGAAAATAATTTGTTCCAAAGCAAAGGTCAAATATCCTGAATGTAGGATTGATGTCTGATTCTATCAGGTACAGCTGTAATGAGTGCTGGCTCACATAGAAAGACGCTGCAGGCGTAAAGATGAAAAAAAGTACTTTCAATAGATTAATTATGACAGCGTTTTAAGACACATGTGGCAAATTAAGTGAGCATGGGTCATACCTAGCTTCCCTGACATTTAGTCCTGTTCTACACCGAGGCCTTTTGTGACACTGGACACGAAGACTGAGTGGGTCAGTGTATACCGTATTTACTACTAATTTTATTGGATGTTTCTACTGTTTCTTTTTCTTCTTCTTTCTGCTTGCGCGCGTGCTGCCATGCGCCGTGCAGCCTAAAAGAGTTGAAATACAATTATATTAATTCCATGTTGATTAGATTACAAACTGACGAGCTTTTTCCTTACTTACTCGTTTCAGTCTTCGTCGGAACTTGTTTGACTACATTCGTGATCACTGCTTTGTATGAAGGCCTCAAAATATTCAGGCAATGGCTTGTTTCCAGGTCGCTCCGTCTCTTAATCAAAGACTTATGGAAATCAAGGTCCACAAGTGAAGATATCACCGATAATGATGACGCCACTAGCAATAAAGAGACTCTGCAACAGCATGCTGGTAGATTTCCTAGACAGAGGTGATTTTGATTTACTGAACTACTCGTCTAGTTTAGTTTCGTACAAAGCAAAGCCAGACATTAACGCTTTATTAGTGTAAGGAATGTTCACGACGCACAGCTCTTGGTGTTTCCCAAACTCATATGAAAAGCCCAAAGAGGCGGGAGCCTGGGAACGAATTTGCTAAGATCGCATGCACATCAAATGTACTGACTGGGGGGCCGGATTGCATGACGTTGAAACAGAACAAGGCATAAGACATAAAGCGTTTGTTTCATAATCCTTTTTTCATCATTGCTGATAGCTGCTCTTTCTTTATTATTTCTTTTCAGCGCAAGATGGAATAGTAAAATGCACATTTTACAAACGTTTCTTCACACGCTGCAGGTGTTTGTGGGATATGTGCTAATGTTGATAGTGATGACGTATAACGCCTGGCTTGGTGCCGCGGTGCTTGCTGGGGCGGGAGTTGGGTATTTGGCCTTCGCAGCAATGTTCCCGGATAACTTAAGGTTCAAACGCAGTAACGAAAAGACCCTGGGTTTGGAAGAACTCCAATGCTTGTCAAAGTAACAATCTCGGTCATAAACAAGAAAACATATAAACAGAAAATAGCTTAATCAACTGGATAACTCAATGAATAAAAATAACGTAAAATAAGCGAATGACCAATTATTATATACAAAATGCGTTTCCGAAGGTACGGTGGAATTTGCTCCTGCTCATCCGACTGCGAATTTAAATTTACACTGCACACAACACGTAGATAGGAAACTTCACAGTTGCTGCCGGAAAGGCGCAGTTGTCCGTTAATCACGACACGATGCCATGTTTTTATGACCTCAGCAAAAAATGTTTCAATGTGATGATCATATGGGGATTGTAGCACAAATAACCCCCGCAGTATTAAGAAGTTATGAATTGTATGGTTAGTTATGTACTGGCCTTTTCAAAATGGATTATGGACAGCGGGTTACACATCGCCATCCCCTTATAGAAGCCATATACTTCTGCAGACTTTCGCTTGGAAGAAGTTATCGGATGTATTTACCCAAAACAGCAAACACTCAAGATTCTTTTTTTTATAATATGATTAACTATGATATGATGCATGAGCAACATGGGCCACGCGGTAGTGCAGCCTCCTAAGAGCCCAATTTTTCTAGATTTCTCATAGATCCAGATCCTCTTATGGACGGGAAACGGGACGGGAGGCTCATTGCCCTCGTGGGCCGAAAAGCTAATATTTCTCACAAGAATCCCTAACTCTTCATATTACGAAACCCTTTGGATAAAGTCAATAACCATTAACAAATTTTGGAAAGTTGACTAAACGAGTGTCAACCCTTTAACGCTATTGACTTGCTATTGTCAACAACTTCCAGTTGATAACATTAGTGTTTCACTTGTCTATAGACTCCCCTAGAACCCAGTCTCCCAAAAATGGACGGGACAAACAAAGAGAAAGGTGTAAGTTTGATTTAATGACAATATTGTAAATTGTAAATTTAACAATCCTGCTTACAAAATACATCAGCTTTTTCTCCCCTTATATGTAAGTTGTAGTAAAATATATGCCTAACTAGTAAAACAGCATTGCTAAACAACCCTATTACAGCATTTTAGCATACAAAAGAAATCAGCTTTTTTCCCTCAAGATGTAGTAAAATATATACCTAACTAGTAAAATAGCATTGCTGAACAACTCTATTATAGCATTCTAGCAAATTTTCCAGGAAAAGAAAAGAAAAAAAATGTCCTTCTATGTGAACGATAAAACTCAACCTTTCATAACAAAAGAAAAGGTAATCTCTACAATTCTCAACAAACTCTTAGAGCACCTTTTTCAGAGTAATTTTTTGTGGCCTCTCATCCCATGGAGGGGAAGGGAGAGATGTTCATTGAAAATTAAACTCTTCTTTCTTTCTCTCAAAGATCTTATTTACAAGATTTCTCCTACATCTTGCAGAATGTCAAGCATTAGAACTACGGGAGAACCAAAATGACCTCTAAAAGTTCTCCTTTCAATTCATTCATTCAGCATGAATGCTACAAATTATGCCCCCCAATATTTGACAAAACACTACAGTATAGCTCAAACTAAAGCAATAATTCAGACTAAAAAATAATCTGGCAAATAACAACAAAAACAAGTAATGCAATTAAAACTAATCATAACTCAAGAAGCAATAATAATAAAATTATTACTGTTAACATTACATTTAGGAAAAAAAACATACATGATTGTAGGTCAAACATGATTGGTTTTTCCCTGATTGAAAAACAACAAACCAAAGTTAAAAATTAATTTCTGCAGTCAATCAAAACCCATGCTATTCACAACTGGCTATAATTAACAAAATTATATACAATTAAACCCTTAGAAATACATTATTTTGCATTTCACTGCAAATTGGACTGGCCTGATCTTAGAATAAGCAAACTTTAAAATTGAAAAACACAAAGCAACCTGAAGTACTGCTTCTTACCCTCAAAAATAACCACTTAAAACTTCTAATCACTATAAACTCTTTAACATCATGGTTTTTAACTGTAGGTGGTTAATATGAAGTTTGTGTATCAGTCAAAGGAAAATAAATGCGTTAGCAATAACAATCATTGCCATTAACATGTCTGGTAGCTTAGTTAAAGCATGTTTCAGAAAATAAACCCCATAAAATATAATCAGACAAAAATAATTGTACTTAAATGTATTGGGTCTTTACCCACAAAAATATTGTAATTTATAGTAAGCAAATCTTCTTATTTTATTATACACCACACAAATTCAATTTATCCTTTAAGATTCTTCCCAAAATAAAAAATGACCTAATTAAAAGATACTTCTTCCTCACTTTTATCAGTTTAACACATACATCTTAAAAATATAATGTAACATGCACATGTATTTTAGCTTTTACCTTAGTGATTGAAATAGAGAAATTTAAAACTTATCTTTGTAAAGGAAAAGTCCGTCATGAGCTCAAAATGAGCTTAAACTTGGATTCATGAAGCATTACGTGTAAAAGAACTCTACTCCCCTGAAACAGGTTACCCCTTATGCCAGGTTACTTTTGCAGTAGCAGTTCTCCAACCTCTGGACACCTTGTATACAAGGAGATCCTTCATGAAATTGTAATTAATGCAACGAAAATTGAATAGTGCATGAATATGAGCAAAACAAATATATGATTATGTGAATTTAAATTAATTTATGCAACACTTCAACGAGCAAGAGCAGACAATTCAACAATTTGTTATTGTAAAAACGAATATTGACGTCAGTTTTTCATGTGTCTGTCCTGTTATTGACAATGAATTTCATCATAACATTGTCAAAGTAGTCTTTGGATCCACTCGGCTATTGCCTCCACAGCTACTTTGACAATATTATGACAAAAATCATGATCAATAACAGGACAGATGCATGAGAAACTGATGTCAATTTGTTAAAATGAAGACAAAACTAATGCCAATATACTGTATGGGTGAATGCCATATTTGTGTACCTAAAGCCATATATCACTCATTGTTGAACCAAATCTTTCTCTTCTTGCTTGATGTTCTTTAGTGGCTTGAAAGTTAAGTACATAAAGCTTGTAAAGTACATCACTCAGAAAGAAAGGTTAATTGGTTTAACAACAGGTGATGCATGACTCATTCATACAACTTATAATGCCCCCATGAAGTATACATATACATCTACTGAAAAATGAGTTGAGTTCATGTGTGCAATACAAGTATCTAATAGTATATGTAATAGCTCCTTTGACTTAAGCTAGTTAATTACCATTTGGTATTTTATAGGACTAACATTTTGTTTCTTCCTACCTAATAGTAAGCAAAATCAACTTAATTATGTGGTGATACCGACAGTCTCACTTGAGACTAGCATGAAAACTATCATGTGCACAAGCATGACATGAAAAGCTTAAACTAGTCTCACTAAAATTAATTTGCGCCAAAAAAGAAAAATGCCAGTCCCCTGCATTCACTTCACTGTCTTAAGCTGTTAGAAATACATCATTCTACAGGACCCACTAATCCCTATCAATATAGCTAAACTGTGAAATCTACATTAACATTTTACTAGTTCTCAGACACGCTTGCATAACAATAAGTACACCTATGAAGCATACATCAAGTACACCAGCCTATGTTTCTGATCGGTCAGTGACAGTGTTCATAGATGTCAACCACTTTGTTTAACTTCCATCCAAACACAAAATATCCAAAGCCAGCACCCAAAGCAACTGCAAGGCACAGCCACACATTGTAAGTCATGAAGATCAACATGAGGAAATAACTAATTGTGACCTGGACAATGTGGAGGAAGGTTTGAACTAAGTGATGCCAGTTGCAAATTCGAGACCTGTAAAGAATGAAAACAATGTCATCATCACCATCATCATCATAAGTCCTTGTTGCCATGGGAATTGACAAAGCAAACAGCTATAACTGAAGATTCTGGCCAAATGGCAAACTCATTGGGGTGAAGATCCATACAGTTTGTACTTCTTCTTACATGTACACTATACTAAAAATGAAAACCCGTGAGGGTGGTTTTTGTACTGCCCTTATGAACCTTAATTTTAACTGAAAAAACATACATGTATATATACATCTGGCCTCAAACCTGGCACTACGTTACTACTAATTTTGTCCCAGTTTAGCAGAAAAATGTCAGTCATTTAAGTCATTGAAGTAAAAGATCATTAAGTTACAAAATGTACCTTGGTAACTCTCCCTTTGATTCTGTAACAACAGCTGTCTGATTTGGTCCTGTGCCGTACACCTTCGTCTCTGACAAATCCACACTCACCACATAGCTGTACCTCCTCTTCAACATTTCACGTAAAACTTTGAGACCTTCATAGAGTGCAGCGAGAACAAATATTGCAACACAAGAGAAAACCAGCTCTACAAAACAACAAACCAATGCAGAAAAGTGTATAGCTAATATCTTTTTCAGGAGTACTCCACTAAGGAAAGTGAAGAAAAGTGACCTCTTACCAATAAAAATGTGCAACTAAAAAATATTCATGATTGATAAAACATTAGTCTTATACAGTCCACTGTTTGTCTAGCAATCCTGGGCAACATTACTCTGTTACACTGGGCTTGCTATACATATCAAGTAAAAATTTTAACAATAAGCTGCCGACCAGTTTGTCACATGTGTAATAGTGCACAATAAATATAAAAAAATCTGATGACATTTCAATCTATGATCTCTCGCATACTGATCAGACACTCTAAGCACTGATCTACTAACAAAATACTGGCCATGGCCAGCTGGCCAGCTAGATTATTTCACTAGTTGTTCAAATGGTGACATACACCTTGCCTATGCTGCTAGAATCACTAAATGCTGTAGTGTGATGGTAATAAATAACTGTGAAGCTCAGTAAGATAATAAGCTAGGTAATGAGTGTGGAGAACTGGAAAACATCCAGTGATTAGAAAAGATAGCAGGATTAGAAAACCAGTTTTCAGGCTTTCACTCTGATGTACCAGCCCAAATGTTGAGGAACTGACAAGCCCCACAAAATCTCTTCTCTAACAAAAAATTGGCAGGAAGGTAGACCAGACTTGGGAGAGCTGTGGAAATTGAGCCTATGGTAGGGTGTGAATCAAAGACTTGATGTAATTATCAGTCAGATTCTAACAACTGAGCTGCTGAGAACTCCTTGCAAGCTTATAGGATCATTTTACTAGGCTTCAAAAATTACAATTCAAATATGAAGTAAATGAATTTACAGTAGACAAGAGTTTCAGCTCCTAGAATACAAGTCAGTTATAGTTTACCTGTTGAATCATTTACAGACCAGCCTTCAAACAAAATGGTCACACTCTTGCTAAAATGGAAATACATCTGTGAAGAAAAGCAAAGAATTCAAAAATACAGTACTGATAAGTTAGACATTTACAGCACTTAATGCAGACTCTAGATCACTTGCCATGAGAAATTCCTCAAATATTCAAGAAAACATTGGAAACAAATTGGCACTAATTAAAATGATATTTTATTGTGGATCCAAACACCTTGTTCGGACAGACTTGCAGTAATACCCTGTCTGAAGGAAAATAATTCAGTCTTAAATTACAGACTTCTGGGTTTTATATGAACGATAGTCACACTGCATGGCTAATGCTGACTTGCTTCAGATGAAACAATGAAACTTTCATGTACCAACATGAAATTAAACCAGTGACAACCTACAAGTCTCTACATGTGACTGTGCAAGCATACAGGCAGCTTTAATATGTAATACAATTTTATACATAGTTCAGTTGCAGACTGAGGAAAATTCCAAATGACACATTACATACTAAAGGAAAAAATTATTCAAAAATCATTTTAAAACTTTCTCACCCAGATAGCAAGACATGAAATTTTGAGCTGGTTGTCAATTTAATACAAATTATTATTCTTTGTACTTGCATAAAAAGACACAAAAAAATATTTGCCCAACTCTCAAATTAGGCAAGTTTGGAACTTAACAAATTCTTTTTTGAACTCCTGCCATTTTGGCAATACTACCTTCCTTCAGGAAGACAGTACTTTATGCTAAAATAGCAGTACTTTTAACTGACAGTTTAGTGGCCCGAAAAAAAAGATAATTTATCCTCTAATCTATCTAATACATGTAGTTCAAGGTGATACATAATAAATTTGTTATATTATGTTTTTTTTTTCAAATCGGGAAGCCTTGGTCTATGTAGGAAAGGAAACATCAAGCAGTCTGATATGTATCTTCATTAGTAAAGATACATGCACATGAAAAGTTTATAACTTTTCACCATTTGACTACAAAAGAGGAACTGAAAAATGTATTAACTAAACAGAAATGTGAGTTAAGGTTTTCCATGCACATTTGTTAGCCCTACATACATGTATATTAAAGCAAAAACACTAAATTAGCTAGCTAGGGGAATCAGAATTGATATCAAACTCAATCACTGATTCACAAAAAGTCTTTTTTTTCGATATTGTTGTACCCTTTGGCCAATAAAACGAATCTGAACTAAACAGCTACCTTATCCATTGTGATATACATTGAAATCTTTCCGTTGTATATGCCGCTCTGCCCTGATACTTCTAAAACTGCAAATGTCAGCAAGTACTTTTGTCATTACATTACCTACCTTCAGTTTTGACCACATCATAAATACTTAAGTAAACAATAAGTAGACCATTATTAATTATTCCACTCCTTTCAAAACCAAAAGTTACAAAATTGCTTATTTTAACTGCTTCATTTTAATTAATAAAATGATGTTAGTTTTTTTAATTCCTTGAGTTACATTTCTTGAAAAATGTAGTGTTGGCAATAAGAACATCACAAATTGTAAATTATTATGTAAAATATAAGATTGACACTAGCACCCTCATTAGTGATGCATGTTCAATTAGCAATAAATTATTTCAAACATATTTGTACTGTGCTGATTGACAGGTATCCCATATGTCAAAACAAATTCCCACAAAACAAATGCTCACAATTTCTGACTTGGCAGATAGTTGGATTGATGCTTATGCTAATGTGTGCTTTTCATGGAACAATAGAAAAAGTCAAAGCAAATTCCTGCATACATAATTAATACAAAATGAAGACAAAACACCTCTGGGACGATGCAATTAAAGTCATTAAAGCATATGTTACTGCTCGAAGAATTACACTAAAAAAAGTTAATCCAAATCCACAAAATAATAGATGGAAAGCGAAACTTGTGTACAGTTATCGGTATAGTTATCGGTTGCTCCTCAGTGTACAAGGTACAAGTTATATTCAGCACATAATTAAAGACTGGTCTTTGAATCAAGTCCAATATTTTGCGTTCTTGACGTCATACAAAATTACCGTAGATACCCTTTTGCTGGTTTGTTGTTAGGGTGTTTGGTAAAAGCACAGCTGAAACCTAGAAAGTTGTATTGTTTTAGAGCAAGTAGAGAGTCCCACACCGTAAAAAGAATGTTTAAACAGTTGCGAGAAGCTAAAAGAAGCTGACACAAACAAAAGAACAAGTGTAAGACAAAGCGCAAATACCATGAATACAATATTCTGTCAATATCTTGACACGAGGCTTCTTCTTATCATAACTTGATGATGCTAACAAAAGAGAACCAAAAAAACTTTATGTTTTTTTAAAGCAGTTGTTTTTAAAACGACTTCAAAATAAGCTTAGTTAATAGCTCTTATAAAAGCTTATTAGTACCTAAAGTGAAATTTAAGAAAATAACCAGAAATAAACCTTGCCCTTTATACAAAATTCGGTTTTGTTAGTTCAGAGCAATTATTCTCTCAGTTCTAAAAGCAGGCCGTGATTGTATGCAGGGTTCACAATGAGCCGTCAAGTCACGTTCTTTTACAAAATTTACAGCTGAAGGGAATCGTGATGGCTGTATTAATACATCACATCATGATACCTTAGTTGTTAAACTAAACACTATGAAGCGGAGTGAAGTATTGAGAATTACTTGTAATCCTGAAGATATTAAAAAATAACTTATTTGCTAACTTTATGGTAGATATTTATTAACTTTCTTAATGTTTGGCACAGCTTTCCTATGTACTGTACTTGGATTCACGAAGAATCACGAACTACAAGAGAGCCGCAAGCCGAGTCGAGTCACGAGAAGCTAATGTGAAGGTGTCGCTTTCAAGGAAGTTGAACATTGCTTGGTAACGATTCCGACAAAAACTTAGAGCACACTTTGAGGAAGACAGTACCTTTGTTACCTCTTTTTACCAAAGTTACCTCTTTGACAAGGAATTATGCTCTGTGCAAGATGAAAGCAAAAGGAAATTAAATCAACAAACCATCATTCCATGTCCCATCATATCATCATGCCCCATTTGACCATGATCCATCGTAGTAGGTTTTGTATCGTTGCTCGGCATATGCATATGTCCGCCATGGTCACCGTGATTCATTTTTCGTTTAATCCAACGGAACGTTCGATCAAAATAACCAAATCAGTGGACGAACTGAAGCTTTGAAACCACAAACTGTATGCGAACGAGCGCGAGCGACGCAACTCCTTTCAGCCGGAAAGGATGTCGGTACCAGTCCTTTCTCGTCAATCTCAAGTGACACTTCGCTGCTCAGCTGTAAAACAAATAATTGTGATATTCCTCTCTCCATTCTCCCACAACGCCTGCTTAACTTTTTATGTTTTTTTTTTAATGTAAAGGGTTTTCGAAATGGAAAATGTGCAACAACATGGCACGTCTTTCTAGTCAATGTGCAGGCTCTTTGCGTGGCACGACTGAAGTAGAGGAATGGGGAAGAAGCGGGCTTCTTCCCTTTTTCCTTTCATACTTCAATTTCTCCACTAAGAGCCGGCTCGCAGGCTACTTTAATGTATAATGCATCCATTTCATTTCTGTGCCATATATATATATTTAATTCCTTTCGGTATATTTTTTTATTTTGCTTCTATATTTTTTTATATCTCTTCCTATTACATGTAATTTGCACATTCCGCTCATCTATTTTTTTTCAGTTTGTTCTCTTCATTTTACATGCGTA
>OZ026597.1:25970773-26085773 GCA_964020085.1 Micromussa lordhowensis | reverse complement strand
CGCACTTTGTGTGGTATTTGGAATCATAATTATAGCTCCTTTACTACCAATCATAGCCTCTAAGTTCAGTGGTTTACAGGAGAAAGCCAAGCTTGAGAGAACGCTGGCGTTGGAAAAGCAGACCTCAAATGACAATTCTTCTGAGTCTTCGGATGATGTAAGTAACACCTCTGAGTCTTCGGAAGATGCGGTTAAAGCTGTAACGTTTGCTGAGGAACAAGAAACATTTGAGATTCTGAAATACAGCAAACGCCCTACATTTGAGACCCCAGGGCACAGAGGGCGACCGAGAAGCATTACTGTACATTAGTAATGTATGGATTTATTGATCCAGTAAGCCGTCATCAGAATCGTGCTGTAGTTATGAAGATGATCTTGGATATCATGTGCTATTTAAAATGATAATTTTTTTAATTTTACGCTCCGATTTTACAAAAGAGAACAGATATTCCAAAATAAGCTCACAGACACCAGTCTTATACCTCATTCACACCAACTAAACTAGTTTAACGAAATCAAGTGTAGGTTTTTCTAATTCGTCGATTACCCTTTGCAATCATTTAATTTTTGAGAAGACAATTTTCAAATCACCCAATGTTGCTTACATATTTTATTCAAACAGGTTTTTACCTTGTTAAGCTGTGGAGTGTGTATGGTCGAGCAGCTAAACTTTAACCTTGTTTAGTTAAACCACTTTTAAACATGTTTAACAAGTTGGTGTGAATGCATGGGGTATTAGTAAGTCCGGCCGAAGGTTTCTTCTCGTGTTAACTACAGAACAAACCTTTATGAAGTAGACCCTAACAAGTTTTAATATAGGAAAACCTCTGGATTGTATGAAAAGAATCACTTATTTTCGCTACGTCTTTCATGGGGTACACGAGCTGATACCTTGCTTGCTTTTTTCAGTGTTGCCATGCCAACATAATAGATAGAGAGAGTTGATTACATGCATGTGTAATAAGTAATAATTAAATGTAACCTACATAAAATAGCCTACATGAGATATTTTAAAATTCTCCTAAAATTGCTCAAGCCTTTGGCCGAGTGCAATTCAAAAAAAAATTCAAATATCATTATGTTATCTGCCTGAGAAAATTACGGATGCGCCTGCATCACTTTGCACTGCAATCCAAATTAAAATTTAATGCTAAGTCAGTGGGCTGCTCTCAGCCAATCGCAATGAAGTGATTTTGTCAATCATATTGTAATGTTAGTAACAATTTCAAGTATGAATGTAAGATGCCAAATCAGCCTTCTTCAGGTGCAATGAAAATTAGCGGAAATACGTAAAACGTTTCTTTATTTTGCCATATGGTTGTCTTTAATTTACTCTGTCAATTAGTTGTACGTACATTTTCGGTATTACGCAAAAAGACTATACATAAACACGTCTCCCAATGTAAAATTCTCATTGTACCTGAAGAGGCTGGTTTGGCCAGCAGAAATATAGTACACCTTAAAAAGTCACCCTACATTGGGTCGGTTTCTGCTTTTATATTCTTCACAAAAACATCACCATAGCTCTTTTTGCCCACCAGTCCGCTATTGTTGCTATTACTGTATGTAAATCCTGGGCATAGCAGAATTCTTCTCAGCTTGTATAGCGGGGAATGGTTCTTGTGATGGATCTCTAGTTTGAAGTGAGGGCAGGAAGGAGTGAGAGCAAGCTAATAACTGGCGATTGAGACTACAATCAGGTTAGCTCAGTGGAACTGTAACTGAAAGGGAACGACCCAATTTTCGCCTTACCTAAAAAATAGCATGCGTACTTGCGCACTGGGTTGAAGTTAGCCTCTTCCATTCAGGTCCACCCCCGCCCCCCCCCCCCCCTCCCTAGTCCCTTACCAAACAAATGACCCGCCTTTCCACCCGAGTTCCTGGCTGTAGAGCCTACGATATTGTCGCTTATGGATCATTGGATAATGCAGTTTGAGAGTTTCCATTGGTTTCCCCACCATGGAAAATATAAACAATAGCTTCCATTTGGCGCGAAAATATATAAACAATAGCCTCGGTTCGAAAATATGCTTGGATATTTGTCCGCGGGTGTTATCTGTTCCGAGAAGCGAACAGTTTTCCGAGAGCAACATGCGCAGTTTTGGAAATTGGGCAATATCTCTCGGATACTCCCCAGTTATTCGATCTCGTGACGCGTTTAGACCAATCGCGCGCGAGCGAAAATATTTGATGGATTATAAGGGCCATTATATGAGTAAGCGTATGCGTAATTTTTTGGGGCGTTTTTATCTTTATTCTGGATATGAGATGATTATAGCCAATTCGGTGTTACGCACCTCGTTGGTCATCTCCATCTCACATCCAACGCGCGCTCGTGGAATAATTTTTAGTTTTAGTCTGCTGGTGCAAAATTTCCTTGTACCCCTTCCGTCTTTCGGCTCCTCGGAAGGAAGTCAGTCAACTGAAGTAATTTCAAGTGCTTCCCTATCCCTAACCCTAAGCCCAGAATAACACCTTCTACTGAACGTTTATAGCCTTAGCATGGAAATTGGGTACTACATAAGACACAAAAAATTCCCTTAGACCTACGTGTTCTACCGAGCCTGCCATGTAAGCTTACGTGATAAGAAGGACTTTGTTTACATATGTTAGAAGATTATAAGACAGCTACGAAGTTCCTGTTGGGACTGAAAAGGAACAAACGGGTTTATAGCTGTTGAAAAGAGAAGGCAAGTAGGTTGACAATTAGGCTGCGCCGAGCAGGCTCTTCTCAGGGAAAGAACGATTGTCTGTTAGTGTCAAATTAAAAGCTACGTGATCCAACAGTACATATACAGGAAGCCAGTGTACGTCCTTGAGCACTGAAACGAGAAGTGCTACGGGTAATGAGACGAAATGAAACGCGCTCTATTGAGACGTACGTGCTGTGATGAGATGTGTAGTAAGAACCTTTCATAGCACCAGGAAGTAAATAATCCACCCCTCTGGAAAGACTGGAGAGGAGTGCTTGAACGCCTGGTGATGTTTGCATAGTGGATCTTGTGACAATCAGCGAAAAACCCGTGGAGTTTGCCTTTCTGAGTGAAGCAGATATTTTTTCGGGATCTTTACGCAAGAATCCGTCGAATCCTTCTTCCTGCAGGCAGACAACCCGTAGTGTTCTGGGACTAGGAAGTTGATACTCATGGTTTGATACCTGGAGCAATAGGAATTTTCCTCGCAAAGCCACCATGGACGTAAGCATCTGTTTTACTCAGATTTCTTTTCTTTTCTGTAGTTTGTTTTAGCGATAAAACGCAGCAATCTGCGATGACCCAATTGGCCTCCAATTTCGATTTCATGCTTTTCAAGAATAAAACTTAAAAAGCAGATTGAAACGACGTCGCTATATTTAACGTTTTTATTTTGTACTTTACTACCATAAAACTTAAAAACAGATTGAAACGACGTCGCTATTAACGTTATTTTATACTTTATTACCATAAAAATTAGAAACTTGGCACAATTGGGTTATTGTACGGAGCCCTCTAGGGGCCATCCTGAGTTCCTGAGTTCCTGAGTTTCCAAGTTTCCGAGTTTCCGAGTTCCCGAGTTCCCGAGTTCTCGAGTTCTCGAGTTCCCGAGTTCCCGAGTTCCCGAGTTCCCGAGTTCCCGAGTTCCCGAGTTCCCGAGTTCCCGAGTTCCCGAGTTCCCGAGTTCCCGAGTTCCCGAGTTCCCGAGTTCCCGAGTTCCCGAGTTCCCGAGTTCCCGAGTTCCCGAGTTCCCGAGTTCCCGAGTTCCCGAGTTCCCGAGTTCCCGAGTTCCCGAGTTCCCGAGTTCCCGAGTTCCCGAGTTCCCGAGTTCCCGAGTTCCCGAGTTCCCGAGTTCCCGAGTTCCCGAGTTCCCGAGTTCCCGAGTTCCCGAGTTCCCGAGTTCCCGAGTTCCCGAGTTCCCGAGTTCCCGAGTTCCCGAGTTCCCGAGTTCCTGAGTTCCTGAGTTCCTGACTTCCTGACTTCCTGACTTCCTGACTTCCTGAGTTCCTGACTTCCTGAGTTCCTGACTTCCTGAGTTCTTGCGTTCTATAGTTCTTGTGTTCTTGTGTGTGTTCTTGTGTTCTTGAGTTCCTGAGTTCTTTCCCGAGCTGAGTTCGCTGGTCAATAAGATCGCGGTGTGAATTTCTCATGCAGCAAAATGGCGGACTCAATGAGCATCACTCGCATGCTATTCATTTTGTTTCTATCATGTTGTGTCGATGACACAACATGATAGAAACAAAATGAATAGGATGCGAGTGATGCTCATTGAGTCCGCATGCGAGTGATGCTCATTGAGTCCGCCATTTTGCTGCATGAGAAATTCACACCGCGATCTTATTGACCAGCGAACTCAGCTCGGGAAAGAACTCAGGAACTCAAGAACACAAGAACACAAGAACTATAGAACTCAGGAAGTCAGGAAGTCAGGAACTCAGGAAGTCAGGAACTCAGGAACTCAGGAACTCAGGAACTCAGGAACTCAGGAACTCAGGAACTCAGGAACTCAGGAACTCAGGAACTCAGGAACTCAGGAACTCAGGAACTCAGGAACTCAGGAACTCAGGAACTCGGGAACTCGGGAACTCGGGAACTGGGGAACTCGAGAACTCGAGAACTCGGGAACTCGGAAACTCAGAAACTCGGAAACTTGGAAACTCGGAAACTCAGGAACTTTAGGAACTCAGGAACTCAGGATGGCCCCTAGAGGGCTCCGTATTATTGACTGTAAATTAAAATGTTTTGAAATCTGGTCCACAAAATGCCGATTTATAGTTAATATTGCGCATGCGGTTATTTAATTGTTATAACTCGTGATAAGCATGTGTCGCGTTTTCAGTCCATTCAGTCTTGATTTTCGTACGATGTGTACTGTACTGTTTGTTGGTCTAGTTTTTTCTGCTCCCTACCATCCTTTGTGGGCGGAGAGGTTTATTTTGAAGTAGCACAGGATTGTTTTCACTTGTCAGATATATTTTTTGACTTGTACTTATTCCTTCAAATAAACCTTTCTCGGTATGTGCCAAACAGGGCTCTTTGTGTTCTTTAGTTTTGTCTGATATGGATAAATTTTCCTGTTTATACCTACTTCCCCAATTTCATTGGAGAATTTTTGCATAATAATTGATTGTGTGAAATCTTACAGAAAATATCCATACCTCCCCCATGGAGGGTCACAGATATTCCGACGGGTAGGGGGGCCTGAAAGAGGTAAATTTCCGAAGGGGAGGAGGGTACACAAAAAGTTTTCTTTGCAGTGGGTTTGAAATGCGATCGAATGAGTTCTATTGTACTTTCCCAATCGATTCAGGTAACCAAACCAACGGTCACAGAGATACTCCACCTGTTGAAATAAACGTAACGTAACGTAATTTTTGTTCCAACATCGGATGACATGGACAGCACTCCTGAGCATCATGTTTTCACTTTGTTGGATGGCAAGTCGAACAAAATGCCAAAGAAGAGGTCCTGCAATACATGAACAATGAAGTTGATGATATTTTATACTTTGAAGATCTTGCTGTATTTAGCTTAACACAGCTGATGCTTTTTCCAGCATTATTCATGCATTATTCGTACTCTGCATATTTCATTTGATACTCGTACAAAATTATTCCCTGTGTGGGATATAACGTAACTAGGATATCACATATTTTCATCGTTATCCATGTATTTAATAGTTTGCTTAAGTGAGCAAAGTCAATTGAATGCCATTTGTCTTGAAGAGCAAGGAGCGCTGGAGCGGTAGCCAAGATTTCATTGGGTAATGTTTTTGTTTCACATATGAGATGTGTGACAAAATAAAATCTATTCCTTAACAATCCAGCTTCATCATGTTATAATTTCAGCAAAATCGAACGAAACCAGAATTAATTAGAATTCTATTTGTGACCTCTCTTGACCATGTTTACAACAAAGGAAGACGAACCAACGTTTCGGTCAGAAAAAATCCATGAGAGCTCAAAATTGAATGGGAACATCTTTTTCAAACTTTTCTTAGAAGATTTAGATGAAAAAATGACCTCGGCAGGCTACAGAAGAAAACGAAACCAAAAAGAAAGCGAGACAGTGCGAAGAGCGAAAAAAAAAACAAAGGCATAAATGAACTTACTATCATTTACAAACTTAGGGACAAAGCATGTGACTTTATTGATGTATTCCTTTGCTGAAAGAAAAATTTAAGCGATATTTGGCATACAGCTGTTTTGAAAAACGTGTTCCGTAAAGACTTTACTTTCCCGCTATAACTGCATTATTTTGTAATTCAATACGTTGTTTTTACCACGCATAAATTAAAACTTCCACTGGGTTATTTGAAAAAGCTTAAATTTCAAGTACATTTCTGAGATTCTTGTAAGAAAACTTCTTTTAATGAAGAAAAAGTCAGCTGTTATGCCATTTGTTTATTACTTATAACACCGGTTCAAACACTGGTTCAAACATTTTAACATGACATAGAGGAGCGAGCTGCATCAGCAATAATGTCTAGAATTTTCCACGGTCAGTTTTAAGAAAATTAAATCTCAGAGCCTTAATCTTTCATTACCCACAACTTTGATCCTGACCTAGTACATATCCCCATAAAAAATGTACAATAAAATAGTGAACGTGGTGTGACCAAATCAAGGTTTACCACTGTTTGCCTCAGTTAAAATTATGTTGCCTATATGGATAGAGCACCTGCCCGGTGTTTGGGAGGTCATGGGTTTGATTCCTGTCGGGGACTCTATTACTGAGCTTAAAATTCACCATCTTCAATCACTTATCATGTATTGCCTTGCATCTTTGTCTACAATGTAACCATAAACAGCTGCGGCTAAATTTTATTACAGCACCTAGGAGATTAAAATAAATGACGTAAGTCTTGTTATTTATGGATATGGAATTTCCAAGGGTTAGGGCCAAGTAGAAAACTCATGGAACTTCCTGGGGGTGGAGGGGATACCGTGAAGCCCCTGGAATGGAAATCCAGGGGAGTGGGGGTCAAACTGAAAAACTGATAAAAAAGCCCTCTGTGGGGGGTGGGGGGGAGGTATGGATATTTTCTGGAACCATACATTTAACAAAATATTTGCTTGTTGCAATTTTTAAAGCCCTTAATAACACTATGCCTCAGTACATTCAATCTTTATTTAATATAAGAGAAAATAAGAAAAATCTCAGGGGCAATAATAAACTTGTTTTACCTGTAGCTAAGACCACGACTTATGGACTCAAATCAACATCGTACATTGCTGCTAAGGCGTGGAATGCCTTACCTGATAATTTAAGATCAGTGGCCGATTTTGCCCGTTTCAGGAAAGAGCTAAGAAAGCTCAGGAACTTGTAATTTTTTTTTTTTTTCTCCATAGTTTATATACCCTAAGTTTTTTTTTTTTTTTTTTCCTGTAGATAGTTTTATTTATTTATTTTCTCGGTATATTAGCATTTGTAATTGCTAGAGGCCTAATAAGCCTCATCTTTAACCGAGGTTAAATAAAGTCATTCATTCATTCATTCATTCATCTGTAGCATAATTTGTACAAAAAATAAAGGTCTACTCTCCACTCAAATGTCTGGTTATAGTTTGAAAATTTAAAATTTAAAATTTACTTTTCTAGACAATTGTAAAATCTCTTCCCAGGGAGAGGGACTCCCCTATAAGAAGGAGAGGTGTGCTTGTTGAATAATTTGAAAAGAACTGCTAAGAAGTACCAAGATTGAGTTTTGTGGGCGTGGCTTGAACTCTTCTTCCACTCCTAAGAGGTGCCAAGATAGAGTTTTGTGGGTGTAGCTTGAACTTTTTTTCTTCACTCCTAAGAGGTACCAATTCTAAAATAACACATTATCTCCAGTTTTTTTTTTCAGCTCAATTCCCTAAAAGGTACCGCAGAAGCTTCGGCTCTGGACCTTTTGAAGCTGAACACCCTAAGAGGTACCATAACCCCCTTTTTCCCCTAAAGGGTACAATGAGCACCCCCATCCTTTTTATACAAGAGTTCCCTCCACCCAGGCGTGGTTTAAGGTAAAATCTTTGAAACTGATACCATGAAGGTATGTGAATGGTAGCTCTTCTGCCTTGAAAATGCAGTTTTAAAACTGCCAAGAGCTGAGGTTCTTATGGATTTCCAAATATCTGAGAACTCTCAGATATGGATTGTCTGATATATCCAATGTATTTTAGAAGCAAAATAGCTGTGAAAATGTTCACTTCAGTTGTTGTCTTTTCCTAGATGTCATTTGTTGCTTCAGAAAATGTTACAATTTTGTTTAAAGGCTGGAAAGTGTCAAGTGTTGGAGGTATATTACTTTACTTTGTTTTGTTAATTACAGCTGAAAATGTTTCTAAGATTGTCAATTTTAAATAATATGATATCCCTTACAGCAGTAAACTTTGTAATTTTTGATTTCAGGATTGGTTGGTTCATGCATTGCAGTACTTGTAATTGCTGTTTTCTTTGAGAGCCTCAAGTCTTACAAAGTCTACAGACACAAACCATGCAAGAAAAGTTCTGAAAAAACTCCACTTATTAGACGGCCACATAAGATTCAGAGCAGGTATTTGTTTGTATAGATTCATGTATATTTATTTATAAGGAAAAGAGGTGTTATTCTGGCATTACCTTCAGTTGTCAGAGGTAGCACATCTTGAGAAATTTAGTGTTTACTTAGATTTCCCAGTTAAACATACTGTGAGGGGGGTTACTCCATGAGGAAAATCAATCATTTAAGTATTCATTCAATCATTCAAGTATGCACCTTGCAGCTCTATCATCTAATTTAGGGTTTAGAAAGGAAAAACAATGTTCTTAAATAGGTATGTGAAAGGGGTACCTTTTTTCAATGAATACAAAAGGGTTTTTTTTTTTCAATGAAAGGGATACAAAAGGGTACCTTTTCTGTCAAAATGGTAAACAAAAGGGTAAAGGGTTGGACCTCAGGGCAGAGCCTCCCCCTCCCCACCCTGAAACTGCTAAAATGACAGCTGGCGATTCACAACAGAACACCAACCAGAGCTCTTGTGGGTGCCAGGTCTTGTTCATATAGTGAAGATTAAATTAAACTACTGAGAGTGGGTTCTCTTTTGGTTTGATTTTTGACTTTTTGTTTTCTTATCAGGTTTGAGATGATTGATCACCTCAAGAAGACTTGTCTGTTTTTTGTCCAGTTCCTTGTTGGTTACTTTTTGATGCTGGTAGCCATGACATACAATGTTTGGTTGTTTCTGGCTGTTATCATTGGTTGTAGTTTAGGTCATTTTCTAGCAGCCCCCTATGTAGAGTATTACTTTAACAGACGCAAACATGTCACCAACAGTGAGGTATTTGATAGTGGCATAGATTCTGCATCGTCACCAACTCTTAGTCTGTGAAATAATTACAAATCAATCTGTTGTACTCGGAGAAGTATAGATGTATAGGTATATATGATTTGACTGAAAACATTATGACTGCCACGTGAAGTAAATGTTAAATGACGGAATGTAAGCCCTGCCTTTGGCATGGCTACAATAAGGGAAACGTTTTAAACTAAAATGATACAACACCCAGAAAATTTAATTAGGACAAGTCTTCCATAATGGTCTTGTATTGCTCTTCTATCCCACAAAGTCTTCATTTAAAAAAAAAAAGATGTTAAGCTGCATCAGCAGATCGATTTGGGTGACTAAATTTAGTAATTACAACTTTTTTTGTTTTTTCATCACTCAATTAAAAATTGCTCTAAAGGAAAGGATGTGTATTGGAAGGAGGGCACTAAATTAAATCATTGCTGTATTGAAACAATTATGCGGTCATCTTCTGAGATCTTCAATAGAGCAATAGTGTTGTGAGAAATTTTATAAGTATGAACCATAACTTAATTTAACTAACAACGTTTTTAGTCATAGTATGTTTGTAAATAAAACTTACTGTATGTTGGGCTATAAATCAGTTCTGATGTTGGTGGCCTCAACAAACCATAGTTTGGTCGTAAGCATATTATGGGAGGCATTAGATCAGCTTGGCAGTCAAGTTTACATAATAATAAGTGCATGCTTTAGGCTGTTATGATGTGTAGTCACATTACATAAAGAGAAATAAATGAGACATAAAAAAAAAACAAAGCAAGAAAGGCTGGAATTAAAATATATTTCAAAATGAGTAAAGATATATGTAATATATTGATGTGATGTTGAAATAATTATTTAATTATCTATCAGATGTATATGACTTAGCTGTGTTTGGTACAGACTAGAGGTAGATATATCAAGAAAGGCTGGCAGTATGTATAATAAAATCATAAACTAAACCATGTGTATGATACTTGAGATTTAATTTTTCACTTCCACGCCAAACAGCCTCAAATTAAAACCATCCCCATTAGTTTCTTGGGCACACATGTCTACAATGCTTCGCTCCACAGGGGTTTTACAAATGACTCCTGGCAAATTCCATGCTGGGGGGTGGGGGGGGGGGGGAACTCTGCCATGGACTAGTATCCCATCCAGGGGGTGGGGAGGAAAATACTCCTGAGTTGCTTTATCCTAAGGAACAACTGGAGCCCGCCTAATGGGCCACTGGGAATGAATTCAGACCTGGGCACTGCTGTTTTGACCAGCATTACCTGTTTCATGTTTTGCCTTACCTCAACTACCAGTTTAACTTGAACCTGTGGATAATTTTTGGGTCTTTCTTTGAGTACTGGATGGGTATGGATCTCATTCATTGTTTTACTTCTGTATCTCGTTCATACTATTTCGGAACAGTATTGTATCTTGTCTTTTTAATGAGTTCTTTTACTTTTCGTCATCCGAGACCACGCGAATTCCCCTTGTTTCAGGAAGCAAACACCCAACATAGTACTTTCCAAGGAGGGTCAACGTGACTCTATTTGCCAGTCGACAATCACAGTATCGTTCAATTATAACTAGTACTAAGAGGTTTATGAATATAATCCGAAAGCTGTTGACTAGAACAAACTACCGACTATTCATTACTTCCGGTTCCCGGAAGAGTCTGGAACCAAGTGGTTTCTCTTTTGTTTTCTACTGCAACCAAGGACGGAAGTTGCTGTTAACATGTAAGAGACGACGTTTTACTTTTGCGCGTGTTGGTTGCTTCATTTTCCTTTATGATTTCGAAACTAAGTGATGTAAAGATTCAGTACGAAGAGGTGACTGGTCGGTTTGTTCCCTTTATACATTTAAGAGAATCCACGGTGCATGTAGCAGTAAGGGAATGACTGATGTGGACAAATATTCTTATCACGAAATACACAAGCTTTTCGACAACGGGTCGCTGGGGGATATACGAAAGGTTTCCGAAGAAATTGGACTGGACACCGTTGTTAGGCGAGATAAATGGACCTTACTTCACGTAGCATCAGCCACAAATAGACCAGATGTAGCACAATACCTCATTAACATGGGAAGTGATGTGAATGTGCTTGACAAAGAGAGCAAGTCTCCTCTATACTATTGCCAATCTGAGGAGGTAGCCAAGATGATGGTCGATGCCGGTGCTGACGTGAATCGCCCCAGCGTACTAGGGAAGACACCTCTACATCATCTATGCACATCAAACGCTACCCCTGGGGCAGTGAAAATCCTTCTACAATCTGGAGCGCGAGTAAATGCTGAAGACAAGTTTGGTGATACGCCTTTCTTGTATGCTTGTGGCATGGCCTATTTCTGCATAAACGAAGAAGAGTTTGCACAGAACCTGCCTAAGATAAACATCCTTCTTGAATACGGAGCTGATATTCACCACATCAATTCAAAAGGTGAAAATGGATTGCATTTGTGTAGTCGATATGGCGCTTATGAAGTAGTTGAAATACTGACAAAACATGGCGTAGAGGTCAATGCCTTGAACAAGAAACGTCAAACACCCTTGGCAACGGCTTGTCTCAGCACCGCTTTTGCACTTCACGGGCAGGAAGGAATCTTGATCACATTGGAACTCCTGTTGGAGCATGGTGCAGATCATAGGATACCAGATGAACAAGGGCTGACACCACTGCACGTGTTGATGCTTCAACTCTGCGATTCCATAGATATCGCAACGTTTGTGGACGTTTTAGTCCGACGTGGAGTCTCTTTGAATGCTCGAGATGACATGCTTCGCACTCCTGTGCATTATTCAAGCTACGCAACTGCCCATGGAAATTGGCCAAGAAAACTGGAGGAGCTGATGTCACTTGGAGCAGACGTGAATTTGCAAGATGTGGAGGGATTTACAGCTGTTCATGTCACTACAATACGTGATCCCAGGTGCTTCACAACTTCCCAGTGGCCATGGGATTGCATAGATAGAACTGAGAATGTGGTGCAAGAGATCAACTGGAATTGTGCTCGAAAACAAGGAGTAACATTGGCTCACATGGTTCTATCTAAAAAAGGACTTACCCTTCAAGGGTGTGAAGTTCCATGGGACGTAAACGCACGAGACGAGTTCGGGTCAACGCCATTGCACTATGCAGAATTTTCAAATAACACCATTGCCACCGCGTATTTGAAAGTGTCGTTCACGAGGGCAGACGTCACTTTAAAAAACTGTTTGGGTGAGAGTCCCATCGATTGTGCAGTGTCTGCCCTAAACCAAGAAATGTTTTCGCTTTTTAAACGTTATGGGGAGACTTTGGCCCCAGAAAAAGAGAAACGATTGCCTGACATTTCATGTAAACTTTGCACCTGTTTTGCTTACGAAGGTAGAGGTAACTATTATCAGCCCTTCGAAAACCAAGAGGAGGTGGTATCAGTGGATCCTGAAGAAATGCAAATTAACCCGGCAAGAAACATGGAAGAATACTTGTCCCACGTTCTACATACGCCGAGGATGGGAAAGGTACCACTTCACGATGCAGAGGTAGTCCAGATACACCAGGAAACAGAAAACCTGATCAGAGAAATTCTTCAGAAGGTAGCTGACCAGGATCGTCGTTTTCGGTCGACACTGATACTGTCGGGTAGTGTCCGTGAGAAAACAAAAGCCGGTCTACCCAATGAATTTGACTTCATGTGCAATCTCGAGTTATTTAGCTCTTGCTGTAAAGTAATTGACAATGATACATGTTCTCCTGGCTTTGCACGTTTGGAAGGAACTGAAGCTGACAGTGCAAACATTGCTGAATTGTTTGATTCTGATGGATGTCTTGTGCCATATCTGGTCAGGTCAAAATTTCAACAAATCGTGAGGATGGTAATGTTTGATGCCAAGCTGTGGAAATGTTGCCGGATCTGTTCCAACTTCATACTCCCCAGTTTGGCCTCAGGTATTAGCCATCCCAAACCGTCGATCATTATCGAACTCTGCTGGAATGGTCCAGTCTACAAGAACATGGTGTATTCAGTCGATTTAGTGCCTGTCATAGACGCTGGGGTGTTTTGGCCACGAAATGCAATCTTGACCAGTCGTGTTTTGGAGAACGTACCCAAACAGTGCCTTTTCGCCATGACCATTCCGCGCTTCGAACGTGGTGTTTATGGCAATGAAGTGAGAATATCTTTCTCTCTTGTAGAGAGCGCAATATTTGACAGCATTCCAGAAGTCGTCAAGGACGCCTACATTGCTTCAAAAGCTGTTCGTGAGGTATGCCCAACTTTAGTGAACAGCGAAGAGGTATTCCACAACGAGGCAAATCTTGATGCCCAATCGTTAATCCCATCTTTTTGGCTCAAAATGGCTTTGCTTCATGAGTTAGAAAAATATGGCGTAGATGAGGTGAGCAGCTTAACCACATGGGTCAGACGAATTTACGCGAGATTACACCAATTTGTGTGCGAAGATGAAGCGTTTCCATCCTTTTTCATGCCAAAGCAAGACTTTGTTGCTTCCAATTTGAAAGGAAGTGACCTGAAGACCTCCTTCGCGGGTAAGAAGCTGGAAAAGAAGTTCATGGCTCTTAAGAAAATGTGTCAACTTATCCAACGTTTTTTATCGACTGGCGATTGAACCTCGTCTCTTGGTTAAGCTATCGCTTAACTTTGATTTGGTTGCCTCTTCGCCCAGTGACATATCTTTGTCATCTTTGACATCTTTGGATGATCACATTTATACGGCCAGTGACACACGTTTGCTACACTGTTAATGCAAGAAATACTTGATTATATCAAGGTTTTCTTGACAGACAGAAAAGGTCATTGGATCAGTCATGGATTCTGTTTGATGACTTTTTCTAGGTTCTTTCTACGGGAAAATTTGCACTTTGATCGCCAGAAAATGTGTCTCAATTCTTTGCAAGTCGGCTAGTTAAATATAATGTATCCTCTGTTCTCCATTTCCATGAAAAGAAACACCGTACGTGGGCGTTTCGAATAATAACTTAGCTATTTGACAGAATTCCGGGCCTTTAGAGTGTGCCTGTTTCTTTTACGGAGCAGTTTAATTGTTTGTCCATATGGTCTGATGATATGCAGCGCAACCATCATGAACGGCGCAACCATCATCACACAATCTGAGATAGAAACCGAGAGGTATCAGTCTTACTGTTTTACTTGTAGCTTTAATCTCATGCGTTTTTTTTTAATCGATTATATAGGAAATAGCGCTTCTTTACATAAGGTGATCTTAATACGAGAGAGAGTGAGCTGAGGATAATTGGAAAATTTATGTAAAATCAAGCTGAAGGCGGAGTTTACATGAGCACATTCATCCCAGATCACTCAAGTTCACTCGAGTATTTGCAACAGCCTATGTTTTAACACAAGGCAATAACTTAACATTTGTTTTGCGAAATAAATACGCGGACTGTTTTTGCCGACTACATTTCCTGGGGAAGGGGGTGTACAGCGCGCTTCTTGACACTCTTGCTCTATTTCAGACCAAAATATTATACAGAGATCTAGTACGCTTTTCCCTTTCCAATTTCAGACCAAACCCTTCCTAGGAACTGCTTCGGGTCGTGTAAACAATTGAGAAGGCCCTCAAAATCCCGATTTAGCCGGCTTTTCTACGGAGCCTGAAATTTAGGTTACTCATTCTTGTAAGGCTTACATATACGGGAACTTAGCCTTATGCGAAAGTTCTAGTTCACAAATTACACGGGGCACGTTATATGTTCGAACGTCTATTATTTAAATCCGGGGGAGATGTTCGAAACTTTGAACGAAAAATATCGCACAAAAATTGGCTGCTTGAAAGAACTTTGAACCTGGCTGCGGAAGCCATTTAGTTTTCGGGTATACGACGTTCCCTTTGATCAGTCACATTTAGCTGAGTCACCAAAACAATGTCCTAAATTTCCAGCACCTTGTACGCTTGTCCCAGAAGTGTGTTTTTTTTTTCCGCTAAATTGATCGAAGAAAGAGAAGAAAGAAAACCTCTGGTACTTGGATTAAAGTCTTGCCACAGAAAATTGTTTGTTGATGTCCTCTAACGAAAAATCACGAGATAAGTCTATATTTTTCGACAAACGCGATCGTAGCTTTTTGTCAAGAACCGCCATAACTCTGAAATTCAAAATCCGCTTGTTTCCAGACGGCAAGCTATTGAGCTAAAAAGTTATAAAGTTTCCGCCTCTTATGCCTGATGAGGAAAAAAAAACTCTTGTGGTTCTTTAGTTTTGGATTTTAGAACATGATCATGATGATGACGTCACGTGCAAACGAAGAATATATGTAGGATGACAAATGGCTCAGTAACGAAACACAAATAAACACCTTTAAAATTAAATATGTTTATTGAATTGTTTTAAAGTAACTAAACAAACCTCTGCTTGGATTCTAAAAATAGCCATGCTCTAAAACAAACACCTACATCGTTGCGACAGTCATATTTTATAGCAGAATCATGAGCTACACTATTTTGAAAAGGTACCACGTAAGGCGCGTTCTTTTTATTTGTTATGATATTTTTTCCAGAGATGGAGAGTTAATGACACTAGTAGAACGTTATTCTGTTTATTCCGTTTGTTGAATCTGGCACGGAGAGGTGCTTTCTACTCACTCTATTACCGTCCATTGATTTATATATTTTCTACTTAAATAGTTCCAAAAGAACACGCCTTAAGACACTGTACAGAAGTTCCTGGTACTTTGTGTTGAAATGCTAAGCTCTATCTCAAGTGAGCTCTCCTCCGCATATTGTTAATAAAAAAATCTCTCCTTCACAGAGGTTCGACCGTTCGTTATATAGATCCGCTGTGCGAAGTGAGTGTAGGAGCAAAGTCGAATGGTTCGATCCGCTGTCGCCAGTAACCCTGCCTGCACTTACATTACTCAGCGGATCCTCCCCACCCGAAAAAACCCTTGGGCCTCTGCAGAGGAGAGAGTCTTAAGTTTACAAGAAAAGAAAAATGTAGCCTGTAAATCAAAGTTAGTTATAACTTAAATGTATTGTTTAGCCTCGTGTCAGTAGCTACATACTGAACCTTCATATGTGAAATTTTATAGTTTTCATGCTGGTACACTTTTGAACATTTCTTTTGATGATTAAATATTAAAAAGAGACTACACTAAATGAAACTTAAGCTGTCATTAGATAACTAACCATGGTCAATGCTTCTTTTACAGCATATTTTACAGTAAAAACGTTTTATACTTTATTTAATTAATTATTATTATTTTACAAAATCAGTGAATTCTCAACTTTCAAATATCATGACACGTCAGGTTTGCTCTCAGTATTCATTTCATATCATTAGTTAGATTATGAGTCAGTGACTCTTGAGAGAAATGTTTTAGTAAACAGAAGAAGAATTACGCTAATTTTGTAATTTTGGTGTGTAGATGCTCCGAGGACAAAGTCTTTTGATGTCTTAACGCGTGAAAAGTAATATCTCACTAATATAACCACTAAAACTCATATCAGTCCTCGATAATTTTCTGATTTACATGTTGGGTTGTGTTCATTTGCAATGTTACGAGAGGATTTAGTATTATTTAGTTATTTTTTGCTGCTAAAGTCTATACAAAAGGAACCAACATTGAAACTAATGTTTAGTCAAAGTTCAATTAGCTGTAAACACAACCTGTTGTTATTCAATTAAGCGGAAACTGTTTTGTTTTACCTCAACTGTATTTTGCGTCCAAGCTGTAACTCAACCTGCTAAAAACTGTTATCTACCTGCATAGTTTTGCAAGTAATTAATGTTTTAGGGTAACTTTAGTTCAGCCAATCGACTTTCAGAATTATTTTCGTATTCTGTAATGCGACAGGGAGTTTTACAGATTCTGACACACCCGACGACACAAGTGAAAACATTATGGAAGGAGAATATATTCGCGCCTTAACGGAACTTACTCAAACACTATTGAGCAAGGATGTGAACATTAGCAAGTTTCACGGATACGAGAATGAAGATATCAATCGCTGGTTTGAGAAACTAGAACTGATTTTGGAATCTAAAGACGTTCGTTTGGATCATCCAGCTGCAAGAACACAACTTATTAACAACCTTGCTGGACCATGTAACTGCCTTGAAGAGTTTTTTTGGTTACGTCCTGGCTATGTCCAGGTTGGTATAGTCTGCGAATTAAAGTTTTGCGTTGCTGCTAATCTCCGTGTGAAGTTCTTTTGTCTCAAGGAAGTTCGCTTGCCGTGATTAGATCCCGACCTTCCGCAGCCAGCGAGTCCCCAGGGAAAGGCCTCATCAAAGATAATTTTTATAGTGTTTCCGCGTCCGTCCGTTGTCCTTTTGAGAAGGCAAAACCTGTTTTCACACAGCGTATTCTCTGGTGTCCGTTGGATGGTTTGCTGTAATGGATTCCAGAACCTCTAGGAGTCTAACAAGCTTGGTCACTGCAAGCGTCTTTCCCTCTAGATTGCTGTAGACAAGGAGAACAGCTAAACAGCCCCAAAAACCTGTCGTCAGACGATTTAAGACTTTATAGCAATAGAAAAGAGACGAGAAGAGAAAACACATCTTTTAACCGTTGAAAAACTATCAGTGACTTGACTTTGCAAGACTCTTTTGTTTCACAATCAATAGTTTTCTTTTTATTACTAATCCCTGATACCTCCGGTTCTCAAAGTCCCTCCACATTTTATATTTTTGATTCCAAAGATATACAGCGCTAGCTTGATGAGGTTGAAAGTTATTTAAATTTACGCGACATAAAAATTGATGGTCCAACGTACCACTTAGTAGAACTCATTATGAGTCTTGCGCACCTGTGGAAGGCTTCTATTATCCTTTAAGACACTTTAAGTGACTGGAGCTCGCGAATGGCAACCAAAGATGGATTGTTTGGCAAGCACTTGCAATCACCACGAATCGCCACCCGAGTGTTACGAATTAGTATTATGTAGTCAGTTTTCACAGGATCTTGCATCACTTGTGGAAGACTTCCAATATTCTTACAGGAGACACTTTAAGGGAGAGGTTTGCGTATGGAAAAGAAAGGTGCATGATTTGGCCAGCACATTACCACCGCCATCAGGGACCTATCGAGTCCCTTTAATGTAATTTAAATTGCTATGTGTCTTTCTTTTATAATGTATTTAGTATAACAACATTTAGCATTACTTTTTTCATGTTTTTCGTTCTACTAACCACATTTCTTTTGCATTTCTTTTGCTGATTATAGTTAATTGGCTATCCCTTTCCTCGAAAAGGGTGTCCATGTTACCTGAGGAGGTGTTAAGAAACAATTCTTGTAAATTTTGTTGAGTTACACATACAGTACTTAATTTTCGCTCAATCATCTACTGTGATCTCCATTGGTTTAGCCTGCGTAGCTTGGCGGTTAGCAATTCGAGCGCGTTAAAACGAGCTGCGCCGCTCGTTTTAGCCCGCTCGAATTTTAAACCGCCAGGCTCCTCCTCACGGCTTCGCCGCTCGTTTTAGCCCGCTCGAATTTTAAACCACCAAGCTACGCAGGCTACCAAAAATAGAAATATTGTTAAATAAAGTAGAGTTGACCTTCGGGCAGAAAATTAAAATACAAGCAACCAAAGATCCCAGGTGTAGTCTGGGCTACTTCTCGCAGCAGCGAGTGACACAAGCTCTTCGCCTCACATAAAAGACTGAGCTATTTCTCCACGAAAGACCCTACATTTGGTGGAGATCCGTGGTTATTTCTGCACTGCCTGGAAAATAAAAGTCACCATCTTGTGAAAATTAGCTTCGCCTCTGAGTGTTGAAAGAAAAACAATGAGGATGAAAATAAGTAGAATAGTGATAGAAAAAGAATTTGACAGAAGAGATTTTAGAATAAGAAGCTATGCGAATCATTTATAATAGAAATAGAAGAAGTGACAGTGACGATTAATTGTCACCATTATAGATTGATAATCACTTTGCTTGTAATGCATCCTTCCAATACAAACAAAGATGGCTTAGGAACTTGCGCACAAGCCTTACGTTTTCCGATTCCATGTTTCCAAGCCAATGGCTTTACCCATGTGCCTTGCACTAATGCAATAGTACACCAACCGTTCATGTTCATGTTCCTTCCTGGAACATGATGATTCCGCGCTAGTTTCCTTGGATGAAACTTGCAATCGTATCGTAAACGTAAAGCTGACATATGAATCAGCAACAACCAACTTCGTTCTACAACCACTTTCAACGGCATTCTCAACACATATCTTGCATTCTCGAACCCATCAACCACCACAATTGCCTACCATTTCTTTATCCAAGCGCAAAACAACCACAGGGGATTAATATTTTTGTTCCTCGTAAAAAATATATTTTTCACCGTTGTAGCGGCTTTTCCCGCTTTTTCATGTTTTCACATTTCACATTGTCTTAATCTTCCTTGTCATATATTTTCGACAGCATCAAGTTTTTTAGGGATTAAGCAAAACAATTTTTTGTTAGTTATTATTCTTTCCCAATACCAGCCTGTCTTTGTTTTCTCGTTATTTTTATTCGATTTTCTATCTTACCGTTCTAACCATTGTCTTTTACCCGTATCGTTTTATTGCATTACTTTGTTAACCTTCGAGACCTCTATATTCAGGGTAGCCCGGTTTTGCCGCAGTTCAGTAGCAAAAATAAAATACAAAATTAATAAAACAACAACACTCAAATAAAGAAACATTTCTAAACAGACGAAAGTTAAAATTAATAAACACATGAAGGTTTCAGTGTTTTAATTGCTGCGCTATTATCGTATTTGTTTTCTCTTAATTGCTCGAGTCAGGAGGGTTTCAAATTGAGGTTGGAGATATGTGCTGTTATTAGTTTATTGTGCTTTTTTGGATGAAAATATAAGATCTAAAAAAGAAACTACAATAATCCATAAGAAGGAGAAATATTCCTTGAAAAATCTGAAAGTTAGTTGACCTTCGCGCAGGAAAAGTACAAGCGAAAGATCTCGGATGTAGTCTGGGCTACCTACCGCTGAAGCGAGAGATCAAGCTATTCCCTATGAAACACAAAAATGACTCACTACACAACTTTCAAAAGAACAGTAAGCAATCTAGGCTTGCTATATTAGCAGCGTCAAAGAGTTAACAAATCACAAACGCAAAAAGTATGCGGTCTGAAGATGGATCCCGCCTCTCTTGAGAAAATCATCACCCATGCTGGCTTATATGAGTTTACCACAATGCCTTTCGGGCTCTGCAACGCCCCAGGAACCTTCCAGCGGTTGATGGAATGTGTCCTTCGAGGCCTAACTTGGCAAATTGCCTTAATTTACCTTGACGACGTTTTGGTATATTCTCGTACATTCGAGGAACATTTACAGCATCTCCGCCTGGTCTTTGATCGCTTCCTGGAAGCTGGTTTAAAGCTCAAGCCAGGCAAGTGTCATTTTGGACAGACCAAGGTCAACTATCTTGGCCACGTGATCACGCCCGAGGGATTGCAGCCTGACCCTGCCAAAGTCAAAGCAGTTCAGGAGTACCCTGTTCCACAAAACGTAAAAGATGTTCGAGATTTTATGGGTCTGACCAACTACTATCGCAAGTTTATCAAAGGATGTGCTCAGATTGCCAGCCCCCTGCACGAGCTGAAAAGAAATGAAAGAAATTTGTCTGGACAGATGCTTGTCCAGACACTTTTGATACTCTCAAGAAAGCTCTAACAGAAGCACCTATCCTAGCCTACCCAGACTTCAATCTTCCCTTCTTACTGGCCACCGACGCGAGCAACGACGCTATTGGAATGGTTCTGGGACAAAAGCAAAATGGACGCGAGGTCGTCATTTCTTATGCTGGACGGAAACTAAATCTGCAGAGCGCAGTTACAGTGTGACAGAACGAGAAGCACTTGCAGTTGTTGACGGTGTACGACATTTCCAAACCTACCTTTATGGCCGCCAATTCACTGTACTTACTGATCATAATGCAGTTCGTTGGTTGATGAGCATTAAGGAACCAACTGGCCGATTAGCTCGATGGGCGTTGCTCTTACAGCAACATGATGTCACCATTGAATATCGTTCAGGCACGTCTAATGGCAATGCTGATGCCCTATCCCGCCGCACATATCATCCAGTCGTTGCCGCCTACGATAAGCCCGGTGTGCAGGTAGAGCGAATTTGGGAACTGCAGCGCAAGGATCCAGCTCTGGCTGACATCATCACGTATCTTGAGACGGAACAGCTACCTTCCAATGGTACTGCAGCCAAAGCAATTATGCATTCCATTGACGACTACTATTTGGAGCCTGAAGGACTGTTGTGTCATCTTTGGGTTCCAAAAGGCCGCCGAATACAAACGCCAAAGTCTCGGTTGGTGGTTCCCACTCCCTTACGTCATGAGATTTTAGTTGGAGGGCTTGATGATCCATTGGCAGGTCACTTGGGAGTAAATAAGACTTACGACAAATTGCGTGACAAGTATTATTGGCCCAAGATGTTCGCCGACGTGCAACATTGGTTCCTGTCTTGTACACACTGCCAAATGAAGAAGAGTCCAAAACAGCGCCAAACCGCACCAATTCTCCCAATTCCTGTAGAAGGACCATTTGACCACGTGGCACTCGATTGTTTGGGTTCATTTCCAGTTACGATTTCCAATAACAGGTACATTGTGGTGTTTTCCGACTATTTAAAGCACTACCCAGAAGCATTTGCCGTGCCCACGATCGATGCCGCCACAATTGCTGATCTTCTGGTCAACCAAATTATACCACGTCATGGTGCACCCCGCACGCTGCTGTCTGATAGAGGCTCCAATTTCCTTTCTAGCCTGGTGCGTGAAGTTTGTTTCCTGATGGGCACTAAGAAGGAATACACTTCCAGCTATCATCCTCAGTGCGATGGGCTCGTGGAGCGCTTCAACGGTACCTTAGCGCAGAGTTTGTCCCATTACGTCAGCAGCGACCAGAAGGACTGGGACCAGTACTTGAACCCGGTCCTCTTTGGCTATCGTGTTTCTCCATCTGAAGTTACTGGGGAATCTCCGTTTTATATGCTGTATGGTAGAGAACCACGCCTACCAATGGATGTTTCCTTCCTGCCTCCGCGAGAGATTTCTGCCTCGATTACTGAACATCGTGCCCATGTTGTGGAGAATATAGAGATTGCTCACCGCATAGCCAAGGAAAATATTTAGTGCGCTCAGCAGCGAATGAAGGATTATCATGACCTCCATGCTGTTCCTGTGAAGTACCAGGTAGGAGAACAAGTTTGGGTGTATACTCCTCGCAACTGTAAAGGCCTCTCCACGGCCCATAATCATCATGAACCGTACAGGATAGTCAAATTTCTGTTACCTGTCCATTGCGTCCTACACGCTTCGGATAATCGCCGTATTTGTTGCGATACATGACCGACGGAAACACTTGTACAACTCAACCACCTTGAAGGGTATTGAACTCCCGTACGTGGCTGGCTATCAGTGACTTGCTAAACACTTGTACATTCTTGGGTGCAGTCGCATGCCGCCGCAGACTATGGAGAAAGCGTACGAATTGTTTCCGGATTTATTTCGGGACACGGACTTTTTTGGGGATGAACAAACGCCCTAATAATTTTCTTACATTGCCTCTAACCGTTTCGCTATCAATAGGTAATTAGATTTCGCTTTTGGTTCCTCGTTTTTGCTCTTTTGCTTGCCGTTTTGAACCCCCGAGGCCATTATATTTCGGCTTGCTCGGTTTATGCCGCGGTTCAGGCACAAAAATCCAATACAAAACTTAAAAAGTAACAAAACCACAAAAAGGGCCTCGCTATACATATTTAAATAGCATTACTTTTCATTTTAATTGCTTGACTCAGGAGAGTTTCAAGCTAAGGTTGGAGGAATGCGAGGAGAGAAAAATAGACTATTTAGTTTATTCGCTTTCACTGGCAGAAAATATAGAAATCCAACATAGATATATTGGTTTTAGTTTGATTCTCATTTTAATAGCTTTAAGTAATCCTTTAGAATTGTGCTTTCGGCTTAAATAGTCTTTCCTTGTAGAATATTATTTGGTTACGTTATAGGAATTAAACACTACTGTTGGACCCAAGTCACTGCGTATTCTCTCTCGTCTTGTTGGATCGTTTTGCTGTAACAGTTCCCGAAGCCTCTAGGAGTCTGATAAACTACGTCGCAGCAAGCGTGTTTCCCTCTGATTGTTGTAACAAGGATAACAACGCAAGCGGCCCAAAAACTGTTGTCACATTGGTGGACTTTCAGTGTAGTTACAGCAAGCTTTCTAGGAACAAGTAGAGAAAACGACGAATGTAACCCCTTGGAGTGACTGATAAAGACTCGTCCAAGTAAGTTCCGTAAGTTTTGTACATGAAGAGGCTTTTCAAGAAGAAGAGTAAGCCGTATTACTTGAGAAGCCAGAAGCATCTATACCAGTATTCGTGCGCGGGTACCCCGAGAAGTAAGGGAGATGCTTGTGTGAGTTGCGATTTGCCATTTGATGAAAATGATATAGCCCCTGAGTTGCGTAAAGAAGATTCCAGTGTTGACACACCCGACTCTCGCCGTGAGAAAGAAGAGGAGAGTCCTTCGGCGAACCGTACAAATCTAGAAACAGTTGACATTAGCATTGAAGAAGGTGCTAGTGGAATTTCATCGACACCGCCCCAGAGTCACTTATTGTGAACAAGAGTCAAGTGGGGCAACAGTGGAAGAGAACCGCAAACAGGAGGACATTTATAATAAAACTCTAGAAAAAGGAAAAACAAAGAAACAAACAGTAGAGGATCAGGAAGAAACTGTTTTTGCAACAGGTGGTCTACGGGGACCCGTAATTAACTCACCCGCGACATTTAGAAACACTTTCCGCGAAGAGTAATCTTTGAGGACGAACTACGGGAAAGACTTAGCGAAGCAGAAAGTTCAGGTTCAGAAGAAATTGGCAGTAGAGAAAACACCAGCAACTCTGACGACCAATTTAGCAACGTCGACGCTGCGCGTTTGTTCCTCAACACCCAGAAAGCAGGTACCAGTAATCATGGTACAACTACTAAGAAAATGTTCAGTCAAGAAACACCGGAAGAAGCAGCGTCTGAGTTATTACATTCATATCAACAAACACTGAACAACTTAACACAAAAGATGCTCATCAAAGATGTACGCATTGATAACTTCCATGGCTGAGATAATGAAGATTTCTCGCGTTGGTTTGAGAAACTGGAACTGTTGTTAACAACCAAGAGAATCGAAAAGACTGGTCCTTTGGCTATAGCACGAATCATTAAGAATTTGAGCGGACCAGCGGAAACCTTCCTTTTCGAGTTGCCAGCCGAGGAAAGAGAGAGCTTTGAAAAACTAAAGTGTGCGTTACGCCACCAAGGACCGTACGTGGGTTAAACGCCAACGACTGATAACGCGACGTCAAGGACCCAATGAACTGCTGTCTGATTATATAAATGACATGCATGAACTCTTTACTGGACTGCACGTAGCCGAAGTGGATAAAGTGACATACTTCATGGAAGGACTATTACCGTCAATGAAGATTGAAGTCTTCTCAAGAAAATCCTATGCTAGGTGCGATCATTCCCAAAGATAAAGAATTAGTATACAATTTGCGTAGGAGAAGGTGTCATCTTCCTCAGATAAAAACGGAGAGATACAAGAAAACTTATTTTTAAATATAATTTAGAATAGTATTATTCTATTTTATATTACTATTGTATCTTATTGTGTATCTTTTAATACTTTTTCATTGTAACTTAGGATATGTATTTTTATCCTTTGATTGAATGAAGACTATTATTATTATTATTATTATTATTATTATTATTATTATTATTATTAAGAAAATGCCAGAAACCTTGCTAGAGGCAGAAGAATGTGCCAGAACTTTGCATTCAATTAACAGGCGCGTAAGCCAAACCAGTGAAAAGGGACAACTGGAGAGACTGATAAACGCGCTCAGGTACCAGCTACGGCGACAGGTACTAGCCCTCAACCAGACAATCAACAGATACAATCAGTAAACACCAAGCTGGATGCGTTGGCTAACAAACTGGAATGTGTTGCCCAGAAGGGAGAAAACTCAGAGAAGTTGGCCGCCTATGTTGAGCCAGAAAGGGAAAGCCAGCAAGGGATACCAAAGTTGATAAGAGAATTAACCGATAATTTACGCCAAGAAATCTACCAACAGGTTCAGCACTTAGATGCTCGAATCATTGGTCTTGCCCGTCGCACGCTACCAAACAGGTACGAATCCCAACAGCCAAGACAGCGAACCCGTGACGAAAGACCTCTTTGTTTTGACTGTGGCAACACTGGTCACGTACAACAAAGCTGTCCATATAGACGTACTCGCCCAATACAACTAGCACGTCCAGATCCTGGGGCCCAACGTCGAGTAGAACAACGGAGCCTTTCCTACAATCCTCCACATGCACCCCCAACTCCTGTGCCCCAACGTCGAATGGAACCACGGAACAATCGTCGACAAGAACGCTTGGCTGCCTTTGAAGGAGTTGCTGATGAGGAGGAAAACTACGGCCACTACCTAGCGGATAATGATGTAGGAGAACTGTACTATTACAATACGAGTTTTCGCTTATCTGATCTACCTGATGCCCATCAGGATGTTCTGTCGCTGACTTATGATGACTACCGTGGTAGAGATAAAGAGGGTAATCCACCTTCAGATTTAAACAACGAGCAGTGGAACATGTTGCCACCACCACAGTTCTGCGACGAAGAGTACGAGGATGAGTTCGAGTGGCCATCACCTCCACCACCTATCACTGACATTGCTCTAACTGAGGGAGAATTGAAAATTGTGCCTCCACCAACACCAAATTTGGAAATGGCAGTAATTGATAGTGACCTGGATATTGTGCCATCTCCGCCAGCTGCTAACATAGCAGAAATTAACAGTGCATTGGCCTTAGTTCCGCCTCCACCACCAACAGAAGACGGTACACCGCACACAGACTACTTAGAGTCGATGATACCGCCACCTTTAGAGTTTCGGGATGAGTACAAGCCACCTTCCCGGGAGGAGGATGAGCCACAGCCAACCAGCACATCCCGAGCTGTTGTCAAGACTACAACCAACAAGGATGCTTTGGAATTACTGCTAGTACCACCTCCCGAGTTTCAGGATGACTACGACCTGCCTCCCCTGGAGGAGGATGTCGAGCCGTAGTTGTCCAGCCAAATTGTTGCCACCGATACGGGAGACCGTCGGCCACCAGTAACCTCTGACTGTCAGGTTGACTTACGGGTAGTAGAAGTCCCGCAGTACAGTACAGAGGCAGAACCAAGGCAACATATGCAAGTGATGCCTAACCAGGTTGGCAAAGTTCACACCACAGACCAATCAGAAGAAACCCGACCCACACGTTTTGCTCTCCATGGTGTGACAGGGCCTAGTGGAGTTTAGCCCAACATAGCCACAGCCACTGAGAACTCTCGCAAGCCACACGAACTTACAGTTCCTATACAGCTTAATGGACAATCTACGAGATTTCTTGTGGACACTGGAGCTAGCATGTCGGTGATTGATTACAACCACTTGCAGTAGTTATACAATGGTATACCGCCTATGAAGCAAACTAGTTCTTCCAGGGCTATCCAGACGGTAAGCGGTGAACACTTACCCATCGTCGGCACAATCACAGTAACTCTGAACGTTGCTGGTAGCGCCTACCCTTGGGAACTGAAGGTTATTAAAGGCCTCACTTATAAAGCAGTGCTGGGACGAGATTTCCTTCGTGCCCACGGAGCCGTCATAAACCTACAAACTGGTATGTTGGAATTGACGGACCAGCCTCCTGACACCTATACAGAGGAATTACGGTCCATTCATGCATTTTCAACTTACGTGATTCCGCCCAGAAGTGAAGCAGTGATACCTGCACGAGTTCATGGAACTGTCGCTCCAGGAACCATTGGTTTGGTAGAATCGGCGCCTCGTTTAGCCGAAAAATATCACCTTCGAGGAGCCACTACCCTGGTCACAGTATCAGCAGTCGACACGATTCCTTTCCGGTTGATTAACCACACAGCAAAGCCTGTAACCTTGGTCAAGGGCGCAACCTTGGGAACATTTGCAGAAACTGGTGAGGACCATATTGTTCACCCTATTGGCGAGGAAATCGAGTCGCAAACGTCCACCAGTCAAAAGCAAGCTTCGATACCAGTGGATCTCAATAATTCCAACCTCACGCCAGATCAGCAGACTCAGCTCCAGGCCCTTCTCGATAAATACAGGGACATCTTTGCTCTTAGTCCCAACGATCTTGGTCGTACAAACCTGGTTCAACACAGTATTGACACAGAGGGTCATGCACCAACTGCGTCCACCGACTGCGTCCATACAGAGCTCCACAAGTCCAAAAGGAGACCAGTACTGTTTTGAAAGTTATTAATCCTGTAACGATGAATTCCGTTATAACCAATCGAGCCTTCAGAAATTTATGAGATAATGTTTAGGTAAGACTTTTTCATAACTTTACGTGATCGCTTAGAATTGTGTTTTGGCTTAAATAGTCGTGCCTTGTAAAATATTCTTTGGTTAGATTCCTGACATATTCTGGTTACGTTCTGGTTGTATCCTGATTATGTTATTGGATTAAACTCTGCTGTTGGAGCCAAGTAACTGCGTATTCTCTGGTGTCCGTTGGATTGTTTGCTGTAATAGATTCCGGAACCTCTAGGAGTCTGACAAGCTCGGTCACTGCAAGCGTGTTTCCCTCCACATTGCGATAGTCTTTAGTTAAACTGTAATCTTCCTGTATTGTTTTGAAAGTTATTAATCTTGTAAACGATGAATTAATTTTGTTATAGCCAATCAAGCCTTCTGAAATGTATTAGATAATGTTTAGTTAAGACTTTTTAATAGCTTGACGTAATCCTTTAGAATTGTGCTTTTGGCTTAAATAGTCGTGCATTGTAGAATATTCTTTGGTGACATTCTTGGATTAAAACGATATCGTTGGACCTAAGTTCTGTCAGCTGTTGACATCTCTCAAGATAATTCTCTGTAACAGATCCAGTACTTCCCCCGGCGCAGCCAGAGAGTTTCCTCAGGTTTTTACGGAAGTGCTTTCCCAGGCCAAAAACGTATTATCACAGCATTCATCAGAGGAAGCAGGGTTGTTTTGAGAGCTTTAATAAATGAAGAATGAATATTCAGTGATGAAGAATAATGAGATATATGATATAATAAGATGGGATGAAAATCAGATAGAAGAGTGATAAAAAAAAGAATTAAACATATGAAATTTAGAAACTACGAGAATCATATATAGTAGAAAAAGAAAAAGTGACCGGTGAAGATTGTCACCATTACCGATTATTCACGTTCCTTTTAATGCATCCTTCAAATACCAAAAAGGTGGCTTAGAATCTTGCCCACAAGCCTGACGTTTTTCGATTCCAGTTTTCCAAACCAATCGCTTTACCCATGTTCCATATATTACTGCAAATACAACCAACATTTAACATTTCTAAGGAGGTAGGAAGAAAAGAAGAAAAAAGATGAGAAGGTGAAATGATAATTGTTTGAAATTACGCAAAATAAAAAATGAGTCTCACCACGTTAGAAAGACTCGCGTTGAATCTTACAGGACTTATGGCCGGACTTCTGTTATTTTGTTTGGATTGTTTGGGCAACAATTACTATACCACCGCCACCAGGGACCTGTTAAATCTCTTTACTCTTCCTTTTTAAAGTGAACTTAAAACCGTTTTTATTTCATAAGGCATTTAATTAGCTACGTTAGCGGTTATCAAGTAATTATTATTTAATACGATTTTATTGGCACCATTTGTGGTTTATTCTATTATTTAACAAAATTTTAAATTGCTTATTTTAAGTCTTGTTCTTTGTATTAATTTTAGACTAATGCGCAGTTTAATATTTTATAAAAACTGCGCAGTAAAAATTCTAATAACAATAACTTTATGTTTTTCTTTTATGGTATATTTATCATAACATATCTAGTGTATAGTGTTACAGTGTTTTATATTTTAGATTCCGCTAAACCAATATTCTGATATATTTCTTTTTTCCCTTTGCTTATTAAAGTCAATTGGTTTGTACACAAAGGCATTACTATCTCAGAAGATAACTTGCTTGTAACAGATCCTGTCTCCCTGTAGCCAGAGTATTTTCCCAGGATTTAGAAGAGTGTTTTCTCAGGCAAAAACCTATTATCACAGTGGTTGGAAAGGCTTGGTAGTTACTGTGGAATTATCAGGAGACATTCAGAGCGGTCCAGAACGGACTGTAACCCCTTGGAGAGAACAAAAAAAAGAGGACGACCAAGTAGGTGAAAAAAGTGACAACTTCACGTCGAAGTTATTCCTAAAAGAACAAACCGTATAATTTGAGAAGTCAAAGAAAATTGTACGGAAGCAGTACGCCCAAGGTGAAGATTGACGCCTGTGTTGAATGCGATTTGCCATTCGACGAAAGTGAAATAGCCGCCGAGTTACAACGCCCACGAAGCCTCGGAGAAGAGGAAATTTCTGGAGTATCAGAAGCCCGCCCAGAAAACGGTGATTAAGTGAAGAGGACGAATTTGGAACCAGTTGATAACAATGTCAACAGTTATCAATAATCACAACGACTGTGTTTGGTGACCACGGAGAACGCCTTTGCAGTTTGTGGCCAGCAAGTACCACGCGCAATGTCAGTGCAACAGGAATTAAGGAATCAACAGCAGAACCATCGGGAGTTTCGCGAGCAAACTAGCAGTGTTATAGAACAAGCTCCAGTTCCTGATACATCTAGTTCCCAATGGCATCATCATTCTATGACTTTGGTTCTGGTATATATAAAGCGCTCGCTTGATAAAGTGGAACAATATTTAAATTGTCCCACCGCACTGGCCGAACACCTTATAGTGGCTTTTTTAACTTGGCCTTTTTAAAGAAGCATTTTTAAGTTAAACCTTGTTTTTCCATCGTTTTAGTTCTTATCTGAAGTTTCGCTGCGTTGCATTCAATTACTATAATTTTTTTGGTTAATTTTTATATGGAATTTTGTAAAGCGCCTCTGGGAATTGGCGCTATAGAATTTTATTATTATTATTATTATTACTATTATTATTATTATTATTATTATTATTATTATTATTATTATTATTACTTTTACTGTTGTTATCATTAATATTACTATTTTTATCATTAATTTTGCGGGACCTGCGGACGACTTCTATTATTCCTTGGGTGACGAAAAAAAAAGGTACCTTCACTAAATTACGGGACGCTTTGAGAGAATGCGAACGAGAACTGACAAGAGACCATGATCTCATTTTTTCTTGGAACTATTGAAATTAGTATCAGTTGATAATTCAAAAGAATTCTTACTCTCAAACGAGGTTAGTTGGGCTAATTTAAATGCATACAAAAGAATTGCACGCGAGGCCTAAAAATAGAACGCAAATGATTATATCCCCCACGAGGCTCATACAACATCAGCGTATTCTGAGAGAACTAGAGTGGATCTAGGCAAAGTTCTCGTTTCAAAAATGTGTTTTAGGAACACCGGCTGTTTTAGAAAGTGTTTTAGGAAAATCGTCCGCCATTCCGGTTTGTTTATCTGAGTCTTGTCTTACTCATGACGTCACTCGCGCGCTTTGCTATTGGCAGCCATTTATGAAAAAGGTCTATATGTCGAGTGTCTTGACACCTCAGTTTAAATACTAGCTTTAAGCTTCGCAGAATAAAAAATATTGGACGCAGACATGTTTCAGCTGAACCACAGTAGTTATCTGTAATTTAGTTGAATCAAAGGTAAATGAAGTCTTCGACCTAACGAAAGCTTTGAAATGAGAATGTTAGTAAAACGCTTACCCTGCTGAATACCCAGAGCAAACCATCGGCTTTCATGACAATTTAAGTTGAGATGAAATTCAATTGACAGTTAATACTTGAATTCATTCCTCAGCACTGATAATTACATATCATGTAGGACAGTAAAGCATTAAGTCTAATTTTATTAGTTTAAATAACTTATTTCTTCTGTAAAATACTGTCAAGCAGTCATTTCTTTTCCTGGATCCAGAGTTTTAAACTGAACCCAAAAAAGATGACCGAGATGGAAGTTCTTACTGATTTGTTGAAAAGGTCTACTTGATGCACAGAAGAGATTTGATGCCTCTTGATGCATGTGATCTAACAGGGTCGGAGTTAAGGGAATGCTTGCAGTGAGTCGTTTCATATGCTATTGACCATGAAATTTTGTAAACGGTACATCTATTTTATCATATAAAGTATTAGCCTGTATTGGGTGATTCGGTTACCCAGTAAAATATATTCAAACTAGCTGACACTGACTGGTTTTTGAGCAGTACCTCAGGGACATTGTTCAATATTGAACAAAGCATCTCAGTTCTTTGTTTACTTCTTCTTTTACGTCTTTTCGCTCTGTCCCAGTGTCAGCGCGTATTGCATGTGTTAGTCGCACCTTAGCCTCTAAATCGTTCTTCTTCAGTTTGGCTTGCCATACAATCCCGGTTCGAAACGAAAGGCCTGTAGAATACCAGTGTACTCCATTGAATTATCCCTCCATGATCAACTCACCTGTACTCTTAACTTTTCTACTGTTCTGAGGAGAAAATACCGGTTGATCAGGCATTGTTAGGGTAAAATGAACAAAACATAATAGCAGGCAATAGATGCAGGTTGTAGATGCGTTAGTTTCGAAACAGAATAAGTTTGAAAAAAAAATCACATCAAAACAAAATCTCTGACCAAAACTTTCCTCAAACCCACTGATACAACGTTCTTCAGTATTGAAGATTAAACGTATGGCAGATCCATCGGACGGATACTATCTTACCTATACAGTCTCTAACCTAACACCCTCCTGGTACCCGAAAGAAAAGCATTAAGGTATACAGGTTTACCGGGTGCGAGTATAGCGCTGACGTTACGCAAGAATTGTGGATAGCGGTCTTGCCTACCGGTACGTTCGCGTATGAGAACGGTAAATGTCAGTCTTGGAACTCCTATCTATATTTCCATTTTACTCAACTCTGTTGTATATTCCATTTGAATACGTTAAAGCACGCAATTGTAGATCTTTACCTTTTGAAATCGTCCTTCTGGGTACCTGAACATATTTAACACGATCTGTTGCGGCACTTCAATGAGGTGTGTTGAAAGACGGCTCGAAAATGTCTTTATCTCAGTAACCCTGATTTTATTCCTGGCCACCTTTGTTACTCCTCAGCTACGGAAAATGATTAAATTAATCTAGTTGTTACGATCAAGATCATCACCAAAAAGAACAACAAAAAAAACAATCAAGAAGGCAAAACAAAACCTAGAACTCAAAGAAAGTCTTCCACTAAAAGTATCAATTTCATTACCCCAAATAGATTTCGCGACAAAACTGAAAAACCTAACTTAATCTTTTAATAAAAACCCCCCACTCATGAGCTATTTTTGAAGTATTCTATCTACGTACCTGAAGACGGATGTTAAACACCCATTGAGTCAAACTACACTTGGCTATTTTTGACATTCATCTGAATCCAAGGAATGACTGACGGTTCATTTGGTTTTGTTTGTTTTTCTTTGCTTGCTAGAGTCTTTCGAACTCTACAATATTCACGAATATCGTAAGATGTCTCCTAAACGAAACTTAGTCCTTGGTGGGCTCGCACTGATATCAGTTAGAACTGAAACGCAAGCTGTATCGTTTGTTCACTTCTTGGCCTGAGTAGTTTTGTTCTTTTGTCCTTTGTTAACCGATATGTTATCTACCAGGTACTGATTTCCTCCAATGACAATACAGTACGTGACCGCCTGTTTGCCAGGTATTCAACTGGTGGCGGCAGTTTTACAGCGGAATACATTATAGCCTAGTAGCAGCACTACTTACCGATTATTTCAGGAGATTGTTCCTTCAAAAAGAGACTAAAAAGATTCAAGTGAACCAGGCGTTCGAATCTTCTAAATCTGGACTCTATGAGATGCGTCCGCAGGGAATCATGGTAGTTGCATTCATCATCTTGGACTGGACATTTTTTTTTATAAACACAACTACCGTGATTCCCTGCAGGTGGGTCTCATAGAGGGAATAGACCAATTCCGATATATTAAAATTCAGCCTAAAACAATAGGCCTCAGCACGAGGCTCCGGGGAATAACTACAGAGTTTGTGGGGTTTATTCCCCGGAGCTTCGTGCGGAGGCCTATTGTTTTAGGCTGAATTTTAATATATCGAAATTGGGTTATTGGCCATTATATACAAGGAAATATCGCAAGGAATATTTTACAGCTGACATCAGTTATTCACTCGTTTATTTTGTGGTAATATTTGAGCTCTAGTCTTTTCAGCAGTTTACAAGCTTTTTTCTTGCCAATACAGGGATCAGTGTTTAAAAGTGACCATACAAGAAGCGGCCATTACACTTGTCAATTCTTGTAACAAGTTCTTGGGGGGGGGGGGGGGAATCAGTCAAACACGCGTGCTTTGACAAAAATTTAACATGATTCAATTTACGAACAAAGAAGACATGGTTTCAGGTATTTCAGTGTTCGATTGGTGACCAAGGTGAAGAACAGATGAACTACAGAAATAAATTGCATAAATTAAGGGACACCAAAACCAACCTGAACCCAACATCAAACAACTGATACAACAAAGTCAGACTCACAGAGTCTCGGACAGGGTCAGTGCTATGTTGTTATCCTTAGCAATACCTTATCTTATCAATTTTTTTAGTGAACAATTCAAGTTTTTAATGAGATTGTTACACTATTGAATTGCACAAAAACTAGTGACCACGTTGTTAATAGTCTTACAAATTATTCAAGGTAGTACGCGAGCTCTCCGAGATAGGTATGCTTAGATGACAGCATGGAAACACGGTTGTGAGAAGCAATATCTTGTGGCAATATTTCTTTTTTCGTGTTTACATATCCTTTTCTCATCTAAACACGTGGGGGCTGGGAGAATTCGAGACAGAGACGCAGTCGAGGGTTTGCATAACTTTCGAGAATTCTCCCAGTCCCCCTAGTGTTTAGATGAGGCTATGTATAAACACGGAAAAGTGCTTTATTGCGGCTCTTGCAGGCAACGAAACAAAGCTTTTATTACTCATTAAATCCAGTTCATCTTATGGCGACTTAACTTCTGAAGAGCCAAGAAAAAGATGTATAAAGTTGAAATCGCGAGGAACACCTAGAATGCGGTTGTACGGAATGATCTTGGGAAATACAGCTTAAATATTTGGCTTTGCTCAGATTTGAAGGTCGGGTCGCAGTCTTTGTAGTTGTAGATTCTTTTTCACTTTCGGTGTTAAGGATCGTTAGGGCGCGAGAATGCCGTCGGCCTACAAGAAGAAATGTTCTTCATAACGGTGAACGCAACCTTTTGTGTGCCATTGCGCACGTATGGATGAACCTTGTCCCAGGCGAGTCCCAGGCCTTATTAAAAGGCACCGCTGTTAAGGTGCGTTTAGGTTAATAAAGTTATATAGCGGCCACAACAACGTCAATTTATTCGAACCCAGTTTGAACACTCAAAGGGGTGAGTACTGGCTTCCAGAAATATCTGAAAGAACCAAGACAAAGCGGTCGTCTTTCTAGGTATGATCAGGTACTCAATAATATCCACACACGACACTGGCGAACATTACTTCCGGCTCACGGGAAGGAAACGTGCCAAGCTGCAGGTCTGATAAAAACTGTCACGCGATTGATACACGGGTCTCCGTCAGACCATGAAGTTGCGTTACCGAACAATTTGTGTAAATATTTTTTACACTGTTGTATAAAGGATTGCATTTTTGCTTTATGTGAGAGTGTATTTAAACCTTTAACCCTTTGCCTCATGGCACGACGATGCTGTCGTCTGTATTTACGTAAGGTGATCAGGCTTGTTTGTTGCCCAATCTTGCGAGGGACTTGCGAGGGACTTGCACTAGTCTCGTGGCAGATAATTACTCTTGACACGAGTGTCCACACACATTTTACGCACGGTCTGCGTTTAGGTTCATAGGGGTTAGAAACGCAGACCCTTCAATTTGCAGGACACCATGATCTCGCGAGTTACCTACATGTCTGTTCTTCGCTCTAAAAGTCGATTTTCTCCTCTGCTAAGCTCTCTTCGAAGGCTCTCAGACACCAACGCCGACCATCCTTGCAAGCCGTTAAACTTCATAGATGGCCATCGAATAAATCCAGTTAGTGAAGAAGATGAAAGCGATATCTATGTTATAGAACCAGCCACCGGTAACATTATTTGTCACACTCAAGGCTCGGGTAAACCGGAAGTTGATCGTGCAGTTTTCTCAGCGAAGGAGGCTTTCAGCTCGTGGTCTAAAATGTCTGGCATGGAGAGGGGGAAAATTCTACGTGAGGCTGCCAAGATTATCCGGAGTAGAGTGAAGGAGTTAGCAACTGTGGAGGTTATGGACACCGGTAGGATTTCATATAAACTTCTAGACATATTTATGATGTCAATAATAATGAGTCTTGATTCATTAAAATCAAACGTGATGACCCTCCATTGCCAGATTTCATACGGTGGGGGCCTGGGTACGAGTCCGTGTATTATGGGATTAACAACGCAAGACCCATATATTCAGAAAGAGCACACTGAGCTTTACAAAATCCTTAAGTTTCGTGTTAATTGGGCCAATATTGAACAAGATACAGCCATTCAAAAACTTCAAAATTTGCAAAGAAATGTATGGATTTCCCGACAAGTGTCCGGCAATCCATACATTTGTTAGTAAATTTTGAAGTTTTCAATATTGGCCCAATTAACACAAAACTTGAGGATTTTGTAAAGCTTGGTGTGCTCTTTCTGAATATATGGGTCTTGTGTTGTTAATCCCATAATAGACGGACTCATACCCAGGCCCTCACGGTATGAAATCCGGCAATGTTGCCCAGGTAATGTGCCTATTACTATTATCAACATGGCTACTTCCTTTTCCTGTCAAATTCGATCATTTGCACCTGGTTTAGTGTAAATTATGTTTAAGGTGGCTCTTAACAGTTTCCAGTACTTTAATTTGACCTGCTAAAAACACCCTTAATTTCAGTTTTAAGCGCTTATAACTCAAAAACGAGCTCAGCGACCCCATTTTTTATAATCATATTTTCGAAAATTTAAGGTGGCTCTGAACCCCCTTCGCAGAATTATTTTAACTCGCAATAAGTTGCATCTTATAAGCTGATTACAATTTGATAAAAAAATGGGGGTCAACGAGCTCGATTTTGAGTTATAAGCGCTTTAAGCTAAAATTAAGGGTGTTTTTAGCAGGTCATATTGTTGCTATGGTAATCTATTGTGCCAAAAAATTTGCAGCGACATGTTCACCAATGATTGGGCAGTTTTTTGATACCATGATTTTGGCATCAAACGATATAGAGTGGTTATAATAACCAATCAAAATATTATACAGTGTAAGTCTTGGAAAGTGTTGGGAACTGTTTCCAGCCACCTTAAGTACAAGCTTGGCCCTAAACCTTGTAGTCATACATAGCACATTGCTGAAATTGTATAACAGACACTTAATACATGATTGCAAGTCATGTTTGCACTTGAGGATTCAATTTGAGACAGGGCTTCAAATTAAGACAGGATACAGTTTATGGTAGATATTGTTAGGAAGAGAATCAAGATGAAAAAATAATGGCTGAAGCAGGATGTTACAGGTATTAGAAAAAGCACCTCCCTTAAAGATGATTTCCAGTCCCTCCTGCGCACTCTTGGGAGTTTGTTTTGTGTCTTTTGTTTTGTTTCCTGTAAGATGTCACAAAATGTAAACATTTTGCAACTACTTATATGAAGTAAATTCAAAGTTTGAAAACAACCGCCATTATGGATGCGAAGCGGTCACTGTTTTATGCTTCATTCTTTCTGGTAGCAGAGCTCTGGATCATAAATGGTAACCGAAATATAAATTTTCCTGTATACAAATGTTTTTCACTGCTTTTGTTTTGTGTATTTTGAGGACCTTGAGATTATTCAAACTCAAAACAGAAGGGCAAACAACATAAACAGAAAACCTCACTGTAAAGTTAAAAACTCAAATCAAAATTCTCGCTTATCCTGGGTTAACTTAACCAGGCTTTCAACATCCCGGCCCAGGAGTTCCACTTTTAGGCTTGGCTAAATCTATGTATTATCATTTGATGAAACAACTTGTCAGCTGTAAAAATCAATGAAGCTGTTGGAAAAAGGCCTCAAAAAGAAGGTTCAGTATGTGGTTTGTAACGAATAACATGGATTCACAGTTGATCAAGTTGGAACTTATATCGTTTATAAACATTAGGGTGCTGAGACTGCACAGTATGGACTGGAAATCATCTTTGATTAAGCACTGCACCCCTGAATAACAATGCGGCACTTATTTAGAACACATGGGTTCCACAGAGGTGCTTTCTGAGAGGTTTACATCCCTACACAGCAAAAGAGTGTCATTGGCATTTTAGACTGAAAGATAAAGGTTTTTACAAATTATGAGTGTAATTGTAAGTATATAGTATGAGTATTGTGTGATTATGGTCAGTTAAAATAATTGCTCTCTGGTAAAAGATTGAAAAGCAAATTTGAATTTGTTTAGAAATTAGCTCCTTTTATTGTTCATTCTTGTTACGTGTACAGTATGATAACTTGTATGGCCTCAAAACCAGCATTTTTCTTTTCATCTTGGTAGCAGCCATGTGCAATCTGTCTGAACTAAACTGAATATTGATGTAGATTCACATGTACACAATGATGTTTCTTTCTTCACTAGGAAAGCCATTTCATGAAGCTGTATGGGACATTGAAGGCTGTGCCGATGTCACTGATTACTATGCCGGTCTTGCACCCACCATCAGTGGAAAGCACGTCCAGCTTCCAAATGGATCTTTTTCCTACACTAGAAAGGAACCTTTAGGCATAGTAGCAGGTTGGTGAGGAATGCATAATAACTTCAGTCAAAGATCCTTTGAACCAACCAGATAACATGTACGTATCACCTTGTTTGTAGGAATTGGGGCTTGGAACTACCCATTTCAAATCTGCATCTGGAAGTCTACGCCTGCCCTGGCTTGTGGAAACACCATTGTGTTCAAGCCATCACCCCACACACCTCAGACTGCTGTCCACATTGCTGAAATCTTTACAGAAGCAGGGCTCCCTAATGGTGGTTTAAATATTGTTCAGGGTGCAGGAGTGACTGGTCACTTGCTAACATCACATCCTGATGTCGCAAAGGTTTCATTTACGGGATCTGTACCCACAGGACAAAAGGTGAACTTTATGGTTATTTGGAGTAAACTCTTTAAGTTTCCATCTTACTGATTGCTGCTGTTTGAAGAAGACATGTAGGATACTCATACATGTATCACAGACTAGACTAAAATAAAAATACAAGAGTGAGATGGTGACACAGTGATGTATTTATGGTAGGACTCCAGGTCCTGTTGTGGCCAAGGTCATTATCCACTGTTCTCAGGCTTCACACTCTCACAGTGCCTCAGATCACCCAGCAGTACATGTATCAATGAGTACCAACAAAAAGCCACCTGGACAACTTGCCAAAATTTTTAAAGGAATGTATGAACCAAAACTGGACTAGGGGGAGGAGGTTCAAAACAAAAACAAAAAATATTATGGGAAGGGTATGGATATTCTTTGGAAACTGAAAATGTAGACTAGCGTTCCTTTCAGGGGAAATTGCTATGATACATGTACTCTATGAGCCAATAGTTTTCAATACATGCATGAACTGGCATTTTTAAAAAAAACTAAGGTATTTGCTAGAGCAATAGTTACCAGTTACTGTATTTTCTCATCTAAACATGATATAAGAAAAAAGGTCAAGATAAATAAGCTTATTTACAGCCTACAGCAAGTATGCCGGAACTAACATCAAAGTTAGAAACACTAAACTCCCTTCCACTGTTTCTACCCCAAGTACAGGAGAGAATATCAGAGTAAGCTTTCAACTGATCATCTCGTCTGGTGAATGTTGTAGTTGTTGAGTTTCACTTGGCTGAGTTGACCGGAGATCCTATTTAGCGAATGAGCGTTACTACACATGTCTTAAGTATTGTAGTTTGAGCATTTTTACAAAAGTAAAGCTTGTCATCATAAACAAAGACAGCTCAATTGGTGTCTTCTGTCATTGTTTTACTTACTGTCTGTCTCTCATCAGCAAAGCTGAGAGTTCAGATAAAAACTTGACAGCGGTCAGCGGTCAAGATGGTGGCTAGTCATGAATTTTATAGCTCTCGTCTTTTTAGATATTTTCCTTCACTGGTGGCCTGCCTTCTGCTGTTTTCTCAAGTTTTTTCCCAACAAGAAGGTCTTTATTATCGACCGGGTCTCTTGGATGACTATCAACATGACAACAACGTCAACAAGACACGAAATCATTCTGTGATACTGACGCGACGAGTCCGCCATCTTGGTTCACATACGTGTGCGAAGGGTTATTTTGATGCCAAAGTGACTCGATATTCCAACTCTGCTTCTACTTTTAACACTCCAAGATTGGTACAATGTGGTGACGTCGAAATCAACCCTGGTCCAGAACAGTCATCCACTACAACTCGCACGAAACCTATCTGGAAGCACCCATGTGGTCTATGTACAAAGTCTGTTCATTCCAATCAGAAAGGAATCCTCTGTGATGGTTGTAACAAATGGTTCCACCTAAAATGTATTTCTATGGATCTTCAGTCTTACTTTGATCTGGGATCTTCAAATGAGCAGTGGTTCTGCGACATTAATTGCGGGTGGCCGTTTAATTTCACCAATTCATGCTTCAAGTCATCGCTTTCTACTATGCTGAATGTCAGCCTAAGTTCATCAGCTTCTGATGTCCCTGGGGGATCCTCCTCCCGTCCTGCCAACAGCTTCTCCAAGTGTCTACTGCTAAATTCAAGAAGTATTCAAAACAAGATCAATGGCCTGAGTGCTTTGATGTTAATGGACTCTTTTGACATTGTTGCCTTGACCGAGACTTGGTTAGACAGTGATTTTGATGACCGTCATCTGTACCTTGACGGTTATAATATCTTCTGTCGTGACAGGTGTGGTCAACTCGGTGGTGGTGTGTTAATTGCAACTAAACTCCACCTGCCATGTGTACGCAGATATGATCTGGAGGTTGATGCAGAGATGCTAGTCTGTGAACTAAAGATTAGTAATACTCGATGTCTTTTATTTGCAGTGTTCTATTAGACCGCCAGACATTGGAGATAAATTCCTAGATGAGTTCAGGAGATTTCTTGATAAAGTTACCGGAACAGGAATCGCTGATTTAATCATCACCGGTGATTTCAACTTTACGTGCGTCGACTGGACCATTGGATCTCCGACTTTACCAGACAAATTGACTGAAACATTTTGCGAAATCGTGGATGATCACTTCCTCACTCAGCTACATGTAAATTCATACATCACTCGTCCCAATGGTTCTAAATCTTCATCTTCAGGTAACATCTTAGACCTTGTGTTGATGAATAATGACTCGCTCATTGAGGGAATTACCGTGCATCCAAATGGCTTCGATTCAGATCACTTCCCAGTCTGCTTTACTGTTAAGAAGAAATTCAACCGGCCTAAGAACAGCCCAAGATTAGTCTATCGATATTATAAAGCTGACTTTGTTGGTTTAAGAAATGCTTTTTCACTCATCTCATGGGATTCTCATATATCATCTGAGGACATTGACTCAAGTTTGGCTAACTTTCAGGATCTAGTACTAGCGGCTGTTGGTGATTATGGACCAAAGATGAAGCTCAGATGTAGGCCAAGACCTCCATGGATAGATAAAGATGTTTTAAAGTTGGTGAGGAAAAAGAAAGTCTTGTGGAAACGCTTGAAGGCTAGTCCATCTCCTGAGCTGACGACAAGGTTCAAGTTACTTAGGAAACGGACCAAGAGTATCATCTCACTCAAGTATTCCCAGTATTTAAAGTCTCTATTGGATAAGCTTAAGACCAATCCAAAGAAGTTTTGCTCCTTTCATTCTCTCAAGTCCAAAATAAAGAGGCTACCAGAGGTATTAACCTCTACTGGTAAATCCAAGTCTGCTAAAGATCCTGTGGACAAAGTTTCACTGTTCAATGAATTTTTTAGCTCTGTTTTCTGTACAAGAGCATTCGTGTCGACGTGGTCAATCCTAACCTACTAATGGATGTATCCACTACGCGGAATGAAGTCAAGTCTATCCTTAGTCAACTAGACGCTAACAAAACAACTGGAGTAGATGGTATTCCTGCTACGATCCTTAAGGAGTGTGCTGAGGAGCTATCAAACCCTCTGGCTCTATTGTTTAATTCGTCTCTCAGATCTGAGAGTGTTCCTCATTTGTGGAAACGAGCTAATGTTACTCCTGTGTTTAAAGCAGAGGCCAAAGATGTAGTTGAGAACTATCGACCTATATCACTGTTGTCCATTCCAAGTCAATGCTTAAAGATTGTACATAAAGCCATATAATCCCACGTGGCTCCTTATCTAACAGATTGGCAACATGGTTTTATAAGGGGTCGCTCATGTGCCACTCAGTTAGTTTTAACACATCATCAGTGGACAAAAGCACTGGACGATAGATTGCAAGTGGACGTTGTGTTCCTAGAGTTTTCGAAGGCTTTTGACAGAGTTTCACATGATCTACTCCTGCAGAAACTGAGTCTGTAATTTTGGCATCTCTGGTAGCCTACTCAATTGGTGTGAGAATTACCTGAGCCATAGAGAGCAAAGAGTTGTAATAGATGGTCAGAGCTCTGCCTGGTCTGTTGTTCCATCTGGTGTTCCACAGGGTTCCTTATTAGGGCCATAATTTTTTGTCCTATTCATCAGTGACTTACCTGACGTGGTCATGCCTGAGAACATAATTGCATTATACGCGGACGATTGTAAAACATCTAGAGTGGTAAGCTGTCCATCAGATCAACAAGAGTTTCAATCTGATCTTGATAACTTATGTGAATGGAGTCAGCGAAACCTGATGGACTTTAATGTGAAGAAATGTAAATTACTGCGTATTACAAAGAAAAGGATGCCATTTCATGCTGACCTTAAGTTGAATGGGTGCTCTCTGGATGAAACGGACAAATTCTGTGATCTTGGTCTGGTCACTAGTAATAAGCTGTCCTGGAATTCCCACGTCGATAAGATTTGTAGCAAGGCTAACAAAATCCTTGGCCTTATAAAAAGAACCTGTAAAGGTCTGAAAGACGTCAATACCCTATGAACTTTGTACTGTGCCTTAGTAAGGTCCCATTTGGAATATTGTACTATTGTCTGGTCACCCCATACTGCTCGAAACATTAACAAACTGGAAAGGATACAGCGAAGAGCTTCCAAGTTTATTCTCAAAACTCGTAAAGACAAACTAAACTTGTTATCTTTGGAGGATAGGCGCTTCTTTTTTGATGTCTTGTTTTTTACAAGGTTCTTAATGGTTTTGTTAATATAGACATATCCCCACTTATAGGTTTTTTATTCCCATTCTGATCAATATTCTCTAAGGGGCAGGGATAACGTAACCCTAAAGAAACAGTTTTCCTGGACAGATGTTTTTAAATTTAGCTATTTTAATAGAATTGTAGACTTGTGGAACTCGCTGCCAAATTCAATCCGCAGCGCGACGAGTGTCTCTAATTTCAAAAGGGGCGTTAGGGAATTTTTAACATCTGGATTAGTTTGATGGAGTGTTTTTAATTTTTGACGATCGTAGCTGTTCTTCTTTGTTTTTTTTCTGTGGTGGTCTGCCCAGCATGGGGACTCTGTCTCTTTTGCAGACCCTCCTTATGGCTTTTTATTCTGTGTATTCTTAACTTCTTTTTAGCCATTAAATTGTAATAAAAAAAATTACTTCTTAAGTGTTATTTCGGCCTTTGTAACAAATATGTCTTTTATCAAAGCATTCACTAAGTTGAAAACTTGTTTATTTTGCAGTGTGATTATCGTTTTGTCAGAATCTTGCAAAAGTTTTTATTTTTCTACAGTTTTAACACTACTGTTGTTAACAATGGCCTCCAGGCAGTGTTTACTGTAGACAAATAGCTTGTTTCCATTACGTTTATCTGACTCACAAGGGACATTTAATTTGGGTCAAATTTGTTAAAATTCCAATTAAATCAAAAATTTGAAATTCAGCTTACCATGAATCTGTTCTCTGATAAAGTATGCTGTTTCAGCCAATCTGAGCGTGTGTTATATGAAAATTTAATGATAAATTATAATAATGTCTACAGTGGAGTCTAAAATTAATTGTTAAATTTCTCATTCATTTACCATCTCCGGCATATACACTGTACAACATCTATTGTCAGTAGTTCTAGATTGTATTTCAGATTTTGTTGTTATAATACCAATTCTTCTCTTGTCACAGATCATGGCATATGCATCAGCTGGGGTAAAAAAAGTCACTCTTGAGCTTGGAGGGAAATCTCCTCTTCTTGTGTTTGCCGATTCTGACTTGGAAAATGCTGTCAAGGGAGCCATGATGGCAAACTTTCTGACACAAGGAGAGGTATACCAGTAGATCTTATAAATTATATACTTTTTTCATTTAGCTGTCTGAATGGTATAGAATTATGGTAAAGAATTAGGCAATTGAGTTCAAATAAATTTATGTTAAGTTAGCAACATAGGTACTGTACATACTGATTTCAAATTTGTCATTGTGCAATTCTCTTCTTGCTGCCACCTAATTGGTTTGCTAGTCGCTGCATAGTGGCATGGTTAGTGGTTAATAAGCTGGACTGGATAATGAAGATATTAAAAGTTGTGTTGAGTTGATTTCATGATCTCCTTGGGAAAGATACTATTAAAGTACACTTGTAGCCTTAAAGTGTTTTCAATTGAGTGTCAAAAGTAATCCTGAAGAGCTTCAGTTTTGCGATACTACTGGTACCTTCTTTGATTGGTTTTAACATCACACATCACCTACCGAATCAATTGGATGCAAAATCAAAACCAGTTGAGTTTTGTTCTAGTACATTTCCCCATGCTTGGCACCAGCTAGGTGTGTTTGCTTTGATTTCCCTTTGAATTAGTATGTTGTGTACTTTTGCTGTGGTTGCAGGCCATTATAAATGCTTGGGTTTTGCTTTTACAACACTGTTCTGTATCTCCACCCAAGTGAATCAATGAATACTGACAAAATTCAGGAGAACGTTGGAGGCATACTGCAATGGACTTGCATCTCCTCCTGGGCAGGTAGCAATATTTGTTGGGCAACTCAGGCTATGAGTAAAAGAGCTACAACTGTGTGTACCACGTACAGGGTAACCCATGGCTAGACTATTACTTGTTAAGTATGGACAGCAAAACAACCACCATTTAACAATTAGACCCGTAGTCCGAAAGGGCTACGGGTCAATAGCCCATGAGGCAAAGCCGAATGGGCTATTGACCCGTGGCCCTTTCGGGCTACGGGTCTAATTGTTTTAGTATCACCCAACTAGTCGGACAGAAAAGGGAATAATAAAGTTTGCAAATGCAAGTTGAAAAAATATTTATTTGGCGAAAACAGCGAAAGAAAAACTGGCGAATTTCGTACTCGATGACTATTGCTAATAGTCCCCTAGTAGCGTAGCCAATCAAAATGCAGGATTTGCATTAGTCCACTAGTTGGGTGATACTAATATCAAATAGTTGGATAATTTTTACACCTAAATAATCTCTAAATTTCTGACTTGCACTCCTTTCATTTTTGATGTTATTTAACACTGGGTATTTTCATTGCCAGTACTAAAGCTGTGTTATTGCAGGGTGTTCAACATCAAACTTGTAACTCCTCTAGGAAAACTTTCTACCTTGAGACTCAATGAGCTGTACACTATCCATCGCAGTTTTTCCTTATTTATGACAGGTGTGTTCCAATGGAACTCGGGTATTTGTGGAAAAGAACATCTTAAATGAATTTCTTAACAAGATAGTGGAGCGTACTAAAAACATCAAAGTTGGAGATCCTATGAATCCAGACACTCAGATGGGGGCCCTGATTTCTGAGGAACATCTTCACAAAGTACTTGAGTATGTGGACACAGCAAAAAAAGAGGTGAGAAAAATTAAAAAACAAAATAAAAATAAATTGGGATGTTTGATGTACTGCTTGTCAACCTTGCCTTATTTCAGACAAAAATATGCAACTTCCCCTACACTGTTTCAAGCGGGCCACAAAACAAAAAATAAAGCCGCCCCAAGAAGAGTGAGTGTGTGAAAAACTAAGCATGAAATAGCAGGCCTTTTTCAAATGTTAAATGTCCATTGTAGTTTTAGAATACTTTACTCCTGTTACTAGCACTCCACAGTGACATATGCAGTAATATACTGGCGAATATTTACCTTTTGACCTTACTAGACATAACAAATGTACATGTATTTGGGGATTTCTTTAGGGTGCCAAAGTTCTCTGTGGAGGTGAACGCTTAAAAATGGATGAGCCTAGACTGGCCAATGGCTTCTACATGTCACCCTGTGTAATGACGGACTGTTCAGATGATATGACAGTTGTCAAGGAGGAGATATTTGGTCCTGTCATGACAGTGTTACCATTTGACACAGAAGAGGAAGCTGTGAAAAGAGCCAATGATACTCATTTTGGATTAGCTGCCGGAGTGTTCACAAAGTAAGGGATCGTCTCCTTTATAGCATGTCTTGGCTCTTCCGTTGGCTTGTTGTTCAGTGTCCTTGGAATAGTGGGCAGTGTAGTAACATACGTAGTAAATATCTGAGCCACTAAGTGACTCGTCTCCAGTCATCTCTTATTACACCCTATAATTTTCTGATTAGAGAAGACTGGGACAAGTCAGACACTTTTGGTCTCTGTATCTGATAGGACATCTCCTCCCGGAGCGGTTGCTTCGAATTTGCAAGTTAACATAAGTAGTGTTTTTCTACTATCGGTTCTCGAAAAAAAAGACAGACCATACGGCTGTATTTGGTTTCCACGAGGGTCGTACGTCCAGATGGAAGTTGAACTTGAAAATATTATGGAGTATTAACTCGACTCAAATCGGTGTGAAGTGAGCGGTCAATTACTGTGACCAGATGGAAGGAACGCGGGTTTCGCTTCAACATATTTGGAGTGCATGTCACCCAGGCATGAAACGCTATGTTCTACAAATCGTGAGCCTTCAATAGTAGACGCTTGCACGCAGATTATGACCCAGAAAATATGTCATTTTACATTAGGTTTGCAGACCTGGCCGTTTGGGCGTCTGATCACTTTATGGTACATCGAACGATAATTTCTTTTTACTTCTCTGTTCAAAGATAAATGAACAGTGGAACGGGATAAAAAAGATTTGATGTAAATATGACATCGAAGTTCTCTTAGAAACCACGCGTAATTTCAGACCACGATAAATGATACCCATTTTCTGACTAAAATGGCAAAGTTGTGACATGACTTTCTATTTTATGATGGGTCCTACCCATCCCTTACCCTTGCTGCATTTCCCCCTCCCATTTTGTTTGGCTGATTTTTACACGCGTTGTCTGTTTGCAGGGATCTCACGCGCGCCCATCGCGTTATCGCCAATCTCCAAGCAGGATCGTGCTGGATCAATAATTACAATTTAACACCAGCCGAGGTTCCCTTCGGTGGCTACAAAATGTCTGGTGTTGGTCGGGAACTGGGTGAAGACTCTATCGATTATTACACGCAAGTCAAGTCAGTTTATGTGGAGATGGGAGATGTGGTGTCGCCGTTTTAAGTGACACTTTCCCGCGTCAGTAATTTGAGTAACAGAGAGCTAGACAGCAGGCCAGATTTGCCAGCCTAGTGAGGATAGAAAAAACAAGGTGAGCGTGCAAATTCCATTTTATTCCTTTCTCTATCAAGTCATCAAATTTAAAATGAGAAAAAGGATATGATTTCTTTGGGGAAGTATTAAAAAAAAGTAACAGGACTAAAAGAAGTACTCAGTTCTTTCATTTGAACGGACACATTAATTTGTGTTCCAAAGCGTTACAATTAGAATCGCCTTTACAGCTAATAACGAAACGGTACCATGGCAAAATGCAAGAGGTGGTTATGTGTGCTCATGCAACTAACCAATATGTAATTTATGCATAGTCAATGAACGTAAAACAAAACATGTGCAGGGTCGAGGGCCTTCCAACAGAAATCTTAGCTTGTTTGTTTGCTTCTTTGATGTTTACCAGCCTTCCTAACCATTTCCCTCTATTAGCTATGGCTGAGAGTTCCGATTCGATTGATGTAAAATGAAATCTGTACGCACTATTAGCATGATGACGTCATAAGAAATTCAAGAAAGTAATCATCATATAAGAAAACACGTTTATTTCTCTCAGTTCCTTCTGATTGGGTATTTTTAGAAGGGAACAGTATAAACTAAGAAAAAATTATCAGGATTCCTTAGTACGGTCTGTGACCATCAGTACTTGTCGCACTTGTTGGTCCTACATGTAGTAATAATCTAAGTGCCGGTACAAATGTAGTTAATGGTCTAGAAAATGTTAGTGAAATATTTTATGTGGAAAATACAAACGTAACCGCCATTTTTATTCATTAACTTGTTTACGTCTTTCGGACGTAATTTTCCTCCAGCTATTTAGGTTTTTACATGTTTTACACTTGTTTCTCTAATCGCGGGCCTAGTAGCTCTTAGTTGTAATTTACATCAGAATAGGCCTTGGGCCAACAATTCAGAAAGGTGACTAGGTTCTGTCCTTCTGAACCGGTACACAAGAACCGATACAGTAGTTAATAATCTAGAAAATGTTAGTGAAATATTTTATGTGGAAAATACAAACTAAAGCGCTATTTTTATTCATTAACTTGTTTGCGTCTTTCGGACATAATTTTCCTCCAGCTATTAAGCTTTTTACACTATTTCTCTAATCGCGGGCCTAGTAGCTCTTAGTTGTAATTTACATCAGAACAGGCCTTGGGCCAACAATTCAGAAAGACGACTAGGTTCTGTCCTTTTGTACCGGTACACAAGAACCGATACAAAAGACCAGCCTTCAGCTAAGCAGAATCACTAGCCGTGGCCAAATCCGTTATTATCAACGCCCAAACGGGAAGAAGTGTGTTCTTTCATCTGCGGACCATTCCTGATATCGTTGAAATTTGTCACGCCTAGGACGATTGCTGTATTCTCCTGAGTAGAGTCTGGGCAAGAATTGGGTTTCCGTTGAACGCCTTCAGTGATCAAACCAGCAAAGAAAAAGTAGCCCAGTCCCGCTCCTAATATGACAGCAATGCCCAGATAAACTTGATACGTCATCACCACCAACATGAGCAGGTATCCCAGCACCACTTGCACTAGGTGAATTGCTGTCTGCGTCAAGTGAAGGCAGTTGCACACCTGCCTAAAGAAAGACGCACGTGATAATTAACATGTTGCATATCAAGTCACTGGGAACAGCTGAGCCAAAGTAGCTGGGCCCTACTTTTCGAAGAAAGAAAAAGTGGAGCGATTTAGTAACACACAAATCTGACCTTTTTTTTCACGTCACCACCCGGCGACAGGCTTCATACGTTTTGTTGCTTCTCCCCTCCTTTCCCGACCGTAACGATGCCATACAACAACTTTATTCAACAAGTTAAGAAGCCTATGCCGTGTATTACACTGCGATAAAACACAAGGGAAATGTAGAAAACACGAGTCGTAGGCCAGTGTTTTCTACATTTTTCGAGTGTTCTCAAATATCCGGAGTGTTTTATCACAGTGTAATGCACGGCTTAGGCTTCTTCATTTGTTTTATGATATAAATGTAATAACAAGATAACACGGTTTTTCTATGTTTTACGTTTTACACTCTGATAAGGCATGGGTTTTCGACCAATCAGAGCGTGCGTAGGGTCCTATCTATATTATAATATTTAATAATGTGTCAATCTACTAGCTGGCTACAGGGAGGCTACCAATGGAAGACACCTAAGACTTAATGCGTACTCGTACACGCTACACGCTACGCTGTGCAATTGTTGGGTAGAAAGACGACTTGGTTCCGTCCTCGTGTTTCAGCGCCCTGACGAGAACTAACACAAAAACACCAAACAATGCACGTACAGCTAAACAAAGACGCAAAACGCAGGCAATACAATGGTTATTCCCTCAGTTTACCGATAAACGATGGCATAAACCGACGACTAGCAATGTGCACATGTTTTGCAAGTATATGAACATGTCATATCTTGTCAGAACATCTCTCCACGATTTCTGAATGTGCTGCATGTTTTCATTAATTTTGTTGTTTTACGTACAAATTTATGGATGTGAGGCACGTTAAATAACGAAACTGTGTCGCATGCTTCAGATATCGATAGCGGAATTCTTTATTTTTTCGCATTTGTGAACAAACAACCTTCTCCAAAAGGAAGAAGCATTTCCGAGTCCTGTTTCGTCGGGCTGTTAAGTATTAAATCCAGGAAGGATGAGATTAGTCTACAAGATTTGGGTGGAGTCGAACTTGTGACCCGGAAGTCATGATCAGCATGCTTCTTAAGAAGCTTTTCAGTTTTTACTGAAGGAATCGGTAGTTCAAGTTGTTTCTTTCGATTAGTGACTATTGCAGTTAAATTTGTATTCAATTCCTGTCGGTATGCGGAGTAAGTTGAAGTGTTATATATTGTTTTTGTGGCAAGGAGGACTTCACTGAGTCGCGTGCGTTTTTCACAGCTTCATCTCTCTGACTTCCCGATTGTTTCATCTTTCAATGATGTTCTCAAAGAATAATCTGAAAACGACATACAACTTCAACCGAAAGACCTTGTCACTCGTGTGATGACACACATCAGCCTGGTGCTGCCTTCAACTAGACCTCTTCCAATTTAAGTAGGTATGTATGACTTGACGAGCCGTCAAAATAGTAGGAATAGCATCAAAAGAAACCAACTAAGAGAATGTTAATGTTATTAAAGTATTAATTTTGGGCTCGATAAAGAATAATCGTCTTACCTACAGCCCTGTTTAGGTACGGTAGAGTATACAGCGTGTTCCTTGCCGATTTCTCTTTTTTTTCGGGCGTGCATGTTCATTAGCTTGGCTCTGAAGATTTTCATCCCCTCATATAGTGCGGACAGTACAAGCACTGCAATACACGAACCAACCAACACTGAAATTGGAGAGAAAAAGACATCAAAGGGAGCGTGACATCTCTCCACCATCTTTCCGAGAGAAGAGCTTTCTAAGGATTACTAAAAATCAGTCGGGGCTTTACAAATATAAGCCCCCTGTATTGTTAAATACTGTGCGGATTACTGCGCGTGCATGCTCTGGTCGGCTTTAACTTAAGTGTCACATACAAATGGCCTTCTAATTTGAATTTCTGTAGTTGTTTGGTTTTACAAATGATTTCAGGTATATTTACCCTCTGTCGTGGAAATGTCCCAGGGTTCAAACAAGAGGTTAAGATCTGTTCTGAGATGGAACGTCATCTGGTAGGAAACACGAAGAAGAATAAGATTAAAACCATCATACAACCGTCAATGGATACACATGGGACGACGTACCCAGGAATTCCCTTTTCCACACATGAAAACTGCCCGCTAAATTCATGATTTCCCGCAACGGCGCGACAATTTCTTAACCGTAAACCGCCAGATAAATGTGAATGTACCCGCAAACTGGCTTAAGCCGCCAAACAGCCAGAATACATGTATAACAGACCCTGTCTATCAGTTGCTGCTACAATCACGGTATCAAAAATCTGCCCAATCATTTATCATTTTCGTGACAATATACGTTATACCATTGACACCGTATCGGACGGGAATAACGCGGAGACAGACGAGATGTCATTCGAGGCTTGGTTTAATGCTTACGCAAGCCATGTGCCCCGCACGCTATTCTTGAGAAGAATGAATCGATCTCGGCGCAATAGCTTGTCAAGCACGCAATGTCACATCATATCACGAAAGCTATGAAAAGGCGGGAAATGTTCGTTCGTTCTCAGGGCCTGCTGCCTTTTCGGGAACAGAAACAGTATGACTTGCTAAAAACACCTTTAATTTTAGCTTTAAGGTAATTCCCTTGAAATTGTTCTACTATCAAACTTTTTTTGAAACTTGGCGTAATGAACATTCATGATATGAACATTATAAAAATGCAATAAAAAAATGGGGTCACCGTGCTTGTTTACGCGTCAGGAGGCTCTTAAAATGGGGTATTTTTACCTGTTGTGCGTTCAAAGTTCGAATCACCTTCATACAGAATTAAATATTGGTTAATTGAAAGGCACAAAGTTTTGTCTTGAAAGTAAAGCTTCATTTATTGACATAAGCAGTATTGCTTCATTTAAGCCGTTTTTGATTGCTTGGTTGCAGGGATATTGCACTTTTTTGGACAGTTCCGTGGTTAACTTGAAGTCCTCGCCTTGGCCAAAATGCACCCAGTTGGGAACTGTTTTCCAAAAAAAAATCATGTTCTACTATCAAACTTTTTTCCCTCTTCAAATATGTTCTTCATTAGACTAGTCTTGGCAAATACCTGAAATAAAAATGGGGGGTCACCGTGCTCGTTTAAGAGAAAAGGAGAATTTTTTCCGTTATTGAGCTTATTTTGAGGGAAATCTCTTACGTTTTGCACGTGCACGCGCTCATGTGCACGCGCTGATGACACGAAAATCGTGCGCAGTAGGGATGCGCAATGCAATACTAAGGAATTACCTTAAGTACTTATATTTCATAAATGGCAAGATAATACCCTTTTATTATTTTGAAATTTTGATAACCAGGATAAGGTGCAACGTTTGGGAAAGTTCAGACCTTGAAGCTCAAATCAGAATGGTTTTTAGCAGGTCGTACTGTTGCTATGGTAACGTATAGTGTCATAAAATGATAACAACGTGTTCACTAACGATTGAGCAGTTCGTTTTGGATGCCATGATTGTAGTAGCATTAACTTATAAACAGTGGTTATAATAGCCCATCAAAATCTAAGTCTTGGAAAGTGCTGTAAACTGTTTTAAGCCTCCTTAATGAGTGCGAAATGTCACTTTAGTTTACTGAACGAAAAGGCTTACCGCCTGAAAAAACTGTAGGTTATTTTGCAGTTTACCGATATTAGTTTGAATTAAACTTCTCGAGGATATGTCATATAATCAGAGGCCAAGGGCGTTATAAGTATAGGATTTAAAAGTCGGAGTTAATCAAATGAGAAAAACGACAGCAGACAAAAAAAACACGCAATGAAAAAAGGTTGTAAAACTGCACTGAATTAGAGGTTCCATGTTCAAATCGATTCGTGCATCAGATGAATGTTTAGACTGACGAACAAACAAACTGGTTTGAAGCAGTATTAACAATATAATCACCAGCGAGACAACGAAAAAAATGGTTAAAAAAGTGATTTATTTGTATTTTATCTTTTTAGAATAGTTTTTGTTTTTTTTTGTAACGGGACGACACCCGATAGAGCATTCTCCTTATAATACAACAAGATTCAGGCCTTGGCTAGGTACATTTTCTTACTGAGGTGAAATTTGCGGATTTCGGTAAAGCTTTTTTGGTAAAGTAATTCTTTTTTTCATGTCGCCGCGTGTGGTTTGTTTCCGACATTTGACTCTTCTGCGTTCAGCGTAAAAATATGACAGAAGCTACAAGTTGATCCGGAAAACTGTAAGAATCGGTCAATTAGAGAAACAAATATGCAATTCAGTTCACTTGTTCAACCCGTCCGTGATCTTAAAATAGGCAAACATCTTTTAAAATTAAGAACAAAACCAGTATGACGTCATGTATGAACCTAATATCACACAAACGTTCCTCAGTGGTCTAAACCACAATCGCAGAGTCATTGCCCACAAAATAATTTCTGTTTAGATTTCAGTTAAGTATATTGTATTGTGTCGCTTCCATATCATGCAATGTCGCTTGTTTGTCAATGTTTTCCCAACAAACAAACAAGAACATACAATCTCAGTTGAAACTTTGAAAGTTGCATTCATTATCACGAACAGGTAATTTTCTCTGGGTACGTAAAAGGTGATGTCTCCAGCCTCCAATATTTGCTGTCGTATAAACAACAAAGCTGCGTTATTTGTGCTAATAACGCTAATTACCAGCAAGTTAGGTCTTGACTACGAAATGGTTCATTAACACACATTAGCTTTGAGATTGAAAACATATGTTTCAAGCATATATTTTCCCTCTAAAATCTGCAACTCTTGCGACTTCAGTCTTGATCGTTTTCACGTTGAAAAATTACTCACTCTTTTCCGCTGATTTTCGAAACAATCTCATCACTGAGAGTGAAGTGCTCTCACTTATAAGCGTGTTATTCAGTAACTCAACGTGGACTTTGAAACATTGCATAGTATCTGTCGTTAATGGAAAAAGAAGGATTAGTTAGCTGACTGAAAGTAACTTTAAGCCTGCTTAGTTTTGTGAGACATGGATCACCGAGCCTCGTTTACTTTCAAAAGATAGCAACTTTCGGGGGATCGTAACCTTTCCGTAGATAAAACGTGAAGCACGTGACAAAAATTGATAATTCTTGTTAAAAATAATTTTTGTCACACTAAACCATAGTTATGACCAGATAGAGTAATATATTGCCTTTGTAGTGAGGGTCAACTAAAACTTTAAGTTCAGCTTGTCGAATCTGTCATTTCCCTTGGGTCAACTGATTACGTTTATAATCTCTTTGACGTTCTCTTTACTTTTGGTTTGTTGTTGGTTTCGGGATTTTGCTAACAGCCATAAAATCTTATCCTTACTTTCGGTGGTGTCGTTTCTTTGGAATCTTTCAGACCCTAGCTATTTGCAAATTAGAAAAGGCAGCCTTGGCCATGCATGAAAGATCCACGTCTTCATTTAGACAACAGAGTTTAGGCACCGAAAATGAACCTTGAGGAAGTATCGAAGGCTTGCTAAGTAAACAATTTATCGTTGTAAAAATAAACCCAACTTCGGTGGTCGTTATTTTACAAAATCGCTAAAAAGGAATCTTTTACGTAGTCTAAACTCAACTCGTCGAAAGACTGCAGTCTCGGAATTCAGCCGAAAATGACGATAAAGCCACAATCTTCTTTGGAGGAATTTATGCCGGCAGCTCGGTTTTGGATATCCGAACAAACAACGTCCCCGGCAGTATTTAGTTTCATTTTTTCCGTGGATCGTCAGTCGTCATAGATACCGGAGGTGCCGCCAGTTGCCAACTGTACTGCATGTAGGAGATTAATTTGTACCATTTAAGACTGAGAAACATGAGCAGTTAAAAACTCTTACCGCATGCATAGCAGCTTCATCGTGTCCTCCCATATTGCTAGGATGATCCATGGACCGGTTCATGGCTGTCGACGCGTTCGTCGCCATCGTTGCATGTTCGTCCGTCCCTCCATGTGAATGACTTCCGTGTGACATCGTGGAAAACTAGAATCCACAGGTTACGCAGAGCAGTTTGTGTAAAAGTGCTTTATGGTGGGTCAGTCTCTCAGTTATATTTCAAACTCGTGATTTTGAGAATGCATTACTCGCTTTCTGCTAGTCTTCAACGGAATTTCGACTTCCACGCATCTCATTGGTCAATTCTAGCGGATAAAACAATGAAGTAAAGTTGCCGGGTCGAGACTATCCAATCCCAGACGTACCACGCCGGGGTTACTATATATGACTTCCTCTTTTGCTTTTGCACGCCTCACGTTTTTAAAGATTCCGTGACCTATACTGATGAACCATAAATATTAACGCTAAGCTACAATCTACATGAATATGGAAATACCTTGAATAGGCGACAAATAGCTTAAAAAACATTGTTTTAGTTATTCAAAACTGTACTAGAATGACTTAGCATCCGATCGTCTGCAAAAGTATGAACAGTTTATAGATACCGAAGAGAGAAATTCAGCTCCCATCACAATTGAGCAGTAAGATGTACGAACGAGAATAACCAGTGACGCACGCAGTGATAGAACAGAAAACACAGACAGTGTTCAGCATGAAGGAAACGTGGTGGAATTTAATAGTTTGCGGATAACTAATTCATGCAGTTAAGGAAACTTCCCTGGCTTGGGGCTTTGAAAATGATGAAAATTGCTCTTTTCCCTCATAGCTGACACTACTTAAGTGTGGTTAGAGTAGCACGTTTCTGCGTCGATCGCTAACGGCAAAGTATTTCATGACTACCGCGAACATCAGCAAAGCAAGCAGAGCGTAACATTTCTGTGAAGAAATTCATTAGTGTATTTAATGCCTTCACAAGACTTCTTCAGTTTGCTGATGTAGAAGACTTAGTACTGAGATCAGAATTTTCACTTAAAAGGGTAAAGCCTATATATACTGATTGTAAGACGAAATCTTTTACAGTCCTTTCCGCGGACTTGCAAATATTTAACCCAAAGCCGTTTATAAATTACTCAGCAGTTAGCAGACTTTTCCAGAGATATGTTAATGGGTCACGTAGTGAAGTTGTTATTCGAAGTTTCGCTTTAATAGCTTTGTACCAAGAGCATTTGATTGGAGGGCTACCTTGTTTTGTAGATGGGTGAGATAGGTCTATATATTTAGAGGTTTTTACTTGTATTGAGTCCTTAATTAAAGAGCTAAGAGACATCTTGTAAGACTGAATAGCAACAAGTTTGATTCAGACCCTTCTTTCTCATGGAAAACAGGTCATATCATATATAAGGTCTGAAACTTGTCGACAGAGCCAAATCGCTATATGGCCAAATCTGATTTTCTTTCTCAAACAGACAGCACTGACAAGCAAAGGTCATGATTATACAGAAGTTCAAGCGTCATAATCTGTTTCAACGCGCCTTTCTCTCCTTACTGCTTGTCTTGATTTCTTTATTTTTTTTCTGGCGTTTTGTTGCACGAGGTTGCAAATCATTTTTTAGGCGATGCTTCGATTTTACACGTAAATTCCGAAACACCTGAGCTAGTTTTCTTAACAAGTATTCTAAGAGTGAGGCCTTTGTAATTTTTTAATGTTTTGGTTTTATTTATTTTTTGCATACCTAGCAACAATAGATTTAAATTGAAGTCTAATTTTATTCCCGCCATGACGTCAGCAACACTGACAGCGCACGACCCTTTTGACAACGAGCCAAGTATTCTTGACTTTGATCGTTCCGCAAGGTCATATTGTTTATGTGATATTATAGTAGATATCGTTACCTCTTAGAAGTTTATAATCAGTGACTTTCGTTAGCAAAATTTCTTAACAAAAGACGCTACTTAATAGCACCTTAGTCCGTCTGTGTATGTTGCTTTTACACAAGTAACAATTAGCCGTCACTATGTATTCAGTCTCTAGCACTTTTCAAGATGTAGATTTTGATGGGTCATTATAACCATTCTATATCGGGTGATGCCAATTATGGTATCAAAAAACGACCCAATCATTGGTAACCAAGTTGGTGTCAATTTCGTGGCACAATAGGTTACCATAGTAACAGTAAAACCTGCTAAAAAACCCCTTAATTGTAGCTTTAAGCGCTTATAACTCCAAAGCGAGCTAGTTGACTCCCATTTTGTTATCGCATTGTGATAAGCAGGATAAGATGGAACTTTTTACAAGGTTTAAACAATTATATGGAGAGGGATCTACCTTGTAAAGTAAAGCCTTAACTGCCCTCGCATTTATGCGATTACCTATGCTTACTATATGACTAATAAAATTGCCTTAGAGCAGGCTAATTTATCGTTATTTTTTAATTTGCACGGCAGTGCAAATTAACGCTCGCGCGTTCGTAATTTTCTCAGTCGACATAATAAATGGGTAATCGAATGAAAGCTCGAGCAATTAACGATGTACAGTACTCGTGATATTTGAAAATCTTTCAAATTGCACGAGTCTTTGAGAACATGTTCTAATATCACTCGTGGTGTTAATGCCTAATTGCATTCATACGATAACCTAATTCAGTACTTTTATGAAAGAACAACGAGAAAATAGAAAAAAAAAAGTATTACTGAAAGAGTGCATTGATTTTGATGATAATAGTAGAATTTTAAAATATTAAATAAAGAACACAGCGAAAAAATGTCATGGTTTGAGTGTTGGTTTTATTGACTTGTGATATAGAGCGGTTTTCAATTGCATGAGTGTCGTCAAACCAAATTAAATCACAATACAGCGAACCAATCAGTTTTCAATTGAGTGTCGTCAAACCAAATTAAAGTAATCACACCAGCCAATCACAAAGAGCACAGACAATACAGGGAACCAATCAAAACTCGATGTAATTACATGTAGCTGACGCAAAGCGCGGGAAAACGCGTGAGAGTGAGACACGATTGGTTTTGGTTTTACTTCTGATTGGATGAAAAACTGATTGGCGCGAGTTTTTTAAAACAATGTGTAGCGTCCTAAGTGCAAAACCAACTACTTTTCGGCAGTTTAATGAAAACTTTTCTAATAGTGTTTTAGTGTTCCATAGAACTTTTCTATGCACTAGACGCCAGAATATATCGATAACCAGTCTGTTAAGACCCTTTATAATATACATGCAAAACATTGAGAATGCTGATTGGCTGAGAGCAGGTCAATTATTCCCAACAGTGCAGCAAGCTGGTGGATGAGTCCTGGACCGTGTAGTTTTAAAACTAATCCAATAATCTCAAACGATTCGTCAAAATATCCATACATACCATCTGTACAACTCACATGAATCATTCCAGGCTGCGTGTGGGGTGGAATCGTTTGGTGTTTCCTTCCATTGATACAAACAGTGACTGCTAAAGTCAATCCGTTGTTGATTCGTACAATGCATTTCATTAAGGGGCTAGGGAGGGAAATAAAGATAACTTTGCGTTTTTATGCAAATGAGAAGTGAAACCGTCCTGTAATTGGTACTATTGTTACAACTGGTAAATCAGTCGATCCGTGGCCTAGCAGTAGTTTCTCCTACGCTTTCTGTCGTAAATTGCACTGCTAACTTATTAGGGAAATCCGATTCGAGAAACATGAAATATCTTCACCTTTTAATCTAATTTGAGGAGTTAAATCATCTGACCATTCCATTAGGGATAATGTACGAATCATTAAACGTTTGTTTGTGATATCTCTCAACTGTCCAAATCGACCACTGTTTTCACTTCTTGTTTGTAAGGATGGGTAGATCGTGAAGCTGCTTGGATAAATCTTCCCCGTTAGTGTACGATGGAGAAAGGTATTTTGGCAGCAGTAAACGATACGCATAAATCAGACACAAGATTGTTGAAAATGTCGTTTCTAGAGCCTTACGCCTTACTAACATTTGGTCACCTGGGGCCCGTCTCTCGAAAGCCCCGGAAAATTTTGGAGCCCGTAAAGCCGTTTTTAGTTCATCTGTATCTGAAAACGGAGAAGTGTATACACCTGAAATTTCTTTTGCGAAGAGAACCTCTGTTTATATTAATAATACGTGAATAAACAGTTCTGTGATCAAAAGGTTTGAGATTTTGCTATGGCTTTCCGGGTGCGAAAAACTTTTTGGGACCTTCGAGAAACGGTTCCCTGGTCAGCTTAACCCGGAAGTACCTCTGGTGACGAGAATGTAGAATAAGCCATTTCAGAGTTGCCTTCAGTTTGCCTCTGTGTCACAACGAGTCTTGGTGCAAAACCATTCATGTATTTTCCCAAAAGGTTAAATTTCATGCAAATCAACTCATCTTCACATGAAAGGTTTTGCTCCAGGACTCGTTTTGAAACAGAGACACAAGGTAACTTAGCACTGTTCCGTGTGCCCCGGTCAGGTGATCTACTAACTGAACGCATACGGGACAAGTTAACACCATGGCTTCGTATGTCATAGTCATAGTCATAGCAATTTTTCTTGGACAACTCTGTCCAAGGGGGAAAGGTGCAATGAGGTTATCCCTATGTAAAGCACCAACCCATGAGACAAGGCCAGGCCACAACACCAGGAACTCCGTGCCCTACTCTTTTCGATAAGTGTGTGGGTTCTTTAACGTCCCCTGCTAACCATGTAACATTGAAGATGCAGGAGACGGGGCCTACGGTTTATAGTCCTTATCCGAGAAGACCTGAACATCTAACCATTTGCAGATGAATTTACAAAGGCAGCACATTCTCCTCAGTTATTTTAAGACCCTGAGTGTTGGTCTGGTCTGGGGCTCGAACCCTCGACCTTCCGCACAGCAGACTGGCGCTCTACCAACTGCGATCTCTATTCACCGCGATCGGGCAACCATTCACCCATAAAAAAACGTTTCTCTCAACTGAAACCAACAGAAAAAAAGGAATGGTAACCAGAGCCTATGATCTCTTGTACTATTAATAAATGGAGAAACAAAAAAAATTAAAATAAGCAATAAAAAACACAGACAGATAGATAGGCAAATCAATAAACTGATAAATGAATGAATAAATAAGTAAATTAATTAATTAATTGGGGGGAAAAACTGACCACAAGGAGGGGGCAACACATGGAAGAGTAGAAAGTATGTGCACTAATTAGGGCTAGATCAGAGTGAAACAAAAATGAAATGCAATAAAGCAGAAATCTTTCGTCGATTATGACTGGAAGAAACTACAAGCAAGTAGTAAACTACTCCCTGACAAAACCAGAGCTGCAGTACTATCTAAAGCACTACAACCATCCCTGTAATGGAAGGAAAGATGATTGGAGAATCGTATGGTAACATCCTCTGCAATAAGAATGTGACTGGCAATTATCATTTTGATAACTCAAGTGAAGACAGTGAAGGTGATGAAGGAGATGTTTGCAGTTCTGAAGATGAGGTCCTAGCTGCTGGACCGTGGAGTGAAGGAGATGAAGAGGAGACGACTTTATAATGATCCCTTTCCTTGTTGGAAAGGTGAAGGTAGGTGAGAGGGGGTGGGGCTTGGAAACATATGTAAAGAAAATTTGTGGGGGGACCTTGAAAAAAATTACAGTCCATTGAGGGGGACAGGGATTTTTTTTTTGGAATATTGCTTAATTTTCCTGCAGCCTACCCCTATGTTTAATTAATGAACGGTCCCTAAGCACAGAGAGATAAATCGTGCACGACCTAAGCGGGGCGAAATAAGTGAGACATCACCGTTCAAAAGAATGCTGCGCGCCAGCTTAAAGCGATGACGTCACAATTCGTCATCGCTTATACATGGAAAGGTATATAAATAATAGATCATTAACAACGACAAATAGCCCACAGAAATTGTAGTCAGCGTTCTTTGTATTATTTGTTTTCATCTCCATAGTCTGCAAATGAATATATGAAAGATCATACATTTGAACTGCGGAGAAAGATATAAAGAAATGATTGATCATCGCAGTTATACACACAACGTAAGGAAATTCCCTTGAAATTGTTCTACTATCAAACTTTCTTTGAAACTTGGCACAGTTAACATTCATGATATCACCATTAACAAAATGCAATAAAAAATGGGGTCACCATGCTTGTTTACGCGTCAGCAGGCTCTTAAAATGGTTTTTTTTTTACTGGTTGCGGGTTAAAAATTCGAATGATCTTCATACAGAATTAAGTTTTGATTACTTGAAAGACATAAACTTTTGTCTTGAAAGTAAAGCTCCATTTATTCACATAACTAGTATTACTTCATTTAAGCCGTTTTTGATTGCCTGGTTGCGGTAATATTACACTTTTTCGGACAGTTCCGTGGTTAGCTTGAAGTCCTCGCCTTGGTCAAAATACACCCATGATGGAACTATTTTGCAAAAAAAAATCATGTTCTACTATTAAACCTTTTTCTTCTTCAAATATGTTCTTTATTAAACTGTTCTTAGAAAATCCCCCCCGCCCAAAAAAAAAAAAAAAAAAAAAAATCAGGGGTCACCGAGCTCGTTTAATAGAAAAGGAGCATTTATTTCGCTATTGAGCTTAGTTTGAGGGAAATCTCTTAGGTTTTGTACACGCACGCGCTCATGTGCGCGCGCTAATGACGCGAAAATCGTGCGCAGTAGGAATGCGCAATGCAACTAAGGAATTACCTTAAGGAGCTGCGAAATAGTAAGTATAGCCTGAAAAAAATTAAGGCCTGAACGGGATTCGAACCCACGACCTCTGTGATACCGGTGCAGTGCTCTACCAACTGAGCTATCAAGCCATCTGGGAGCTGGTCACATTGTGAGTTCGTAATATTCTAGCGCGCTCTGATTGGCTAATTTTTTATGAAAAGAGATGGTTCATGGTGAAAAAGCGACTTTTCAGCGTGAAAAATGGTAGGTAGCTAGGGATGCTCTCGACTGCGCCTCGAGCATCTCTTACGCTGCCTTCGTGCTCTCCCAACTATCCGCGTGCATCCCGAATTGGATGGACGTACGCTAAACATTGTCCATTCTTTAAATATACCAGTAGAAGGTGAAGAATGCAAATGAATATATGGAAGATCATATGTATTTGAACTGCGGAGAAAGATGTGAAGTTAAGGTGGCTCGAAACAGTTTCCACTACTTTCCAAGGCTCAGAGCTTGATGGGTCATTATAACCACTCTATATCGGTTAATACCAAAATCATGGTATCAAAATTCTACGGAGTGGGTTCAGAGCAACCTTAAATTTTTGAAATTTAAGCTGGCTCTGAATCCCCTACGTAGAATTTTTTTAAACTTTGCAAAAAGTTGCATCTTATCATGCTAATTACAATTCGATAATAAAACAATGGGGGTCACCGAGCTCGTTTCTAGTTATAAGCACTTAAAGCTAAAATTAAGGGTGTTTTTAGCAGGTCATATTGTTGCTATGGTAACCTATTGCGCCATACAATTGACAACAACTTGTTTACCAATGATTGGGCGGTATTTCAAAAAATTGAGGCCTGGACGAGATTCGAACCCATGACCTCTCCATAGTCTGGTATCCAGATCTCGTTAAGTTTGGATCCGCCATCAACCGCCGTCACAGACATGAGTTCGCTTGTTTTCCTCACTTTCCCAGTTAGAGAATATGTAGCTTAATATTTTTTTTTAGTTCGACGAGGGAGGATGTGCTGGAGAAAGACTAGATTTCAAGACAATTTGGCAAATATCGACGGATGTGAAATGAAGATCAAACGAACTACTGCCTACAGGGTGCAGACGTTATCGAGTTGGGTAAGCTTTTTAATTTGACAAAGGAATTGATAAATTTTAAATAAAAGCTTGCAGTAAATAAAAAAAGATTGTGTCATTAAACGCTGATACGGAGAAAATTGGTCAAAGTGTAGTCAGGCGCAAATTGGAAATAGGTTTAAGGTAGGCTTCCAATGTTCTGTTGCGAGTGGTAGCTTTCACAGGACATGGCCTCACTGACCGTCAAAAAAAAGTACGTACAATTGGTTCGTAAATGAACTCCTGTATATGTTTCATTTAAACTTAGAATTTAAATGAGTTGTACATTTGTCATTTCCTGGAGCACCAGCCATACCAGTGAAGTTATCTGAGGCCATGGCTTACACAAGCTGGAGCTGACTGTTGTGTTCCTCTAGGTCTTGTGAGTACTTTGATGTGCAACTACATGTAGGGAAACTGAGTCCTGCATTTTGTGATCAGAGGAGAGCTTGACCTTTTAATGTTGTGTTGCATGGTAACGGCATATTATAGCCTGCTCCTGGGTTTCCTCTGTTGCGAGTAGTAGTTATCGCAGGAGGTTTTACCCCATGGCCTCACTGGCCATGAAAAAATATTAAAACAGCAAAAGTGTTCAAGGTAAGTACAATTTGTTTAAAGATGTATTCTTCTGTACGTTTCATTTAAACTTAGAATGTAAATGAGTTGTACATTTGTCATTTCCTGTAGCACTGGCCGCACCAGTGAAGTTATCTGAGGTCATGGCTAACACAACATGGGAATCACTTCGGAAAGCTGGAGCTGACTGTTGTGTTCCTATAGGTCTTGTGAGTACTTTGATGTGCAACTACATGTCAGGAACTTGAGTCCTGCATTTTGAGATCAAAGGAAAGCTTGACCTTTCAATGTTGTGTTCCTTGGTAATGGCATATGGTAGTCTGTTCCTGGGTTTCCTCTGTTGCGAGTAGTATAGTTATCGCAGGAGGTTTTTACCCCATGGACTCACTGGCCATGAAAAAATATTAAAACAGCAAAAGTGTTCAAGATAAGTACAATTTGTTTGAAGATGTATTCTTCTGTATGTTTCATTCAAACTTAGAATGTAAATGAGTTGTACATTTGTCATTTTCCGGAGCACCAGCAAGACCAGTGAAGTTACCTGAGGTCATGGCTATCACAACATGGGAATCACTTCAGAAAGTTGGAGCTGACTGTTGTGTTCCTCTAGGTCTTGTGAGTACTTTGATGTGCAACTACATGTAAGGAACTTGAGTCCTGCATTTTGAGATCAAAGGAAAGCTTGACCTTTCAATGTTGTGTTCCTTGGTAATGGCATATGGTAGCCTGTTCCTGGGTTTCCTCTGTTGCGAGTAGTAGTTATCGCAGGAGGTTTTACCCCATGGACCCACTGGCCATGAAAAAATATTAAAACAGGAAAAGCGTTAAAGGTAAGTACAATTTTGTTTGAAGATGTATTCTTCTGAATGTTTCATTTAAACTTAGGATGTAAATGAGTTGTACATTTGCCATGTCCTGGAGCACCAGCCAAACCAGTGAAGTTACCTGAGGTCATGGCTAACACAACATGGGAATCACTTCAGAAAGTTGGAGCTGACTGTTGTGTTCCTATAGGTCTTGTGAGTACTTTGATGTGCAACTACATGTCAGGAACTTGAGTCCTGCATTTTGAGATCAAAGGAAAGCTTGACCTTTAAATGTTGTGTTGCATGGTAACAGCATATTATAGCCTGTTCCTGGGTTTCCTCTGTTGCGAGTAGTAGTTATTGCAGGAGGTGTTACCCCATGGCCTCACTGGCCATGAAAAAATATTAAAACAGCAAAAGCGTTAAAGGTAAGTACAATTTGTTGTTTAGCTGGATTCCTCTATATGTTACATTGAAACTTGGAATGTAAATAAGCTATACATTTGTCATTTCCTGGAACACCAGCCAGACCAGTGAAGTTATCTGAGGTCATGGCTAACACAACATGGGAATCGCTTCAGAGAGCTGGAGCTGACTGTTGTTCCTCTAGGTCTTGTGAGTACTTTGAGTACTACAACCGTTTCATTTTAAGGATTGTTTTCAGCCAATACAATAGTTTAATTAACTTTTGTTCCCTCCAAAACTAAGTGGTTGTGATAGTCAGGTATTTGGAACAATAAGGTTACCGTAAGGCTAGGTTTTATTACGTTTTTATTTCATCCAAAGCTTATTTTTTAGCTATTTTGCTTTTCACTTATTTCGTGTGATCTCGTAGTTGCCTCTAGTATTAGGGGAAAAGGCCTCGGAACTAGTCAAAAAGTACAGGGGGAGGGATGGGCCAGAGCATTTAAAAATGTGGTGGTTGGAAAACACATGACCCACCCCTTCCATGGCACAAAACGGAGTGATCCACCCCTAAATGAAGGTTGAAAACATGACGTGTTTGGTTGCATAATTGACAAAATCACATTTTGTGTATGAAATTGTGGCATTTTTTCTACGTTTTAGATTTATTTGTTAACATTAATACACAATCATCTTAAAACAATATTGTTTTCCTTTACTCTTGAAACTTTAAGTCATGTCCGTAAACTCTAAAAAAACTTGACCTTAAACCTTTCACACTCGGCCTCCAGCCGTCTAAAAAATGACATAGTGACTTTTGGGACTCACACAGCTAACAAACTACGAGTCCCAGACCCAAGAGAGTAAGTCGCATTGAATGAACGTGTGCCCCGTACCCTTGGGGACAAATAGCACGTAGATGCAAGTTGGCCATTTGGTGTTCTTGAAGACTAGCATGTCGAAAAAGTGCAGTATTTTGAAAATGTCTGCCCTGGGACTCCTTGCTCATTCTGTTAGAGTTCTTAGCTTTCGTACAGATTTTACAATACACGATATTGCAATATCTATTATACACCAGCCAAGTGTACTTTTTCAGTCACGACTCGAAACGTTTTTGTCCGTTGGAACTGGAAGGAGTTGCTTCTGTTGTCGATTGTGTCAAATGTGTCCCACTTCCTGTCATGAAACCTGGATGACGCACCCCGTGGGTAGCTGAAAATTAAACGACCCACCCCTTACCAAGGGCACAAAAACTGATGACCCACCCCCTTCCTGCTCCGGCCCACCATGCGCTCCCCCCTTCACCTCCGCCAATACGTTTTGACCAGTTCCTTACCCAAAGGATAGCATTGGTAACACCCTTGGTATGCCACATAATATTTCCTCTTCACAAAGGAAGGTACCTGTGGATTAGGCGTTGTTAGATGTGTGCAAGCTCATACCTGTCTTTTTTATTCTTGGATCGTTTTCGTCCTTGTATCTACAATTCTTCAAGGGGGGTGGAATCGGGGTCGGATGCGGTTGGAAGCACAAGGTTCTAAAGGAATATCCCCTCTAACTGACTGGGTGATATTGTTCCAAAAGCTGTCACAACCGACAATTGAGGTTCTTTTTTTAATTTGCACAGCTTGTGCTCGTACTGGGCTCAAACTCTGCAATGGCAAATACTAAAATCGGCCAAGTGATGTCTACGCACGATTGTTGAATGTTTCTCCCTTCAAATAAAACTCGGACAAATTTAACGCGTTATTTTTAATTTCAGTGGCATACTTCATGATGTGAAGAAATCTCAAACCAACCCTGAACTATCTGGAGATCATTGTCTTAAGATCATTGTTCCTGAGGAGAATGTTAAGTAACTAGCTGTTATAATAAGCTGCTGGGGTCGCACGTTAAATTTTATTTACTGCCAAATGCTTAAAAGTTGCCTTAATTATAGTTTTCCTTTCTCCTATTGCTGTTTCAAGTTTTCTTTACTTTCAAGTTTACCAAACAGGCTTTGCATTGGGTTTCAAACAATAACATTTACATAGAATGTACACATATTTCCGCTGAGAATTAAACATTTAAAGCACTTTTTCGAACGTCGAAAGGAAATGTTCATAATTCAGTTTCAGACAATATAGAGTTCTTGGCAAATTGCAACGACAACATCGATAGCAAAGGACTAATTAGCAGCAGAATGTGATGTGCATGCTGGAAAATATCTAATAAAAAAATGCCCAATCAAGAGTCCAAACCTCATGCAAATGACTACATAAGTTGCGTAACATATAACGTAGATAGATAGGAAGACTTTTAAGCGATAATTTTTATCCCTGGAAAGCGTATCTCTTACATTTACTAAAACCTTTTGGTGGAGAATTTTTCCTTCCTTGTGAATATAGTATTGATGACTATAACGTTTTCCCAATATTTTATAAGGAGATGTTACATTGGTGGTCAGATTTTCGTTCTAGATTCAACCTTGTAAGTCCACGTGAAGCAATCATCTGGAACAATCATAATATTAGAGTAAACGGTAAACCTATATTTTATAATAAGTCCAGAAGCTTCACAAAGTTGAAATCGAAATTTTTTACTGATGATGTGGGAAACAAAAAAGGCCTTCTCATAAATAAGTTATTGGATCTGTGAAACATATGTACAATGTTTTTAGTTTAAAATACTGAGTGACATTTTATTCACAAATTTCCGCTTAGCTAAGATAGGTTTAATACAAAGCGATCTTTGCACTTTTTGCAATATTGATGTGCATTTTGGGAAGAATTTGAATCTTATTGGATCGCTGTAGCCAAAGAACAAAGTTTAAGACTATTTTAGTTGTGTCACAGATAATAAATGTCCTCTGTTTAACTACTTAATCGTTTTAGGTAAGCTACATTTATGGAACTTCCGTAGGAATAATAGTCTTCCTTTTTTCTCTTCTCATAATGAACTAGCTAAAAGAAAATATGAAACTCTACGTCACGTTGCTGTTGGGTACGAAAATACCAAGATGTTTGAGGCTAAGTGTAAGTGTAATTAGCTAGGTACATAGGTGTGTAAAAAACAAAAACTAAAAACTAAAAAGTAGTGTAAGAATTGTACTGTAAGGAAGTATTGTATAGTAAGTAGTATAAGTAACGTATCGTTAGTGGTATTGTCAGTAGTGTATGTCTTGTTTTGTAGGTAATGTCCTTTGTGTCGCAATAAATAGAAACTTTGGCTTTGCGACGAACTATTTTGTCACATTTATTGTATTAATATATTTGTATAATATATTTTTTTCACTTGTGTAAACAGAAAAAGGACAAACAATATAAATAGAAAACCTCAGCTAAACGTTCCAAAACTGAAATAAAATTCCTTGCCAATGCTGGGTTAGCTTATTGGGCTTTGAACAACCTGACCCGGGTGTTATGTGTCTGCTTTTGAAAATAAAAGTTACTGGAAAAAAGCATCATAGTAATTTAGTCTACTCTTGAGTAGGGATATCCCTTTTCTCTTGCTTCACGACCGCAGTAGAGTAGTGGTCACAACGGTCCAAAGTAGTCACTCTTTAGCAAATTTAGTTCAACCTTGACCCTCACGTTAGTTATGGAATAGCTCATTGTACACCAAAAAGTTGAAACTTTGAATATTTTGCGGACACAAACATATTCGTAGTTCGTATAGTGTGATCGTCCGGGCGAGGGTAGTTCTGAAAACAACTGACTCACTCGGACGACGACACTATACCAACTACTGATACTCCTTTGTTCAAACCATTTACTATACCAACATATTCAACGGGCAAATATATAAATATCTGGAAGTGGGGTACCACATGGACGAAGATGTTAATAACGATAAAAGCAATGGTTTTTGTCCAATGCGCGTGCGTATGCAGGACTACAGTGCCACAAGGACGAGGAACAATAGTTATGTGAAGACGGAATGTTTTGTTGCAATGCACATGCGTGTGTTATATTGGATGTACCACACAGACAAGAAACGTTTGTAGCTTAAACTGTAATGTCTTCTGCTGGTGTGGTGGTGGGGGAGGGTGGAGGTTACCCATCTGGATTTCTCGGTCTCCTCGATATTGAGCTTTATTTGTTGAAAAATGTAGTATGGAAATACTTGTAGGGTAAGGCATATCCAATACGCATGCGTATTTGCAAAAGACGTACCACAAGGATGGGAAGTTTAGTGACTATAAGGGCAGGTGCTTTTCCTGGACGTGGTGGTGGGGGTGCTGTCAATATTGACATCTTCTACTAATGTCTAAAAAGTACAATTTACTACCATTACATTGATACTACCATTATACTACTACACACTTAGACAGTTAACAAACAGTTTTTATTGACTCCATCCCAAACCCCCACCCACCAACACCCTACCAATTCATATTTCTCTTCTAAAAGAGCAAGTTCCACATGCTTGTGGGAGGAACATCTTGTACGCAAATTGCGCATGCGTATTTTATAAACAGCACACAAAGTACAATTTCTTAAGTAAAAGCTGGGGTTTTCTGTCCTTGTGGTAAACCTCTTTCAAAATACGCATGCGTATTAAATTAAAGTCTCTATCGAAGTTTTTCCAACGTAATCACTTTTTTCAACCAAGAAAGTTCAGTCCCCGAAAATCTGGAAAATCTAGATGGGATACCTCCACCCTCCCCCGCCACCACACCAGCAAAAGACATTACTCTTAAAGTTACAAACGTTTCTCGTCTGTGTGGTATAGCAATATCACACACGCATGCGTGTTAGAACAAAATAAGTGCTCATATCCTCACTAACATTCTTCGTGCATGTGGTACATTAGTTCCCCATACGCATGTGTAGTGGAATAGTTGTCTTTGGCGTACAAACACTACCGTGTTGCTTACAACGTACAATAAAATATGAACAAAGTTGAGTCTGAATTAAAGAATTTGAACATTTTTGGACCTGCCATTTTTTTAAAATGGTATTTCGTCACCATCTACCCATTCTCTCAAATAAAAGTGACTAAATGGGTCAGTTTAAAATCTCGCGCTTGTTCAGTAATTCGTGGGAGGACACGGTACGTCACAACTATAATAAATAACTACTTTCGTCAATTCGAATAAACGACCTTGTTTGGGATTCTATTTTCTTGTCAACGATGAGATACAAAAAAATGCATTACTCAAATGTGGTTCAAAATTCATTTATTTCAAACTAATATACTTCTAAGGAAAGCTATTGGAAATATGAAGATTAATAGCCCCATTCTCCAGGAGGAGAGAAGGGATCGTTGATGATGATGAATATTCTTGTAAACATTTTACAGGAAACGTCTTCGAAGGAGAACTGTCATCAAAAGGGGAAATGATTCATTCCGAGATCTTCACATTTGAGGTGAACTTTCATAGCGAGGATGACAATCCACAAACCCTATCAGAAAGAAAAATAAAATATTTGTCGGTAAGAAGAGTGTTTGAAAAAGGGTATGGAGTGGTAGCACCTCTACAGCGATGCGGTCGCATCAGCCAGGCAACTGGTAGATGGCTGAGCTTTACTGATCCTAGTAGTCACGCTAGACATGGTGACTGCCACTCCCTGGGCAACGGCATCGACCTGCCGGCTAAACTACGTAGTTTAGCCTGCAGGTCGATGCCGTTGCCCGGGGAGTGACAAGGTGAAAAGAAACACCTCCCCATGTTCTGTCTTCCATGGCAGGACAAAACCCAACCCCAGCATGGCGACATGGTCTGTCAGGAGTATGGGGCTCTGGTAGGCTGGAAGAACCAACCCCTCCCCCCATTCAATGGATTTAACTGGTTGCAGAAACGTCCAATGTTGCTGCCACCACCAGCGTGCCAGCACAGATAGAGAAGGTGGTCGATTTTGTTCACTCACCGGATTGTGTCAGGAGGCAACGAATGACGTGGCCGATAAATAGGTTGCTCTCCGTAAAATCCCGGACTAGACTAGCTTCATGGAATGTTCGCACTCTACACGAAACCGGAAAATATACACAAGTAGCAAGGGAAAAGGAAAGATACAATAACGAGGTCAGATGGAATACCTATGGTACACTGATATTATCACATAGACAAACCCTTCTAAACTCAGGCAAAGAAAATGAAAATGATCCGGACAAAGCAGGTGTGGGGATCATGCTATCCAAAACCAGTTGCAGAATCCACATCGAATAGGAACCAGTGTCCGACAGGATAACTACAGCAAGGTTAGATCTTCATTTTCATAACAACACAGTCATTCAATGTTACGCCCCAAACAACGATGCGTCAGAAGAGAAGACCACATTTATGACATGGTACAAGCAACCATCGACGTAGTCCCAAGGAGTGACATGATCATAGTACCTGGCGATATGAATGCAAACAAGGTGTAGAATTAATGAAAGAAAATGGGAAGCTCTTTGCGGACATTTGAGTTGTCAACAAACTGGTGATTGGAGGTTTAATTTTTCCACACGAAAGGCACCAACATGGATCTCAGCAGATGGTCGTACACAAAAACTAAATTGATCAATTCACTATTTCACGCCGATGGAGGTCATCATTGCAGGATGTACGAGAGACGGATGTAGGATCTGACCACCACCTGCTTATTGCAGAGGTAAAAATGAAGCTGTTGGCTTGCAGGAGACCGCATTCAGCACGTCATCGATTTGATGTCAGCAACCCGAGAGATCTACAATATCTTTTGAACTTCATTTTGTCCTGCAAAATAGATTTAAGGCACTCTTCGACGTGGTGCAAGACCAACAACAATACGAGGAAAATGACCACAATTCCCAAGCAGACCAAGAACATACCAATGGAGCAACAAACAGAAAGTGAAAGGTGATCAAGCAAGCATACATAGATACATGCGACAACGTCTTGGGTACAGCTAGTTCCAAAGGAAAGAACTGGATCACATCAGATACTTGGAAGAAAATACATGAAAGACGAGATTTTAAAGAAAAACTTGACCAAGCAGTGACTTGGCAGCTAAAGAGACAAGCACAAAGAGAGTACTCTGAGAAAGACAGGGAAATCAAAGGAAGTTGTAAAAAAGACAAACAAGACCAACAGGAACACAGTAGTCAGCTCCAGCTCTCTCTCTCTGAAGTGATTCCCATGTTGTGTTGGCCAGCGCCTCGGATAACCTCACGGGTGCAGCTGCTCAGTAGAACAGGGTATTTGCAAGCAGCTGTGACCTCAGATTACTTCACTGGTCTGGCAGGTGCTCCAGGAAATGACAAATATACAGCTCACTTATACTCTGAATTTAGACTTGACTTCACTGTACAACGTTCTTGAGAATACTGCTTCACGGGGATTGTTGATTTTATGGAGTTATTGTCTCAAAGAGGGGCCTTGGTATTGATACTAACTGGTGTCGCCCCTCCGTGATTGGGCGCGCTCCACATTTCGTCGCCTAACCCTCAAGTCACACACTCCCTATATGCAACTCGCGGGTCGAAACAACATAAAATCTCCCTACGTTCTACGTTCTCTAGATGTAGTTTATTAGTGGGCGTAAAATACGTTTTTACATAGATTGTTACAGCTTTAAATATGATCAGTTCTTGCTTCTTGTTTAAGCGCCGGTCGTATTCCCTTACAAGTTTCTGAATCCGCCTCGCCTGCAAAATAAAAAAATAAATAAAACATGGAGTTAATTTCAGTGACAAACTGAACAGTTTGCCTTCATGTAATTAACTTACTACCACCTCGCACATCTGGGCTAAGTTGTTGAAGGCGCGATTAACTTACTCCACCATTAGTATAAATTTGATTTCAGTTTTGTAACATGCTAGTAGGTTCCCCTCTTTTGTCCTCCAATTTTGACGTTGACTTATCTCAAACCCCCAAAAAATATTATCAGTGGAAAACAATTTCATTCAAGGAGTTAAAACTTCGATCAGTAGCTTTCTAACAACCCGGCCCAGGTCAAGATGAACACTCGGCCGCGGTTGGTTGTTTAAAGACAACAACTTATCCGAGATAATCGTGAATTTTCGACATTTCTAATAAAGTTTCATGCCTATATTTTTTCTCTCCAGATTTGAGTTTGACCAAGCATAAACTTTACAAAGCAGTAGTGTACAAAATACTCCTATACAAGAGATTACCTTTCTGTCTTAGCATTATACGTCTTTCGAACAACCATAAGAAATAATCCAAACACATGGATGAGGATTAATTAAGGAGTCGATCTCTTACTTCTGTGCGGTGGTGGTAAGTGGTGGTGGTGGTTCTAGGTGCAAGTGATGCTGATATGTAGGCCGGTGTGGCCACTTGGAAGAACATATAAACTAGAATCAATATGTCAAGTAGTCTTCTCTCTACTCTCTCTAATTTCACTCGAAGATTTTAATACAGTCGAACCTCCCGTAAGCAACCACCCAGACCATATTGGGTCAAAATTTGGCCTCATTAGCATATGGTAAGTGCAGAGACTTACCCCGTGTTTTAAATGTTTTATTTATGTCAAAAGTCAATTTCCAGAACAAAATAAGGTACTTGCCATTGAGAAATATCCATCTCTTGCACTATCAGGAATACCATAATGCTACAACAACTTATTATCCAATTTGTGCTCTATTATCTTTCAAGTGGTCGCTTACGGGAAGTTGAAAACAAAGGAAAATTTCAAACTTTTAGCTCTAAAAGTGGTCGCGGTTGCTTAGGAGAGGTGGTTGCTTACAAGAGGTTCCAAATATAGTGATTTGACTTGGGAACGTTTGGTATTTTGGAAAACTGGTCGCTGAGGAGAGGAGATCGCAACCGGAAGTTCTACTGCACGTTAGTAGCTCACCTTCAACTTGGTTTAAAGAGCCGAGGCAGTTGGTAGATAATTGGAAAAAACACTGCTGCACAGCACAACAGAGAATTAGGAATAACACACAACAGCAGAACACTGATGGCAGAGCTAAATCCTGTTAAACAAGAATCGTATCAGTACAGTACACTTGTTTTTCTTGATGTAATTAGGACATATTAACTTCTTGTCAATAGGATTCAGGTATTTGCTTTACTGGGAGTCGTGGGCCGCGAAGCCGGCGATGTACCTTTCCTAGTCAGAGCTCCTCCCCGGAGGAGAATGCACGGACTCAACTACTTTAACCAGAGAGGTTGCTAGATTGTTCTGACTTGACTGCTCAAGCCTATTCCCAATAGTATACTGACAGTAATTTGACAAATACAGGTTAATTTGTTGATAGGATAACGAAAACATCACGATCTAGAAGTTCTTAAAAAAAAAAATAATAATAACGCCGTAATCAGGGTAGGTTGCAAAAGAATAAATATTTCAGTTATTTCTACTTAGTGTGAGGGCCCGCATCAGCATGGTGCTGCCTGGGACTCGAGCTTTTTGAAATAAAGGATGCATGTAGGTACATGTACATGTACTGTACGTAAGTACGATGAGAAGTTTGAGCACACCTGAACTAGAAGAATGATGACAATAAGATTCAAAGGAACACGAAATATGTTCATGACTGTGGCACGAGCTAAAAAGTAAAAGAAAACAAGACAAAGATTATAACATTTAACTGCAGGGTTTGCTAATTCCTACTAACTGAGTTAGAGAGCTTTAAAAATTAAGTTACTGTAGACTTACTGTATTTTGCGAAACAAAAGGAAACGAAAGGAAGCGAAATGAGGGTAAAAGATATGAGGTTAATTTAATAGATATCAAGTACCTTAACTGCCAAATATGATTTCTCTGTGTGATAAACTAAAAGAGGAAAAACCCGCAAAATCTGTATTTTGCAAACTGCGCTCTTTGTTGAACGTGACGACATTTAAATTGTTTCTTTGCACTCGTAAAAACTCTTCTTAGTAACTATCCCACGATGCAATGATTCCTTAGCAATTACATTGAGATAAGAGGTTGTGTCATTTCCTGTCGTTTCATGTCACAATATACAGCAAGGCTGACTGTAATAATAAAATCTTTAAATGAAAACTACTTACTCGATTCTGGGACATATTTGCTCCGAAGCACTCCCATTGCTGGCCAGAAAAGTCCTATTAAAAAAAAATTTAAAAGCCAATTGTAGTCTCACAATTGTTAACGTTAATGGCTGTACACTTGGGTTTCTTTCACCCCCTTGGTATTAACAGAACTTGCCCCCTGTGGTGCTGAAAACCCAGGGGGATTTTCACCCCAAACATACGGCTATAGGGGCTGGCAGATGAAGGCAGCTTGAACTACATGTAAACTAGGATTGAGCAGGGAAACAACTGCGCCAACTCAATTATCACACTGGGTTAAGTATTTGAACCTGGGCCACACTGCTGATGAGTACGTGTACTCTTTATACCTTATTCTCCTTTATTTTCGCGGCTCATTCAATTCGCCATTTTCGCGATTTGAACAAATTCGCGAACTTAAAGACCCGCGAAAAATAACGACCACGAACTTTGATGTCACGAAATTTAATGTCTTCCACTGAGAATCTATTTGGAAAGATTGAAGGTTCTATTGAGATCTGCTAGTGCAGACATGTAACGATACTCTTCATACTCGACAATGACTCGAAAGAACAAAAATATTGACTTTTAGAGGAATACAGCTGCCGAGTAGGAACAGCATATTAATATTTATTTGGTGGAATTGTTGGATTGTTGCAATTGTTGATTAACATAATTTTTGTAAAATAGAAAAAATAAAGACATTGAATCGTCAATTTCGTGAAATTTAATTCCCTGCAAACATAACTTTCCTCGATCGCGAAATTTAACGACTCGCGAAATGTGCCGAGAAAATTTGCGCGAAATTACAGCCCCGCAAGAATAAAGGAGATAAGATACTGTTCCATCCATGCCACCAATGGTCAATCTCAACTTCTTTATGTCCGAGATTGTTCAATTTTTGGCGTTCACCTTTTTGACAATAGATTTTAAAAATGTATCATTGATAATGCCATGAAATACACAAGGGAGAAACTATCATATACTAGCCTAAAACTCATGCATCAGACTGACTGACTCTATGGTAAGTCGCCTTAAGCCACACCCTACTCGCTACATTTCTGGTTTCTTTTGTAAGCTACTTGTAAGCACTCTTAAGTCAGTATCTTACCCACGCAACATTCAAACACCAAGAATCCTACAAAAATAGCTGATTGGTTCTACAAGAAAAGATAGAAAAAACACTTTTAGTAGTTAAACAGTTCAATATTCGATTATTTCTCGTCTTTAAGCATGCCTTAGGACCAGTTACGAGCCTGTTAGATTATCAACAGACATTCTAAATACTAATAATACATGTACCTTTGGAGCAATGACAGGAATGATTAATGACAGTGCTGCTATTCCAAATATAGGTCTGAAAGAAAACCATACAATATCAACACAAAACACATGCCATTTCTTGAGAGCAGTCAACATCTAAATTTTCCTTTACATACAAATAAATTCTCATTGCCAAGCACTCTTGACAAGATAAATTTAAAATCGTCAGCTACATGTACATTCTTTGGTCTTGACAAAATTGCCAGATTCTTGCTACTAATAACCCTGTAGCCATGGGCCAATGGCCAAAACGTTTGTTACCAGAGAGTACTGTTTTACTGGCTGGCTAGCTTATCAGATGCCGACGTCCAGGCCATTGTCTACGTACAGCAGAGGAAGTCTGTTAATCTAGTCACCAACAGGCCTAAAAATTCTGCCCATATTAAAGGGGTTCTTTAAGTAATAAAATGACTGACTGACATGTTCACATACTGCAGGGTGCACTTCTCTCAGATGTTCTGGATCAGGATCAATGATCCAAAGAAGATCACTCAGATCATGGTAAATCAATCTGGTTCCTTTGTAGGAGTTTCATTAAGGGCCCGGCACTTGGTGAATTGACTTTCTGGTATGAAGATTTTTCTCGCCTGTTTTTACCATCTAATGGAAAGTTTTTTTTCCTATAAAGAAGTTCAGTTCAAATATTTTTTCCCGCCTGTGAAAACCTGTCGCCCTCTTGCACCACAATCTGCGTGAACTTGGATCATTGCTCCTGAAGCAGAGAGGCTGAGTTCTGCCACATTCTCTGCATATGGCAAAATCTAAATTTTGAGTTTGCACCAAATTATTAATTGCACCTCATAAATGACTCCACTGAATACACCTTACAAAGAAATTTAAAGATCCGTGAACCAAGCATCACAGAAACCTAAAAAAAATACACATTGTTGTTATCTCATGAATGCATTTTAGTAAATAACGACCAAATAAGATATCACTGAGTGACACAGACTCAAAGAACCTACATGTTGTGGAATATGACTGAAAGCACTTGTGTAAGAATGGGAGTTCTCAGAGTTTCATTCACTGTGCTGTTGACATTGGGAGGTTTAAACTTCCAAGTGCATGCTTCAACAATCCAATATCTTTTTTTCTCATAATAGTAATATCAATACAAAAGTATCTTTAGGTTTGGAATTAACAGTATAATTAAGTTGTATTACAACTGAGTTGTTTTCAAGGAAACTGTAGCCTAAATTAACCATTAGGTTTTTGAGCTTGCCCCCAGCTAACCTTAGCCATCATTAACTTAATTCCATTACCTCAATCATAGGCGTACAGGCCAGGGGGGGCATTCGGGCAAAAGTACTCCGGAGAAAACAATCTTAAAGGTAGTCAAGGCTACCTTCACTGACATTTGCCTTGTCAAAACTGATGTTGAGGTCAAATGACATAAGGATCCAGGTATTGTTTTGGAAAATCAATACAGTATATTGTTTAAATGTGTATCGTGGAAATCCATGGTAAAGGTAAAGTCTGCATACGAGCCAAGTGGCCCATCAGGCCGGAGCTTATCCCGGTTTCCGTGGCATGAAGCGACTAGGAATATTTCTACTCCCCCCTGGATGGGATGCCAGTCCATCGCAGGGTTACCCCCAGCATTAAATTCGCCGGTACCCATTTATACACCTGGGTGGAGAGAGGCACCGTGAGAGTAAAGTTTCTTGCCTAAGAACACAACACAATGTCCCAGGCCAGGGCTCGAACCCGGAGCGCTCGCTCCGGAGTCGAGCGCACTAACCATGAGGCCACCGCGCCTCCCGTGGAAATCCATGAGATGAGTGTTACTTCCATCAACAAAACAATGACCAAAGAATCAAAGTTAACAAAGACCAAGACGTTTGTTTTTGTTGTGGCTCTGAAAAGAGCCGTTTTTCAATGGCTTCACAAAGAGCCGTTTTATACTTTTTCCTGAAATGTTCTATTCAATAGATTATCAAACTTCTACTGCAGACAGATAATAAATTACTTGTTTCAAAATGAGATAAAGCATGTAGAAAACTACAGGTGTAGTCTGATTTTGAAAATTGGCGCACGTAAATCAGCATGGTCTCCTGTTTTTTTTTTTGCTAAGTGAATCCATTGCATTAATAATTCCAAATTTGCCAATGTTTTCACAAAACGCAACCTTTCAGGAGGCATTTAAAAAACTGCCGCACAGATAAACTAGGCTGTTGATTTGCGTCACAGAGTATGCAAGGTTCCAAAATAACTATTTTTGAAATAATAACAGTTTCAATAGACGTGACAATTGTGAACATTTTTGTTTTTACTGTGATTTGAGTGCATTTGAACAACACTCTGCTTTTGGGCATTGTGTAATTTTTTTTCAGGGAATAAGGTCACACCCCCCTCCCAAGTCCAAAGGTGCCTGTAGGCCTACATACATGTACACTCTTTTTTGTAATTCAAGAGTGAAAAAAAAACACTTCAGCAAATTAATATTGCACATCTTACCATGAAAGAAGCAAATATCCATCCATGTGGAATGTTTTCTTCAACAGTTTTTATGCCTACTTGAGAATCTGCAATCCAAACAGCAAGGTTAATTCATCACATACATGTGTATCACAAATATTTGAATTCCCTTCAGTGCTTTCATTGATAGCACTTTACCAACAAATATTTTTGTGTGCTCCTTAATGTTACAGCTCCCATATTACAGAGAAGAACTAGGAGAAGGCTAAGGCAAATGCTGAGCCAAAATGGCAACAAATTAAATTTCAATTTTTCCAGTTTTTGAAAAACATTTTTGCATTTATGTCCTGTCAGTGATGTGTAGATTCAAGCGAAAAATTAAAAAATATATATATTTAGGGTATGGGCAGTTTGCCGGAAGACATCTATACTGCCAGTTAGAAGGTGCAACTGTGAGAGAAGTGATAGTTGCCCATAGATCAGGATCTCATTGGCATAGTAAAGGAGTTACACTGGTGCTTGGCACTGTGACTTCAACAAAGGTACATGCACAGTGTACATGGTACATGTATATAAAATAAAAAAACAATTTGTTAACGGTAACTTTTGGCTGTGGATGTTAACTAGGTATTACTGTACATGAACAAAGTAAAAAAAGTCTTGTTTTGTGATGAAGTAGTTGCTTTTTGTTGCTCCTAACTGGGACTAATGTAAATTTCTTTGTTAATGAGAAAATGAATCAAAACTGTTAGACTGGGAAGACTGAGAAGTTACCAGGAGTTAGAGCTGGTGTCCATTCCAATACAAATGAATACATAGATCCCTCAAACAAAGACTGGATCAGGCCAAGACAAAGCACTTTGGGATCTGATGAGAAAACCAGACAATTTAATTGAACTTGTACATGACCTCATGACTTCTAAAACAGATTGCTTACAATGTACATAATATTTATCACTTGTTCACTTTTCTGAATGCTACTAAGCCTGGCATTTTCACAAAAATTTAAAGATTGGAATCTCATTCCTTTCCACACTGATGCTATTCACACTCATTCAAGAGGCATGAAAATTGCTTGATAATGCAGATTTTATTGCTACAACTGTCATGTAGTTTCCTTTATTTTGCTCCATGCCTTGCCATTCCCCAAGAAAGTGTACACAATCAACATCCTTCTTGGTCATTTGTGTCAATCATGTCAATCATGGCTGCTTTAGCCCCACCCTTCATTATTTTAGTAATGAATTATAATAATTAATAACCTGGATGCTACACACACTCTCATTGTGTTTAGATAAGAGTACAGCTGTATGACTAAACACAGTTTAGTGTTTCTGTGTTTTGAGAAATATTAATTTTATTCTCAAAGCAATAGGACTTACATTGGCTCGTCTTCACATGGAAGGGTGGGGTAGGGTTGTGGTTCAGAGAATTCTGGAAAGTTATGCCAACCCATGAATGTGTCTCTCACATTTGCATATTTGTCTCCAATTCTCTCAACCCTACTTGTGTTTAGATGAGGCTAGGTAAACATAGAAAAAGCCATCCATTGCTTTTAAAATAGAAAGCTCCCCACCCTAAATATATTTACTTTGGATGTAATGTATCAATCACAATACACAGTGTTTCATCAGGATATCCAAACACCAAAACTCAAGGTGTTTGGATAGCGATGAAACACTGTCTCGAGTGATAATTATATCTTCTCAATTAAAACAAAAACTTAGGAATAAATGGAGAATAAAATCGTCAAAATCTATGCTAATTAAGACCAGGTATCTAAACCTCTTTAACAGTTGTGATTTTCTTTGTTTTAACTTGATGAATTATTAATGAGTTGGAGAAGTATCTACTAAGCTGGATGTGCACCATATTTACCGGGTAATGAAGAGAATCACACAGCTCTTACTGACCATGTCTGATAACCTGTAGTCCTTGCAGAATTGATGAGAGTTTGATGTTTCCACTCACATCACCATAGTTTTCAGTCCAATAGTAACAGATTATTCCACTTGTGATAACCAATAATAATAATGACAGACTAAATGGTGCACTGAAATAAAAGAATGAATGCAACCATCACTGGACATGTTTTTGCATGTCATTGATAAAATGACTGTAATATTGAATTTCACTTTCTTGTTCTCTGAAGTACATGTAATTTGTTAACATATGTTTTGAATTTCTAATAAGTGGTTCTTAAGAAATGATTTCACATGTATGAAGAGACCCCAGAAAATGTAATTTCTGATGATTGTGAGACGAATTAGTCAGAAATTAACATTGATGGCATGATGAGAGACCTGAAGGACGTCATGGGATGCTTAGGGGCTATTTAAAAAATTCTAGGTCAGTCAGTCGAAGTGTTTTCCCACTTAATTTTTTTTTATGATTATGTTGCCGTTTCTAAAGACAACCTCTCTAAATAATGTTTGTAACACACCTTTCCCTCAAGGCTCAGTGGCCTCATGGTTAGTATGAACATCTCCAGAGCAAGCAGTCCAGTTTCTAGCCCAGGCCGGGGACAATGTGTTTTGTTCTTGGGCAAGATACTTACATGTACCTCGCACAGTGCCTCCCTCCACCCAGGTGTATAAATGGGTACTGGCAAATTGTTGGGGAAACCTAACAATTTGCGGGGAAGTGACCTGCGATGGACTAGCATCCCGTCCAGGGGGAGTGGAAATACTCCTAGCCGCTTCATGCTACAGAAACCGGGATAAGCTCCAGCAGCTATGAGCCAGTCATGGCTCCAAGGCTTCACTTTTTTTAACCTTCCCCTCAAGGTTTTCACATATTTTTGGCCACATCTAAATAGAAGCTTTTTTAGTGCTTTTTTTTGTATCTACAGCTGTAGAATAGCAAGGTTCTAATTCTTAGGACCAATAGTTCAAATTTGTGAGGTAAACATCAGAATACTTTGGCAACAGATGGCTGACTGAAGCATCCTCAATAAACTTTTCACATTGAATGCCTTGTGTGAGTGTAGTCAGAAATACATGATGTAACACCTTCACACCAACCCATAACCTTTTAGCTCTCTAGCTCTTTGATAACTATCTATAACTGTAATCAATCTTTGATAACTATAACTATTGGCATAACCTGCTTATTAGTCATTTAATATTCTGTTATCTGAAAGTTAAGAATACCACCTACTGGCTACAGCAATGTATGTTTTGTAGAATGTGTTACTTACATGAATCCATACTGAGTGGCCACCACCTGAGCAACCAGGCCAGCAAAAATAGCAACCAAGGAGTTTCCCAAAACAGCATTAGAAAACAGGTCAGTCAGCAAGCTCTTACCAAATCCTTGCTGAAATAAAATGAATTTCAAACTTTTTATTCAAGTCCAATTTTCAAATAGACACATGGGACTGTCTTGCTCACTATAGGTTTATCATTATTTATGTTTTTTTAGTCAGTCACCTCAAAAGTAATTTGTTTTAAAGTTATTTTAAAGTATTATATAAATACAAGTTTTAAGTGAATAACTTACTTCAAGAACTAAAAATTGCTGCAATAAAATAAGTGAAAAGTGCAACCAAAGTAACCGCAGCCTCAGGCTTAAAAAGTGCAACTGTTCCTTCTCCAGTTTAACTGAATTTCAACTGTACATTGTACAACAAGACAACTGCACCTCATATGCAGCTATCAAGCTAATTATACCTACACTGTACATGTAAAGCAGTGTTCTCCATAAGTGCCAGCAGCCGGCATTTTTGCCAGTTATTTAAGTTTCAAGCACCGGCTACCTTTGTTAGACCTTTGTTTTCTGTAAGATGATTTCAAACATAGCTTGGATTTGCCCTTAAAATTTTCAAGTTCCGAAAACAGTAAGCGAGCATGATATTATTTCTGAAGGAGACGATAAACAATAGTTCTCTAGTGTTATAGACAGATAAGAATGTAAAATGTTCTTTTAGTTACTCAAAGACAGATATGTAGCATTGTTAAAAGTGCATTGGCCAAAAGCTGTAAATGTAGGCAACAACTTTTGCCACGATTCTGTCTGCATATTTCGTAAATTCTATTGTGCAAGTTTGTCTCTCAAAGAGCATATGGTGCAAACAACTTAATGCACCCAACAATAAAATTTTCATGAAATCAGGAATGTCAAAGCGAAAAAAAAGAGAGGAAAAATAACAAGGTTCTTTTTCGAAGGAACATACAGAAATCAGTAAGTTGATACTAGTTTTTTTAGTTTACATACATCACCGTGCGATTGCCGACCGATCAGCTGTTCGATTTTGCAATGTTAACCCTTCTACATATCTTGGAATGAAACAAAAAAGGCATGAAAATATTTTGTCAATTGAACTACTTTTTTTGAAACCGTATTTAGTAAATACTGTCAAATTTGCATAAAAATGACACATTTTTTCTTGTCTCAGTTGCTTCCAAAATGCATCAGATCACATCTCCACCAATTAATTTTTTAAAATTTTCCGCAGAGGGGTGGGGGCATATATGTATGCTCCTGTTCCCCCCTAGAAGCTCACATCCTTCGGATGCTCAACTTGCAATTTCTGGCCACTTAAAGATTTTAGCTGACTATTTTAAAATCTGTGGAGAACACTGCATTTTGGGTATGCCTCAGTGTCATATCAGGTGAGTTGGGTTGAGTTATCATTCACAATTTGAAAAGATCAGGGTAGTCAAGCCAAAATATCCAAAGCAAAACTTAATGGGCTTGGTACATGTATGTGCTTATTGCCATTTTGAGTATTATAAAGTCTAGAATTACATGTGAGGAAATGATTTAAGGCTGAGAATTGTTTTGCTGTCGTCCAATTCTCTAGGAAGAAATTTATGGACGCCAGTGGGAAGAATTTATAATTCAAAATATTTGACATGGCTTAAAATGCATTGTACTTAGCAAATAAAGAAGCCTCGACTGTGCTCTGTTCTGTTGTAAAGCACGCAGGAAGCGGTAGAGCACGAACGAAGTGTAGGGGAAAACACGAGACGTAGTCGAGTGTTTTTCCCTACTTCTTGAGTGCTCTACCGCTTCCTAAGTGCTTTACAACAGAACAGAGCACAGTCAAGGCTTCTTTAATTGTTTTATGATAAAGAATTCAACAAATTCTCCACGCATTTGGCTGAATTTTCAAGCCAAACTTTATTTTTCCAAACGGGGAAAAGTGGCGTCAGCCGTTCTCTATTCTCTGATAAAGCACGCTAAAATAAGCCAATCACAGTCCTTGATAGAACTGTTCAAACACTCTGATTGGCTAACGAGACGACAGCTGTCAATCACAAACTGAACGGCTGCTAAGCTTTCAGTATCGAGTTGGTATCAAGGAGAAGAACGATGCCTTTTAAGTTCGTTTTTTAGTTTAATCCTTAAATAAGTGTCTAAAGGTTACTACTACAAAGGAATCCGGCTGCATTGTGGCTCATAAAAACGTGCATCGTTTCAAATGGAAATTAAGAAACAAGGAGCTTAAAACTAGCGAATGCTGAGTTGTATTTGAAAGGAGCGCAGTACAGTTGTTTACGGCTTGCAGCCGCTTGCAGCAAGATTGCACGACCTGGGGTCAAAGTTGGAAAGACTAGACTGCTTCCACTGGTTCTACTCCGAGTAAAGGAGAATATCAGAGCCACTGATCACTCGTCGAGTGAGCGATGATACGAAATTGTTGAGGTTCACTTCGCCGAGATGACCGGAGATCACCAGTTAGCAAACGAGCGTTACTACACTGCATGTAAGTGTTGTTTGAACATTTTTACAAAAATAAAGCTTCTCATCGTAAACAGACAGCTCAGTTGGTGTTTTCTGTCGTTGTTGTACTTCTTAAGTTTAATTTCTGCCTTTGTAATGTCTTCAATCGAAGGCATTCGCTAGGTTGAGAATGAGAAGTTTATTTTGTTGCGTGTTCTGTCGGAATCTAGCAAAACTTGTTATTTTAGTACAGTTTTAGCACTTCTGTTGTTAACAATGGTCTAAATGCAGCTATATTTACTGCAGACAAATAGCTCGTTTCCACTGCATTTGTCTGAGCCACAAGGCATGTTTAATTTGGGTCAAATTTGTCAAAATTCCGAAGCAAAAATTTGAAGAAGCCAGCTTACGGTCATCAACCAGTGCTCTGTTCTCTGATAAAGCACGCTGTTTCAGCCAATCAGAGCACATGTTATCTGGAAACTTTATTATAAATTACTTTAATAGCACAGCTCAAGTTAAGAAGATTATTGGAATGACCTTGAGTAAAGTGAGTTGGAACGTACCTTATCATGCTCACAAATTACCCACGATTCAAAGGCACTAAACAGAATGGATGTTGCCATTCCTCCTGCCACACGACCACACATTAAAACCCAGTAGCTTGGCACATGCTAAAAGAAAAAAATATTGCTAGTTTTGAGAAACATCCCTCTTTATTGCTGGAACAACTAAACAGGGTTTGAGCCAGGCCGCGCCATTGCACCAATCCCGCAATGAAATTTAAAATGTCCCGTCAAAAAATGATTAAGGGGTCAATTTGTCCCTTTCAGCATTTAGAAAAAGACTTCAAAAATTACAAATTTTCAGAACAGTGTATAAGCAAAGCAAAACTTATGAATTACGAAGTATGTAAAATGTTTGAAATTGCGGCAGTTTTCACGGTCGTGCGCCAGGTCATGCTCTCGCCACGGTCTGGTAAACACGTCACAAGCTCACTCAAGCATGAAGCCGTGAAGCACGTAGTGGAGATTCCTTTCAGAAATGTCGGCACCGTCACGGAAGCGTGTTCGAACACTGGAGAGTTTTTTCGCTTCCAGACGAAGCCCCTCTCAGGCAGAGGTTTTACAAAATCATACGGAAGTTAGTTCAACTGATGGAGAACAAAACAAAGCAAAGGAAGTGACGGATGAAAGCAGTGAAAGAAAAACTACAAGTGCATGGTCATTTCAGACACGTTGGCTGCGCGACCACACATGGTTGCGCTTTGAAAATGGAGCGATGTTTTGCGATTTTTGCCGCAAATCGAAGAAGACAAATGCATTTGGATCAACAGGCTGTTCAAATTTCCGAACATCAACTCTTCAGAGGCATAAAGATTGCAAGGATCACGAAGATGCTCTTCATGAAGAGGCCATGCAAGATACGTTCATGCCACAGTGTTATGTAACTCGTTGCTATTTCATTAAATGTTTAAATTTGTAGTTCACTTTGAAATTTTCTCTATGCTTTGGCGACCCTCTGAAATGAAAAATGTCCCCCCAAGAATAACCCAAAGGGACAAATTGACCCTCAGTATTCAAATCCTAGCTCAAACCCTGACTAAATTAAATTCATCTTTAAACATACAGTATGCACTGTACCTTTGCAAGACAATCCATTCCATACAATACTCCATAAAGGATGCAGTTAAATTTTCTTCCACTGAAAAAGATGACATGTGTCATGATCATAATTCACCTTGCCAGATGAATGGATAATTAGGAAAAAAATCAAACCATCCCCAGGTTAAAATATAAAAAAGTCATAAAAAACTTACAGCTTATCTGCGAATGAACCAACAACTGTGCCAAACACCATGGAAGAACCAAATCCTACCACAAAAAGCTGATTGATCTGCTTGGATGTCATTCCATAGCTAGAGAATAATGCATACACATGGGGACCTTGCAGCCAATCAGCTCCTGCAGTAAAAACAATAACTAAATAACGGTTTAAGGTGCTGTATCACTATATTTTTTAACAAACTTTATTCTAATCTCCTCGAGCTATTAGACAATCACTTCAAACAAAGTACCATGCATCTCTTCGGGATCCAGCTAAAGAAAGAAATTAAAAAACGATTCTGAGATGCCAGGAACTGGCTCAAGAACGTAACATGGCAGCAATGGGATTTCATGAAAACAAGAAATCTAAACTAGTATTCCACTACAATTTCAACCTGCAATCTACAAAAACTACTTGGCGAGTTACTCCAGGGTCTGTTTTCAAAAGTTATGTAGCACATCTGTCTGATCCAACAGCCTGTCCCTAAGGAACCCTATTTAAACCTATATATAAAATAGAATCGCCCTGTCGAGTTCCCTCGATTTTACCTCTGACAGGAGAGGGTTGTACTGTAGTATCAGGATAGGGACAAACATAAAATCACACGATGGTTCACATGGCTGTTCTAAGTCTTCATCGCGCTGAGTTCTAACATTCTTGCAAGTACACAGCGACTTCGCGAGAAGAGCTTTTCCACTCCAAAAGACCTCAACCTCCTGTAAATATTTCTGTGTTTACGTAGAGAAGTCGAAAAAGTGAATATAATGTCATCTTCTATGTAATTCTCGGCAAACATTAGCCAGTTTTCCAACTTGTCCAATAAACTTCTTATCCTCGAGACGCCATGTTTTGAGGTATATACTTCATGGGTGAATGCCATAAGTGCACCGAGGTTTCTACTTCATGTAAAACTACACTGAAGTATATCACAACTACACTGCACTACTACACATACCATGTACTGATTACCTTTCCCATGTACTGATTACTTGTCCCATGTACTGATTACTTGTCCCATGTACTGATTTACTTGTCCCTTGTACTGATTACTTGTCCCTAGCCGTGATTACTTGTCCCTAGACCTGATTACTTGTCCCTAGACCTGATTACTTGTCCCTACTACTAATTACTTGTCCCTAGTACTGATTACTTGTCCCTAGGACTGATTACTTGTCCCTAGCCCTAATTACTTGTCCCTAGTACTGATTACTTGTCCCTAATACTGATTACTTGTCCCATGTACCGATTACTTGTCCCTTGTACTGATTACTTGTCCCTAGCCGTGATTACTTGTCCCTAGACCTGATTACTTGTCCCTTAAGTACTGATTACTTGTCCCTACTACTGATTGCTTGTCCCTAGGACTGATTACTTGTCCCTAACCCTGATTACTTGTCCCTAGTACTGATTACTTGTCCCTAATACTGATTACTTGTCCCTAGTACTGATTACTTGTCCCTAGCCCTGATTACTGGTCCCTAGCCCTGATTACTTGTCCCTAGCCCTGATTATTTTTCCCTAGTACTGATTACTTGTCACTCGCCCTGATTACTTGTCCCTAGCCCTGATTACTTGTCCTCAGCCGTGATTACTTGTCCCTAGACCTGATTACTTGTCCCTAGACCTGATTACTTGTCCCTAGTATTGATTACTTGTCCCTACTACTAATTACTTGTCCCTAGTACTGATTACTTGTCCCTAGTACTGATTACTTGTCCCTAATACTGATTACTTGTCCCTAGTACTGATTACTTGTCCCTAGCCCTGATTACTGGTCCCTAGCCCTGATTACTGGTCCCTAGCCCTGATTATTTTTCCCTAGTACTGATTACTTGTCACTCGCCCTGATTACTTGTCCCTAGCCCTGATTACTTGTCCTCAGCCGTGATTACTTGTCCCTAGACCTGATTACTTGTCCCTAGACCTGATTACTTGTCCCTAGTATTGATTACTTGTCCCTACTACTAATTACTTGTCCCTAGTACTGATTACTTGTCCCTTGTACTGATTACTTGTCCCTAGCCGTGATTACTTGTCCCTAGACCTGATTACTTGTCCCTTAAGTACTGATTACTTGTCCCTACTACTGATTGCTTGTCCCTAGGACTGATTACTTGTCCCTAACCCTGATTACTTGTCCCTAGTACTGATTACTTGTCCCTAATACTGATTACTTGTCCCTAGTACTGATTACTTGTCCCTAGCCCTGATTACTGGTCCCTAGCCCTGATTACTTGTCCCTAGCCCTGATTATTTTTCCCTAGTACTGATTACTGTCATATGTCATAGAAACAACTGACACTATCCTTAAAGGGATAGACCAGAAGATGTTGACTTCGGCAGTATTCTTAGACATGAGCAAGGCCTTCGACAGCGTCAACCACGAAACCCTAATCTTGAAGCTGCAAGATGTAGGCGCCTCAGACCTAGTTATCCAGTGGTTTTGTAGCTACCTTTATGAAAGAAGACAAGTGGTTCGAATCCATTCAACATTGTCAGAGCCCTTGCCCATAGACTGCGGCGTCCCACAGGGAAGTACACTGGGACCACTTTTATTTAGTATTTATACTAATGACCTTCCTTCAGCACCACGAAAATGCAGCGTCCAGAGCTATGTAGATGACACCAAGCTTGCTATATCCTTCAAACTGAAAGATACCGTAAACGCCTTTACTGACTTAAGAGATGATTTACACAGAATAGGCCAATGGTGTTGCAACAACCATTTATTGTTGAACCCAAGCAAAACCAAACTCATGGTGTTTGGTGGCAGGCAAATGCACTCCAGATTGGTCATTCCAAACCTCACTTTCATGGGAAGAGAACTCATACCGGAACACACTGCTAAAGACCTTGGGGTGATTTTAGACAATAACCTAACTTATGATGAACACATTACCAAAACTGTCTCCTCCTGTATGTCTTGTCTCGGCCAAATAAACCGCACAAAGCATGTTTTTGACAAGCGCACCCTACTGACTATCATTAACGCACTAGTTTTTAGTAAACTTTTTTATTGTTCAAACGTATGGGCGAATACATCAAAAAGTAATATAAGTAAATTACAAGGTATTCAGAACTTTGCTGCTCGAATTGCGACGGGTACGCGCAAATACGATCACATCACACCAGTTTTAAAAGAGCTTAAATGGCTACCGGTAGCTACTCAGCTATACTTCAGGAGCGCTATTATGGCCTTCAAATGTCTAACATCCCGCGTGCCGGAGTACCTTACCTCCCAGTTCAGTAAGCGAGGAGAAATTAGTGGACGCGCCACGAGAAGTTCACAAATGCTGAACATCCCACTTTTCAAGACCGCCAGTGGTCAGAGAACGTTTTACTATAGAACAGTCAGCATCTGGAACTCCATGGACAGCTCTCTAAAAACTCTTGAGAAAGTATCTGATTTTAAATATTTTCTGAAACGTAAACTAATTAAGGATTTCATAGATTGTTAATTATTTTTTGATTTTAAGTGTAAATATTTCCTTGTACTTTCAGTGTGATTAATTTTAATTGTAAATATTCCCATAAGTAAAGTAGGTTTAAATTGTCATTGTATTTTTATTTTATTATTATTCTCTTTGAAAAGCCTCCGTGAGGAAAGTGAATAAAGTATGTATGTATGTATGTATGTACTTGTCACTCGCCCTGATTACTTGTCCCTAGCCCTGATTACTTGTCCTCAGCCGTGATTACTTGTCCCTAGACCTGATTACTTGTCCCTAGACCTGATTACTTGTCCCTAGTATTGATTACTTGTCCCTACTACTAATTACTTGTCCCTAGTACTGATTACTTGTCCCTAGTACTGATTACTTGTCCCTAATACTGATTACTTGTCCCTAGTACTGATTACTTGTCCCTAGCCCTGATTACTGGTCCCTAGCCCTGATTACTGGTCCCTAGCCCTGATTATTTTTCCCTAGTACTGATTACTTGTCACTCGCCCTGATTACTTGTCCCTAGCCCTGATTACTTGTCCTCAGCCGTGATTACTTGTCCCTAGACCTGATTACTTGTCCCTAGACCTGATTACTTGTCCCTAGTATTGATTACTTGTCCCTACTACTAATTACTTGTCCCTAGTACTGATTTCTTGTCCCTAGGACTGATTACTTGTCCCTACCCCTGATTACTTGTCCCTAGTACTGATTACTTGTCCCTAATACTGATTACTTGTCCCATGTACCGATTACTTGTCCCTAGGACTGATTACTTGTCCCTAGCCCTGATTACTTGTCCCTAGTACTGATTACTTGTCCCTAATACTGATTACTTGTCCCTAGTACTGATTACTTGTCCCTAGCCCTGATTACTGGTCCCTAGCTCTGATTACTGGTCCCTAGCCCTGATTACTTGTCCCTAGTACTGATTACTTGTCCCTCGCCCTGATTACTGGTCCCTAGCCCTGAATACTGGTCCCTAGTACTGATTACTTGTCCCTTGTACTGATTACTTGTCCCTTGTACTGATTACTTGTCCCTTGTACTGATTACTTGTCCCTAGACCTGATTACTTGTCCCTAGACCTGATTACTTGTCCCTAGTACTGATTACTTGTCCCTACTACTGATTACTTGTCCCTAGTACTGATTACTTGTCCCTAGTACTGATTACTTGTCCCTAATACTGATTACTTGTCCCTAATACTGATTACTTGTTCCTAGGACTGATTACTTGTCCCTAGCCCTGATTACTTGTCCCTAGTACTGATTACTTGTCCCTAATACTGATTACTTGTCCCTAGTACTGATTACTTGTCCCTAGCCCTGATTACTGGTCCCTAGTACTGATTACTTGTCCCTTGTACTGATTACTTGTCCCTAGCCGTGATTACTTGTCCCTAGACCTGATTACTTGTCCCTAGACCTGATTACTTGTCCCTACTACTAATTACTTGTCCCTAGTACTGATTACTTGTCCCTAGGACTGATTACTTGTCCCTAGCCCTGATTACTTGTCCCTAGTACTGATTACTTGTCCCTAATACTGATTACTTGTCCCATGTACCGATTACTTGTCCCTTGTACTGATTACTTGTCCCTAGCCGTGATTACTTGTCCCTAGACCTGATTACTTGTCCCTTAAGTACTGATTACTTGTCCCTACTACTGATTGCTTGTCCCTAGGACTGATTACTTGTCCCTAACCCTGATTACTTGTCCCTAGTACTGATTACTTGTCCCTAATACTGATTACTTGTCCCTAGTACTGATTACTTGTCCCTAGCCCTGATTACTGGTCCCTAGCCCTGATTACTTGTCCCTAGCCCTGATTATTTTTCCCTAGTACTGATTACTTGTCACTCGCCCTGATTACTTGTCCCTAGCCCTGATTACTTGTCCTCAGCCGTGATTACTTGTCCCTAGACCTGATTACTTGTCCCTAGACCTGATTACTTGTCCCTAGTATTGATTACTTGTCCCTACTACTAATTACTTGTCCCTAGTACTGATTACTTGTCCCTAGTACTGATTACTTGTCCCTAATACTGATTACTTGTCCCTAGTACTGATTACTTGTCCCTAGCCCTGATTACTGGTCCCTAGCCCTGATTACTGGTCCCTAGCCCTGATTATTTTTCCCTAGTACTGATTACTTGTCACTCGCCCTGATTACTTGTCCCTAGCCCTGATTACTTGTCCTCAGCCGTGATTACTTGTCCCTAGACCTGATTACTTGTCCCTAGACCTGATTACTTGTCCCTAGTATTGATTACTTGTCCCTACTACTAATTACTTGTCCCTAGTACTGATTACTTGTCCCTAGGACTGATTACTTGTCCCTACCCCTGATTACTTGTCCCTAGTACTGATTACTTGTCCCTAATACTGATTACTTGTCCCATGTACCGATTACTTGTCCCTAGGACTGATTACTTGTCCCTAGCCCTGATTACTTGTCCCTAGTACTGATTACTTGTCCCTAATACTGATTACTTGTCCCTAGTACTGATTACTTGTCCCTAGCCCTGATTACTGGTCCCTAGCCCTGATTACTGGTCCCTAGCCCTGATTACTTGTCCCTAGTACTGATTACTTGTCCCTCGCCCTGATTACTGGTCCCTAGCCCTGAATACTGGTCCCTAGTACTGATTACTTGTCCCTTGTACTGATTACTTGTCCCTTGTACTGATTACTTGTCCCTAGACCTGATTACTTGTCCCTAGACCTGATTACTTGTCCCTAGTACTGATTACTTGTCCCTACTACTGATTACTTGTCCCTAGTACTGATTACTTGTCCCTAGTACTGATTACTTGTCCCTAATACTGATTACTTGTCCCTAATACTGATTACTTGTTCCTAGGACTGATTACTTGTCCCTAGCCCTGATTACTTGTCCCTAGTACTGATTACTTGTCCCTAATACTGATTACTTGTCCCTAGTACTGATTACTTGTCCCTAGCCCTGATTACTGGTCCCTAGTACTGATTACTTGTCCCTTGTACTGATTTCTTGTTCCTAGCCCTGATTACTTGTCCCTAGTACTGATCACCTGTTCCTAGTACTGATCATTTGTCCCTAGTGCTGATCATCTGTCTCTAGTACTGATCGTCTGTCCCTAGTACTGATCGTCTGTCCCTAGTACTGATCATCTGTCCCTAGTACTGATCATCTGTCCCTAGTACTGATCATTTGTCCCTAGTACTGATCATCTGTCCCTAGTACTGATTGTCTGTCCCTAGCACTGATCGTCTGTCCCTAGTACTGATTGTCTGTCCCTAGTACTGATTGTCTGTCCCTAGTACTGATCATCTGTCTCTAGTACTGATCATCTGTCCCTAGTACTGATCATTTGTCCCTAGTACTGATCATCTGTTCCTAGTACTGATCAAAGGTCTTGCCCTCCAACACTCCCTTGTTTTATACAAATCTTATTTTTGAAGAATTCGGACTTAAAAAATCTCATTCTTTGGCGATTGGGGACATTAAACTTGGCCATTTGGATATTTTCTACATGCTGGGTGTGACATAGCCCCTTTAAGTTATCACCTATAATTGTATCACAAATGAGTGATGTGATGGCCTGAATGCAAATAGGTTTATTGGCTGCACCCAGGCAAGTTTAGAGTGCATGAATTCAAAAGCCGTTTAGTGTGGAGTTGAATACTCGAAAGGTAAGCTGTAATCGAAATTTAAGGTGGCTCAACACAGTTTCCAGCACTATCCAAGACGTAGATTTTGATGGTTCATTCAGAGTACCTGCCTTTATTAATTGATGCTAACGAATTTTGACAAGCAGTATAAGATGCAACTGTTGGCAAACATTTAAAAAAATTCTGTGCATAGAGTTCAGAGCTGGTATAATATATACCATAGGTTGATGGAAATGATAACAACGAGTTAATCAATGATTGGGCAGTTTTTTGATACCATGATTGTACCAGCTATTGATAACGAGTGGTAACAAATTGACACATCAAAAAAGTGGAAAGTGCTGAAAAGTGATTCGAGCCATGAAGTGTCGCTGTTTTTTTTCCTTGTGTCTATTTCATTGAATTATTTTCTTAATAGGATTGTAAAGGAAAATATTCCACTGTTTGCTTTGTCCCTTCGAATAATTGATCTATTTTTAATGTCAAGTTGATTCCAGTGGTAGAATTCTGGCCGAGCGTGAAGCATGCTCTTTAGGGTTAATTCAAAATTATGGGAGGAGTTTTGCCCTCTGACAGCATGCCTATTCCACTATTTTGGGATATTATAGAACCTTGATCTTCCACTCCAAGAAAGGAATCAGTACTAGGGACAGATGATCAGTACTAGGGACAGATGATCAGTACTAGGGACAGACGATCAGTACTAGGGACAGATGATCAGTATTAGGGACAGACAATCAGTACTAGGGACAGATGATCAGTACTAGGGACAGATGATCAGTACTAGGGACAGATGATCAGTACTGGGGACAAGTAATCAGGACTAGAAACAAGTAATCAGTACTAGGGACAGATGATCAGTACTAGGGACAGATGATCAGTACTAGGGACAGACGATCAGTACTAGGGACAGATGATCAGTATTAGGGACAGACGATCAGTACTAGGGACAGATGATCAGTACTAGGGACAGATGATCAGTACTAGGGACAGATGATCAGTACTGGGGACAAGTAATCAGGACTAGAAACAAGTAATCAGTACTAGGGACAGATGATCAGTATTAGGGACAGATGATCTCTACTAGAGACAAACGATCAGTACTAGGGACAAGTAATCAGTACTAGAAACAAGTAATCAGTACTAGGGACAGACGATCAGTAATAGGGACAGACGATCAGTACTAGGGACAAGTAATCAGCACTAGAAACAAGTAATCAGTACTAGGGACAGATGATCAGTATTAGGGACAGACGATCAGTACTAGGGACAAACGATCAGTACTAGGGACAAGTAATCAGTACTAGAAACAAGTAATCAGTACTAGGGACAGACGATCAGTACTAGGGACAGACGATCACTACTAGGGACAAGTAATCAGTACTAGAAACAAGTAATCAGTACTAGGGACAGATGATCAGTATTAGGGACAGACGATCAGTACTATAGGGACAGACAATCAGTACTAGGGACAAGTAATCAGTACTAGGGACGAGTAATCAGTACTAGGGACAAGTAATCAGTACTAGGGACAAGTAATCAGGGCTGGGGACCAGTAATCAGGGCTAGGGACAAGTAATCAGGGCTAGGGACAAGTAATCAGGGCTAGGGACCAGTAATCAGGGCTAGGGACCAGTAATCAGGGCTAGGGACAAGTAATCGGGGCTAGGGACAAGTAATCAGTACTAGGGACCAGTAATCAGGGCTAGGGACAAGCAATCAGTACTAGGGACAAGTAATCAGTACTAGGGACAAGTAATCAGGGCTGGGGACAAGTAATCAGGGCTAGGGACAAGTAATCAGGGCTAGGGACCAGTAATCAGGGCTAGGGACCAGTAATCAGGGCTAGGGACAAGTAATCAGGGCTAGGGACCAGTAATCAGGGCTAGGGACAAGCAATCAGTACTAGGGACAAGTAATCAGTACTAGGGACAAGCAATCAGTACTAGGGACAAAATATCAGTACTAGGGACGAGTAATCAGTACTAGGGACAAGTAATCAGGGCTGGGGACCAGTAATCAGGGCTAGGGACAAGTAATCAGGGCTAGGGACAAGTAATCAGGGCTAGGGACCAGTAATCAGGGCTAGGGACCAGTAATCAGGGCTAGGGACAAGTAATCGGGGCTAGGGACAAGTAATCAGTACTAGGGACAAAATATCAGTACTAGGGACGAGTAATCAGTACTAGGGACAAGTAATCAGGGCTAGGGACCAGTAATCAGGGCTAGGGACCAGTAATCAGGGCTAGGGACCAGTAATCAGGGCTAGGGACAAGTAATCAGTACTAGGGACAAAATATCAGTACTAGGGACGAGTAATCAGTACTAGGGACAAGTAATCAGGGCTGGGGACAAGTAATCAGGGCTAGGGACAAGTAATCAGGGCTAGGGACCAGTAATCAGGGCTAGGGACCAGTAATCAGGGCTAGGGACAAGTAATCAGGCCTAGGGACCAGTAATCAGGGCTAGGGACAAGCAATCAGTACTAGGGACAAGTAATCAGTACTAGGGACAAGCAATCAGTACTAGGGACGAGTAATCAGTACTAGGGACAAGTAATCAGGGCTGGGGACCAGTAATCAGGGCTAGGGACAAGTAATCAGGGCTAGGGACAAGTAATCAGGGCTAGGGACCAGTAATCAGGGCTAGGGACCAGTAATCAGGGCTAGGGACAAGTAATCGGGGCTAGGGACAAGTAATCAGTACTAGGGACAAAATATCAGTACTAGGGACGAGTAATCAGTACTAGGGACAAGTAATCAGGGCTAGGGACCAGTAATCAGGGCTAGGGACCAGTAATCAGGGCTAGGGACCAGTAATCAGGGCTAGGGACAAGTAATCAGTACTAGGGACAAAATATCAGTACTAGGGACAAGTAATCAGGGCTAGGGACAAGTAATCAGGGCTGGGGACAAGTAATCAGGGCTAGGGACAAGTAATCAGGGCTAGGGACCAGTAATCAGGGCTAGGGACAAGTAATCGGGGCTAGGGACAAGTAATCAGTACTAGGGACAAGCAATCAGTACTAGGGACAAGTAATCAGTACTAGGGACAAGCAATCAGTACTAGGGACAAGTAATCAGTACTAGGGACAAGTAATCAGTACTAGGGACAAGCAATCAGTACTAAGGACCAGTAATCAGGCCTAGGGACAAGTAATCAGTACATGGTATACGTGATATACTTTAGTGCAGTGTAGTAGTGATATACTTCAGTGTAGTTTTACATGAAGTAGAAACCTCGGTGCACTTATGGCATTCACCCATGAAGTATATACCTGTTTTGATCAGCTTTGTGGCCACTCCTTTTTGAAGGCCCAGTCCTCGAAGAAAATGGCTCGGGCATGCGATCAAACAAGGAATCTCCGCACGAATCTCGAACAGAGGAAACTGCATGGAACGCTAAACGAAACGGGCGTTTTTAAAACACGAAATGGCGAAACAATAATAAAAAACAATGTTCCGAAAATTTTGACGGGTAGTCAAAACTAGAATTATCTAGCTATAGAGCTTTTTAACCAGGCGGGTCGAGACACAAGCTGAAGGGGGGGGGGGGGGGGGTGACGGGGTGAGGAGCAATATCGAATAGAACCCCTCCAGTGCTAACGGCTATGGTTATATAAATAAAGGAATGTTTTGAGGTCAGTGTTTCCAAGCAGAAAAAAAAATTAATTTGTTTTGCAGCCAAGTAGAACCACTGTATGGAAGTCAACCCTTTTACTGACAATTCAATACAGCCACCATGTAAAGTCTGGTGGCAAGCATATTGCCAAATAAGCGGCAGTTCTGCCGTCGGTAATATTTTTCGAACAACTATGACTGGAATAGGACTAGTAATACAATTACTGCTTATAATTCTCTTCTTAGAAAAGCATAAATATACGTCAGAAATATCGTGTGATGTTTCACTTTTGCCCCGCCATATGACGTGCTTATAAGAAGGATCATGAAGTAAACAAGATAAAATCCTCGGCCATTTATTCCTCGTGCGGGTATGGCTTTAGTTGATATTTTTATATAACAGCCGATAGCATAAATCGGACCATCATAAAAGCAGCTTACAGCACGAGGGCCTTATCTCTTATGATGGACAAAGTCTGTACTGTAAAGGTCAATCAATGGAGTCTGTGGAAAAAGCCTCGTTTTATGAAACCACCACAAAAGGTCGAAGTTCGTCGGCTGATTTTGTATCTGAAATAACTACAGCATTGATATTGTTTTGATTTTATTTTAGCATTTTATATTTCTGACACATACAGATAAACGGTAAGCCTGAAGTAGTCGGTCAGATCGTTCTGTGGTCAGATCGATCCACAAAAACGTCAGATCGTTGCACGATATAGCCAGATCGTTCCATTTTCGATAAAAGATCCTTAAAATAGTAAATAGATCTCTCGAGAATGATGCAGTGTTTCAACTGTTTACACTTTAGATAGACAAAATGAAGATTTCACAGCAACAAACATTACCGAGTAATGCTCACATGATCCACGATCAAGGCGATGAACTGATTTGATAGATCGTGCCGTAGAACGATCTGACCGTAATTCAAATGTAATCACACTCTACCTTGGGCCATGAGATACACAGTAAGATACTTGCGCTGAAATCTGCGAAATGATCCATCACCACCAGCCGCCGATTGTTGTGTTGAGTTCGCCGTAAGTAAATACAAAAGAAGGCAAATGGTGGACAAGAAGACAAACGAGACCTCGTATATCACCATCGCTAGAATCAGACTTTTTTGTGCAGTGACGTTCACGAGTGGGAGCGCGGCTTTCCAATTGTTGCAAGTACTTGTCAAGGGACCTGTTGTGCGATAATTTTGCGTCATTTTCACTGATTGGAAGGTTTGGTATCACCAGAAAGCGCTTGGTATTACTGTAAAAAAGGTCTGAGTGTTCTGTTTGTTTTGAATTTGATAGGAGAAACGCCGTATGAAGAACTTGACTTATTGGTTCAAGGAATTTATTGTACACAAGGAAACCCATTTTTCTAGATGAAATTTCTCTTTCATTGTTAGTGAACTCGTGCAGGTAAATCCCGATAATTCACTCGCCGAGTGCGTCAACCTGCAAATGTGCTATAAGCTACTCTCTTTAAATATAAAGTTGTTACTTGTTACTCACTCACTTACTAAACATGAATGCCAGGAGATTCAAACAACAATAAAGTTATTCTCTATTCAGAACTGCTGATCTCGTTTTATAATATCACAGCATGAGATGGAAGTTTCCGACTTCTAAAATATACGTATTTTATAGCTGTACGGAGTGTAGTTGGACAATAATAAAAATAATTTGAAAAAGTTCATGACTAACGATTTGAAAGCGACTTCGAGCTCATTCTGACAAGTACATTACTCCGCTTTCTCGCGGACGAAAGGGCCGGGAGAGCCCTGGGAACGCGATTGCAAGCTACGCGCGTGCACTGAGTTAGTGATTGTGACGTAAGCTATGGAGAAATTATTTCGTAAGATCAGATGAAAGAAATTTGATCGCTGACAATGGGTTGAGAGGGTCAGTATTATCATTCAGTCTAAAACTGCGCTGGACTTTCAGGCAACGGGTATATTTGGTTCTATAGGAAAATTCATTACCTGACTCGTGAATTCCGCGTTAAATTGCACGCGAAAACCGATATCGCACGAATCGCGAAGCGATGAGTGCGATATTGGTTTTCAAGTGCAATTTAACGCGGAATTCACGAGTCAGGTAATGAATTTTACTTGAATCGCATAATTGAATAAAATTGTAGAAAAACTTTTTTGCAGTTGTTGTGGTACCATTTTCGACCACCGTTGTTACGTAGATGCGAAGCAATATCACTTAGCCTCGTTTTCAACTCCCAATTACTTTACCTCGCTTCGTAAACCAATCAGAATGACAGATTTTATTCAATTATGTGATTCTATTTGATATGTCATCAGTATAAGTTTTTATATATTATTGTTGATTTTAAGTTACAGTTAGATTGCATTAACGTTACTTTCTAAATTAATTGGGTTTGTTTGCTTTTATTATGTTTCGCTCTGTAAAACGTTAGTTGATAAACTTGCTCTATGTGTTGTTATTAGGAAAAAAAGAACAAACGATTAAGATTCATTGATATCTGTCACTGGATAATACTAAATTTATTTCTTTTGCGAGTCCTAATTGCTTTGATGCACTTTTAGTTTTTTTTTTGTCGTTTGTTTAGTGCATTTATTATTTATCTTATGTAAGCTTATATATGGGAAATTAGCCGGTTACGAACTATTATAAAAATGTACTAATATAAGAAAAATGCTACAAAAATCAACTGGTTTAAATGATTGCCGTGCGGGAGCCCAAGCAAGAAAAGCCGGCGAAACTACTGCTACTATTACAACAGTCCTGTTACGCGGAAGCTGTCTTGACGCTCAGTCTATTGCCACTGAAGTGGACATTTAGAGTATCATATCATCCGAAAGTAAAACTTTCATGCCAATCTCTGTGCTTAAAGGGATCTTTAATTTCAGTGCGATTACTAACACTTGAAGCTTGGTTTATGAGTATCTAATGTGACTGAAGGGTCAGAATGGAAATGTTTCTCCTTGAGTGTGTATGGTTATACAGTCCTCACATGTACGACAGTGAACCTACTTTTACTGTGAAAAAAAGTCTTTTATTCCTGGGGAGAGTACTTAGAAAACAAAGGGGAAATGATTGTGATCAGTTACATTTGCGCATGAAAAATTGTAAAGTTAAGCCTATGCAGAATAACGTTGTTTCTTGAATGTTCTCTCCAAGGTAATGGAAAGTCTTCAAGACTCTGATTGTGACGACGGCTTCCACACGTTGATCCATAAACGCGTCAGGTTCCACTTGCCAGACGACAAGCCTGAAGATATGCTCCATAATTTGCAGAAACAACAACATCCAATCAAAAAACGAGGCTCGCGTCTGTCATGGGTGCTCAGATTCACCAGGCGAAGACCGCTGACTGCCCTATTTGTATGCACTACAGTTCTCGCAGGCTCCGTACCTTGTATGGTATTTCTCGGGTTTATGTTTGCTACTTTCCTTATTTCGTTTGTTGTGTTCGTAATCGCCGAGTCATCTCTGGTTGGCGCTGGGCTCTTTGCTCTAGTCCTAGTCTTGTCGCTGCCTCTATGCTGCGCTGCAGCCTCGACTGCATGTTTGGTTGCCTGTTGGTGGGCCGTCAGTTATTTACAAGATTCACTTTCTAATATGGCGGAGCCAGCTGAAACAGCGTTCCATTACTTCGTGGGTCTTTACGTTCCTCGTAGGGTAAAGAACATCATTTACGCATTTTAAAAATGGAAGTCAATTCAAGGATCTTTTGTATGGAAGAACGATACCCATTTAATTGAAATGTCTACGATAGTGAAGAACAGTTTCTGAAAACATATCAGAGACGTTTTCGGATTATTGAACCAAATAAAACGCTACACGATGGCGTGTTGCAGTTTGCCGATCATTTCTTGGCTGGGTACAAATCGGTGACAGCTAAGTTTTAGAAATTCTCAAAATGAGGAGGATTTTTTCTAAACTATGGTTACATGCACAATGTTGCGTGTTGTACTCAGAAATATACGCGATGATGCTCGTAGTATTAAAACTGACTGTGAAAAATTGTTCACGAAACCCAGAAAACAAACGAAAATACAAAATTTACTTACAAACTGGAGATCTACTTTTATTATGACGGTATTTCTGTTGAAGAAAATTAGAAATTTCCCGCAATCTTAATTAAAACTGATCGCTAGAAATAGAGACAATCATTTTAGGCGTTTATTTGTTAGCCAGCCTTATTTCTGCACCTAACTGGAATTTAACACTACATAGAAACTAATTGTCTTCGGAAACGAAATTATAACCACCGGAAAATTTACTCTTATACAGAAATTAGACAGCAATAGCCCTTTTCACGGTTAGTTTTTCTCATTTGCATTACAATGTAATCCAACGTGGGTGCGAGGCAATTTCGGGCTAAAACTACAAAATAGCCCGAAATTGCCTCACGTACATGCTAGATTATATTGTGATGCAATTCGTGAATGAATAGGGTGGCAAAAAATTACATTCCGAAAAAATAGAAATTTCTGACACACAAATTGCTACGGATCGTCTAGTTTATTTAGGATACTGCTGAACACACTCAGCAATTCAAGTTAGTTATCCCCATGCCTTGCAAGTTTACAAGTTATCCGTTACTAAAGCGTTTCTTTCTTCATCATGAAAGTTGTCATCTAAGTTCTAGCTGTATTGACGATGCTTGACAATCGTGCGTCGCGTCGTATGCTATGGGTTATTATTCACGGTACAGGTTCTCCGCGGCTGAAACACAACACAGGACGATGCAAATAAGTAATGAACGGAGATATAACAAAAGTACCACCATGTCACTCGGCAGTAAGGTCTATACCGCCTTTTTGTTGGACTGCTTTATTCAAAAAGTCAGAAGAACAAAGACGAAATCAAATTCTCAATCTAAAGTTTTTCAAACGACGTGACGCATACTACAGAGACAATGAACAATAAATTGTTAAGTAAACGAAATGAATAAACCAAAGAAGGCGAGAAGGAAGGGTGGAAGAAATGTGTAAACAATGCACAGGAGAACAGCTGGCCATGGAGAAGAGGTTTAGGGTAATCAGTAGATTTCAAACTACAGTGGAACTCCGTTAAAACGGTCAATGGTCTATTTTAAGTGACATCTTGACAGACATCACATTTCAAACTAGATTTCTCATTAATTTATCTGCAAAGCTTTAAAATTTCCATTCCAATAAGTACTTTCTATCACTGATATTCGGTCCGTATTGGGAGAATACAGTACAACAGTAGATATACAACAACTTTATAAACGTGCCAATCTTCTAGCTGGCTACAGGGAGGCTACAAATCCCAAAACACAGCTTGTAAACAACGTTCATTAACCCGCTCGATTTCTCTCTTGTCAGAGCCCTTGCAGAAGTGCCATACAAGACTACAGTACATTGGTCTCATTCCTTTTGGCAAGCTTATGGACCTTGCCTGGGGCTTGGTCCATAAATTAAACTCCACCAATGTTTACCCAATACGGACACTCACGCAAGTTCGATAACAAATTTATTGTATCAGAAACTCACGAGAGTTTCTGATTGTATCTACTTACGTGTAGTGTTTACAGTCTGGCCACTGTGTGCCCACGCTCGGAGGTTCAGCGGTCCAAGTGCCGTCAGAATGGCACACGTAACGCTTAGCAGCAAGGAAGTCAACGTCATATCCCGCGTCACATAACATCACACAATAAACGTCCTGGTTGTTGGGGTCGTCTTCACATTTAAGTTGGCCGTGTGCTGGCGGTGACTGGCCTTGACATTTCAATTCTGGATTTGGGAACAAAATGTATTTACTAATAGTCCTTTATATCAGTGTCTATTCTCTCCCCTTAATTTCTTTCTTCTTCGGTATTTGCCTAGATAGTTCCTAGGCCTCGATATTTCGCCACGGTCAATCCGTTTCCGGTCTTGTGGGAGAAACTCTCAAAGGAACTACGAAACTTCGGTAATAAACTTATATGCTTTAATCTTTCAGGGCAAATTTCACAATTGCAACATTTCACGGTAAATAAATTCATTTTCAATCTTAATTGCGTCTGTCCATTGCTGCTTTAAAAAGAACGGCCAACAAAAACAACTGCAGAATACAGCAGAATACCTGCCACTTGAGTCAATTTATTCACGCGTATTTCTCGTTCTTTTAAAATATGTGCGAAAGTAAAATCAAGAACAATAGTGGCAGGGTATTCTGCAGTTGCTCCTTCGTGTTGTTGTAATAGTTGTTTTTTGTTGTTGTTGTTGTCCTTTATGTTTAGAAAAGAAAAAAAAGGAATGATTTTGATGAGAAAATGATGAGTCTGAATAGAAATAAGTATTATTATTGCAAGTACCGGGCACACAAATAAACAATATTGAACCTAAAACGCAGTTAATTTTTTAGCACTCATACCTTATCACGATTTTTGCTGCGGAGCGAGCGTAGCGAGCGAACAGCAACATAAACAGGATTTAAGAAGAATATATAAAAGGGAGTACGATTCTCGAATTCATCACTTTACCAGAATGCACTGCGCCTTCTACCAGAATGCATTGCGCCTTCTACCGGAATGTATTGCGCCACGAACAACACGCGAGGTTGTGACACCGTTGTGCTGTCGTCCTTTTTCGCGTGGATTGCAACTGATTAAGGTTCGTTATGGTTTGCTTTGATTTACCTGCTGTAAAGCGATGTGAGCGAGATCGTGCTTGCCTTTCACAACCCTTGCTGTTGTCGTTAATGCAGAATTATCTGGACGATTAATTGTCGCTTCTTAATTTAAAACCTAGTGCGTCAATTTCGTAGCGGTCTCGGCCCCTTCGTCAAATTCTTAATGAAGAGAAATCGCCGAAACTTAGGCTTGTAGAATAATTAAAACAAACGAGAACCGTAGAACACGCTAATTTATATCTGCTGCGATCGATTTGTTTCTATCCAAACATGAATTTAATCTAAAACTTAGGGTTAGCTTTTTCACACATCGCAACGGACGCGTCCCCATCCGGAGTCTGTCACATTCCATTCTAGAGACATGTGAGTACCAGTTCAGAATTTATAAGTCAGCTTTCTACTCTTACAATTTCCACATCTTTCGTTTATTTGGATTTGGTAAAGAGGAGGTTGATGTGTATCAATTCATGTCCAGACAGTTAAGATCGCCATGTGCTTTTGTCACGATCCCGTCACGATCACTAGCTATGCGTCATATGTAATAATGTGTCCTTGTTGTTTTCTGTAGACAACTGCGCCACGAACAACACGAGGATGTCATTACAGTCTTTTCGCATGGATTCCAATGAAATTTAGCTCTGATTTACCTGTAAAACGATGTGCAGGAGATCATGATTGACTTTCACTAATCTTGCTTTTGCTTTTAATGCAGTACGAGAAAGTTTGTACAAATCTGGACGCCTGGGTTAATTTGGACGATTAATTGTGACAACTTATTTTAAACAGGTACAGAATGTACTTTTAAACATTCACCAACGAGCCGGCTCGTTTGGCTCGGCAGTGGAAAAATTTGTATGGCGTTAACTGTTGAGTTCATATATTTAGGAGCTTGTTTGACTCGGCAGTGGATGAAAGAACGAGGAATAATTGTATGCGCATTAAGTGTTTGGTTCATATATTTAGCGGCTCGCTTGGCTCGGCAGTGGATAAAAGAACAAGGAATAATTGTATGCGCGTTAAGTGTAAAATTCGTATATTTAGCGGCTCGTTGGGCTTGAAGAGAAATCGTCGTTACTAAAACTTGCAGAATAATTAAAACAAACGGATGCTACGATCAATTCCTTTTCATCCAAACAGTTTTACCAGTTTCACATATCCGGCGATCAACCAGCCTGCGAACGCAGACCTATTTCCGGCTGCTACTGTTGCCGCTAGCGTAGACAAGCGACAGCCAAAAATAGTTCGCGATCAACGCATTTTCGATACTGTTAACACTCTAGACTTGATGCGTGTTTTACTTTCAATTTACAACTCCCTAATCGTCCCTTACATAACTTATGGTGTTTGTGCATGGGGTAATTGTGCCTTGACATTTCAAAGAAAGATCGTAAATTTACAAAAACGGGCCTTACGCCTTATTTATTTTAGTAAGTCTAAGGAACACGCCGTACCCTTTTTTCACAAATCGAATTGCCTTCCCTTACCTAGCCTATTTTTCAGAGATTGTAGCTATTTATTGTATGATATCAACAGACAGACAGTACCAGTTAGTATACTCAATCAGTTCGTTAAAACAAGTCGACAGATTCACAACTACAGAACAAGATCTGTCTCTAGCGAGTCGTTTTACGTTAAGTTCTCTAGAACCGATAAAATGCACGCCTTTTTCTCCAGAATCGGCGCCCAAATTTGGAACTCTATTCCTTATTCGATTAAAGTACTTAAACGTTCGTCCTTTCGTAAAAAGATAAAGGAATTATTACTAAATTTCTTGCGTTCTGAAGATGAATATGTTGAAGTCTCCTGTCTTATTAAGTTATTTAATACTTTAGGTTAGCCTCTTTTCGTAAAGTTTTAATATATTTGTTTTTGTTTTTTGTTACTCTATTCTTTGTATTGTATAGGTAGTGTTTTCTCTGTTATTTAGTCCATCTATAGATAAACCTTGTATTTGTAAAATGTCTTTAGATCTCCCCGCCTCGATTAGTTTATAAGCTATTTGCGGGGGGAAACTTATGTAATTACTTATATTTGTAATCAATAAAATTTTGTTGTTGTTGTTGTTGTTGCGTACTAGTACCGAATTTGCAAGTGAGATTTCTGCTCCTAGAATTTCCACATCTTTCGATTTTCTGGTAAACTTGGGGGAGGTAGGTGTGTATCATGTGTGTATGAGCTTTATAGAGTGTGTGCGGGTGACGTCATCAAATTCTCAAATCCAAAACTAAAGAGCCACTAAATGTTTTATCCTCATCAGGCTTAAGAGGTTCCAAATTTAGCTCTGTTTACAACTTTCCAGCTCAATAGCATCCTTCGTTTGGAAACCATAACATTTTGAATTTCGAAGTTATGGCGGTGCGTGACATAATGCGAAGCTCGCTTTTGTCGAAAAAAATTCACTTATCTCGTGATTTTTGTCCATTTTAGGAGTTTAAGTATCAGGAAAAGTGTTTTTGTAAATAGTTTTTGGTTCGGTTTAGATAATCAGCTGACTAGAGAGCCAAAGTAAGTTCCAGATGTTTACACTATTTACTGGCCGCCATGTTGGAGGACTAAAGAGGTCCTCCAACATGGCGGCTCAATACTACGCTCTGTAATTTTGTGCGAAACATTTCGACGAATATCTCAGCTTTGGGACAACGCACACAGCTTAAACTTGGAGAACTGTCTTCTTTATTTATCGTCTACAATATCACAATTTTTTGACTTTGTCCGTTGCATAGTTTTTATTTTATTTTTTATTGCGTGACAGCCGCACACACTCTATTGTCTCGATCCCTTGTCTTGTCACGCCTCGCCATCGATTCGTCATGATGCATTAAGTTGACAAAAAAGAACAGATTTTAAGTTACACACCACAATTTGGCACTACTTTAAGAAATAAAGGTTAGAATGTAAGACTTGGAACGCGCAGATAGATTGTCAATGACTACGTAAAATATGTCCTTATCAACAGTGTGCCGCAGCATTACTATCTTTAGATATCCTAGTTAAATCATTAAAATTGATTTCTGTTAGAAATTTGAGCAACTTACTCAAGGGTCATTGTACCGGAACAAACAGGATGCTGGATCTCATTAAGCTCACTAGGGGGTAGGGAGTCCGATTAAATTTGTTCACCAGAAAGGAAATAAAATCATTTCTAACGGAAACGTTGTTATGCTTGCCTAGCCCCTTAGCCAGGTGATCACCGTAATATAATAATGGTTTATTTTGATAAGCCTAAGAACTGCTCCTGGAGATCTGTTGTATGTCAGCACAACGAAACAACGTCTAGCCACGACAAGAAGGTGAATCTGTCGCTTTTCACAAAATAGACCTACAGACTGTCACTCCTTTCGTCTTTTGGCGGTCTAATTGTAGTCAGGCGATAGGATCACACAGATACAGAGACCACCCAGACTCGAACCTAGACACGGAATAGCGAGGAGACGTCTCGATGTGAGATTAGCAGCTTAGCAGTTGAAAGGAAGTTGCATTCTGCTTTTATCTATGAAAACAGACACTGCGCGACTGCTATGATCAGCCTGATCGGATTTTCGGAGGCAAGGTAAAGCACCTGCTTATCGCAGATCACTAGCAAACTACTGTATTCAGTCAGTTCATCATAGCCTGATAACAGGCTTTCCTCTGCCCTATCCCTGTACCCCAAGCAGAGCCCACCCCCCCGCCCCCAACAATGGCACGTGGGCTAATTAAACAAAACCGAAATAAAACCAAAACCAATTGAAGGCGTGCGACATATTCGTCATGAGTATGACTCCTTTTTCTCCCTTCTTTGCTCTTTTTTGACAAAATTTTTCATTGATCTAAATCTTACTCAAGTAAAGTCTCTAACAGATTAATCTTCCCTCAAAGACCTCAAGACCCCCTTCACTCGAACTCCACCCCACTGGATTCTCACTAACTCGATCTCCGGCTATCGTATCTAACAGCAATTTACTGCGGCCTAATTTGTGTTTGGTTACGTCAAACGTTTTAAAATCTCCAACCAAAAGCTATTAATGCGATGCAAATACAATACTGACAATATAGGACCGACAGAAATCACCCACAGAGTATATGGAGAATTAGGCCAATTTTTGTTACAGACTGATCATTTTTGTCATAAAAGTACAGTCAGATGTTTTCTATGGGTGTTTGTGGCTGCTACAGGGGGTGTAATGTGATCATAAAACGTTCAGATTTGGTGGACACTTCGAACCGTGGCATAAACTCATTGGCTGCGCAAAGCTCGTTGAGTCTCGCCACTGAAAATAAAAAACCTGACCGAAAAAAACTAGAAACACTAAACCAAACTGAAAAAATAGCTTGATAAGAAGAGATGAAAAGGCAAGATGATCAGAAGATGAGGGCTGGCCATGATGGCTGGCTATTAGCTATTACATTAGGTCTGGCATGACTACAAAAACGTAGAACGTGTGATTGACACTGATTGTATTCCTTCCTCCTTCCCCCCCCCTCCCAGGTCGATTTTGCTTGGGTCCCCCCCGATTCTCGTACTCTACTTTTTATCTGTTTGATCAAGAGTGAATGTAGCGCCAAAAAACACTTTACCCAGCAGTGAGAGCTTAAACAAGAAACTAAAACTTAACAGAAATTGCCCAGCAAATAGCCTGAAAGTTTAGGCTGCGAGCGAAGTGAACATTTAAACATGTCGAAAAGGGACTGACAATAATGAAGTTATAAACTTACTGCTGAAATCGACGTTAGTCGGAGAGCATGTCCCAAACATAATACCAACAAGGAAAAGGACTTTGAAATTCATTTCCTTCGTTAACGAGTACACGAGCTACAAAGTCGGACACCAGATCAGGTATTTCTGCGTTTCTGCCGCACCACGTAATTTGACTCCTTGGGGAAATCTGAAACGCCACAGGAAATAATATATTACGAAAAATATGATTTTAATAGAAGTAAATCAAACACAACTTATGGACAAGTAAACATTACGAAAATGGCTTTGTGAAGCTGTATAAATCTTGAATGTTTATTTCACTAAATGTTTATTTACCTGGCTGCAGGTGGACATTTCACTATTTCACTCTGGAACAGGTAATAAGGATTAGTTTGATGTCGCCGCTCGACACCTCTTACATTTGGGATAAAAATGGCTTTCATTCCGATTCCCGGGCAACCTCTATTTGCATCCCGATAAAATTCAACGTGGACACAAGAAGTCTGCAAGACAATTTCGGACAGAAACAACAAGTGACAGGACAGTTTGCACGAAATTTCTTCACCTCTATGTTGAATTACTCTAATGCAAATGAGAAAGGTTAACCATGAAAAGGTCTATTGAATGTCGAAGGTGCAAATTACTTGAATGTCGAACATTTCAGACACCTGACAGCTGGTATTGCAGAAGAACAAAAGTGGAGTGCCATTTTATATTACAGTTCTATATATTTTTTGTTTTTGTTCTAGTTTGTTTGTTCAACCACGTCTTTTTTCGGTGAAAACAACCACAAGAGGCGAAGGAGTTAGACGAATCAATTTGCTCCTTCTAGTAGGTGCTGGTGAATTCCATGCACTCCCAACTTCGCGGGTCACTGTCAGATATAAAGATAAACATTTCATTCCAACAAGTTAAAATTTTAAAACTTCTCTCACCTGAAGGGATTATGGTGCGGGGTCTCTTCATATTTTGCAATAAACAATAACACAGGAAACCGTAAATTAAAATGTCATTTGACCTCGGGCAAATTGGCTTAATTGGTGTCTTTTCCTGTGCAGATTTACATTAGCCGTTAGGTCCCCTCACGGAGTGCTTTGTGTTCATTCATTAGTACTGTAGGCTCAATTCTTGTTTGGTGTCCTCAATTGGTCCGCTAGGGGTAAATACGTTGACATGGTTCTTATCTTATCCTTTCACCATTCTTAATAATTTGAATCCGTACTTTCTACGAAATTATATTTAAATTTTTGATTTGGGGGGTCTTTTCAGTAAGTTATAATATGTTGACTAGACGGCTCGCGCAGTCTAAATGTAGATCAGCAGTTCAAACTGGCACAATAGTCCTCCAGGCAGTGGTAGGGGGTGGGGGGGGGGGGGGGGCGAGGTTAGTGCTCAACATAGTTTACCCTATACCCTTTTGGTATACACTTCAGCTCTTTGAATCCCTATCCTTTTATATACCTCTAGTCTGAACAAGGTACCCCTCCATGTTCGAGCAGACGAGTCCACTCTATAGATGACTTCCGCTAGCAGCAATGGACTCCTGCTTTCAATTAGGTTGCCAGCACCAGCAAAAATGTTTCTTACCGTATCGTTGTCCTGACGAACACACTAGACAACTAATGGCTAAAACTGGTAAAACAGACTGAAGATATAAACTTGCACAGTTACAGCTTATTTTCGGCCGGGCGTGGGGCCTTATAACAAAATACTCCGTAAATATAACCATACAAGACAAAATAGTTTTCCCGTTAACGGAATGTTGAGTACGTGATTGAATGTTCCGAACATACTGTTGTGTCAACAAACTGATATTTTTCTCTTCAGGTGGTTTACCAACCCACGCCGCATTTTAGGCTTTTCACTATTATCGGAAGGCTTATAAGAGAGGTTTTCTTACAGGGGTGCTATGTTGTTTAACAGCCCTTCTCGTGAACTCCGATCTACGGTTTCTTTAAGCATATTTTCATAGAGCTTTGAATGAGACACGGCATCTCCTGAAAAGCAGCTTTAGTGATACGATAGGTTTTTATTCTTATAATACTATTTTCATTACTAGTTACTTTAACTGGGCAGACTTAGATATTATACTTTTAAATTGTGCTGAAGGAATTTTTACCGTGTATAGATAAAGTTGTCAATCAATCAATATATCCGTATGAGGGGTTGGGGGTTGGGCTGGGCTGGGCTATGGGGGCGAGGGTGGAAATTTTACGTTGTTTGGTTCGATTAAACACTTACCGCATGGCCGTAAATCTGCTGGCGACTCAAGGGGTTAACCAACTCGCACAGGGAAAACTTTATTTGAAGTTAAATATATTTCTGACTGACACAAGCGAAAATCGAGGACAACAAAATATTACAGAGTTTAATAAATTTATCTAAAACTTTAATAATCGCTCCTGTGGAGGGACTGGGACGAAACTTTTAAATTCCGTTCTTCTCATAGCAACACGTGACCACTACTAACGTACACGCAAGCGCAACAGTGCAGGAGGATCTGTCCGATGGTATTCTTCAAAACTACGCCTCCTTTTATTCATATTTCCCCGTGTATCGCCTCTATAAAACGTTGATACTAGGTATTGTACATGACTAACACTTTATATCGAGAATTTTCTCCCTCATTTCAAGGCTTGAACTAAGATTACATTATAATGCGATTTCTCAACAGGAGTCAAGAACTAGTAACAAAACTGATGCACAGACATACAAAATTCACAGGAACATCTAATTTAATAGTTTCTCTTGAGAGTTAATTTAAGGGAAAAGAGTCATTGAGGTACAAAACAGAGCTAACTAAAACAAATAGGTCCCACTTCAAAACCAAATTCATTTGAACTAAGAAATTCTCCGGGAGCGAAGTCCACTATGGGCATTTGACTGAGATCTTCAGTTTCAACGTGCACAACTGCTTTCCAGTCTTTTCGGACCTGAAGGATTGCAAAAACAAAAAAATAGTTTAGAAGGCCTAGACGATAGCACAGGCAATGGCTAATGACATAACAGACACCTTATGTGACACATGGCAATGTGAAGTGACTATCAGTTGATCACAATTGGATAATTTGTTTTAGCAAGGGCTGGCGGCCTAGTTAGCTGGATGGCAAGCTGTCGGGAGGGGGGGGGGGGGGGGGGCTGGGCCAATAGAGTGTCTGACTGGGCCGACTGAGTAGCTAACTGACTGACCGACCGATCAACTGACCGAATGACATCAGACTAACGGACGGACGAACCGGCGAACAGAGGGACCGCCCGACTGCCCGACCGCCCGACCGCCCAACCGATTTGAATCATCTCGGACATCTGTCCAACTTACATATATTTCTTGTTGGCTCAGTTCTTTTACATGGTGAAGTGACCATACCTGTGTAATCTTGACATTTGGATCGTTTTTCATGAGGGATAAGACACCATCATTAGCTCCTTGTAGTCTGATGGCTTTTTCTAACGCGTTACTCTTGCTGTCAAAGCATCCGTCAGATCCTTTGCAAGTCATGTTGAACGTCTGCGTTGCTTTCTCGCTCAACAGTCGCAGGAAATTCAGTTGTGTTTTTCCAACACCCGTGTAAGAAATCTGAAAAAAGAAGTTAATCTATATCACTTATACTCGCTAATTTTTCTAACCCAGTGATACTGAGCTTATCCTTGCATACCAATGAAATAGTTCCCCTGCATCTTACTTAGTGAAATCTATTTTTTTACCATCTACTTATTTGGGAAAACAGACATGAACAAAGGAAAAGATTTCACCTCATAACCATCTTCGTATTCGCTGAACCATTCCGATCCAGAGAGCTTCTTCCACTTTTTGTTTGCAGCCTATTTGATTTCAATAGAAAAACAAAACATTTAAATAAATAAGGCTGTGGGAATTTACGGCAAGAAGAAAACAGCAGAGACTAATCGATAGCAATCCCCTTGGAGCTGGGTAAAAGTCAGTCTAATTTCTGGTAAAACTTTGGGCCGAGTGGGTGTCTCGGTAACGTAATCTAAACTTCTTTCCCTCCTGGGTGTTAAACATGAGTTAGCTCACCAACAATGCGAAGTAATGATGGCATTTAAGCTCGTAATAAAAACCACAGGAGCTTTACGCACCTTTTTCGTGTCTCTATCAGGATAGATGCAGGTTTGTCCGCCTGCAGTAAAGTTGCAGAACACTTCAATAGCATCTCCATTACAGCCGTGGTTGGGATCGATCCAGTATCGACCTGAAACAGGTTTAATGAAAGGAAATAGCATATGCAATTATTTTACACTAGTGGACAAGATTGAATGTTGATTCATAGTGCTATTTTGGTAACCATCCATGGAAGGGTAGTCTCTCAGATCAACCACGACCATTTTTAGTTGAAAATTATTGTCAGGGATTCTCCTGATTATTGTTTCCCTCGTGGCTCCACTTAAAGCCCTTCCCATTGTAAAGAAGCAACAACGACGGGCAACACACATCGTTCATTTGTTGGACACCACAATATAAAGCCATCAGAACCACCTACCATCTTTTAAGTCTCCACGACACATGTGTAAGTCTTTACAACTTCTGGCAGGGTTCGTTTGTGTTCCACTGGGTCGCTTAATGCTCTCGATTTCATCCTTGAGTGACTGAATGAGTTCTTGAGACTCTGATAAGCCCGCAGCTGATGAATCCACAGATCGTCGTTTCCTTTTTGTTTCACCTTTGTCGGCGCCAACTTCTATTCTACTGGGAGAAACCAAGTAACCGCTGCCTATGAAAGAGGCCTGTCATAAAATAAGAAAGCTAACGTTAAAACAGAACTTGTTTAGAGCATTTCCTTAACAAAAGGGGTTGTTTTTGAATGACTTTTGTCTGCTAAGTTCTACAAATAGTTAAAAATATTGCCCTTTGTACTCTAATCAATCAGAGATTAGGTGACATTTGTTCAGCCAATCAAATGGATGTACTCTAACGAATCAGAGAACAGGTGGCATTTGTTCAGCCAATCGAATGGAAGCAAAAACTGACCGTTGGCTTCCCACGCTGGCCACCAGTTACACATTTTTGCTTGGAGTTTTCAACTGGTTTATCACGTCTTTCTGTAACCGTCATGGTTAGTTTTGTGATAGGCATGGTGTTAGTTTTAGTTCTTCTAGGCGATCTAAACTGGTAAAATTAATCCATACGCTTTATCTAGTTTGAGACACAAAATGAAACTCTTTTACTTACGATGTCTGCAGGCGGTCCCTGAAACACAATTATCGCACACATTTTAAAATCAGGATAAATAATAGCATATAAAGTTAACTGTCATTTTAAAACATTTACATGTACGTGTAGTTGGATGTTTGCACAAAATCTCTAACATGCTTTCATGCTTACTTATTCAGGATACACCTTGTTCCCTAGCAACATTCAGCAGAAAACCGCTGATAGATGAATCATTGGAGAATCAAATCAGATACGGATTCAGTTAAATAATGGAGGACCAAAAAACAAAAGGAGGAGGTCATGTCAAAGAGTTCCCGATTCGCTCAGGGCCATGGTGGCTGGAGTAAAACCGTAGATGACTTATACTCCAACATCAACATTGATGTACAAAATGTTATAAACGACGACTCCGCGCGCCAACCTTAGGAACTCCTTTGTTAGAAGGAATGTTGATCAGACTGATTATCATCTCAGAAATAGTGCTACAGATCTGAAACTTCCTAAACCGAAGAGAGAGTTTCTAAAATAAAGTTTTAAATATAGCGGCGCAATGCTTCGGAACCAACTCCCTAGTGAAGCAAAACTAGCGGAATCGATACACTCATTTAATAAATATATCAAAACGTAATTGGGTCATTGGGTCATGTCATGCCACACGTACTTAGTTTACAAATGTACTTAGTTTGTTTTAGTTGAAATTTTGTAGTTTTAGATTTACTATATTATTAGTCATGTACTTAGGTTATAATATGTACTTAGTTCATAATAGTTGAATTTTTTGACTTTAGACCTAATTAATCTTGTATTATTAGCTTTAGTGTCTTTTATATCTGTACAAATACGCCCCTCATGGAAACCAGTTGAGTGTTGTTGGGGCTAGCGTGTTTCCTTGATTTAAATAATGTATACCATACCATACTCCACAGAGGGGCACGGGGTATAAGAGGTATGGGGAAGTGAGTCTTCCATTTTTTTTTTTTTTGAAATATGAACTCGCCTATTAAAGAAAAGTCAACTGTTATTAACAATGCCCAGGTCAAACGTCAAACTTCACATGAGACGAACTAAATTGCAATTTAAGCCGATCTAAACAAGTAAAGCTCGACCGTTGGGTCAAACGTCGAACTTAATTCGAATTTTGATCGACCAATAGAACGTGTTGGTCGATCTAAATTCAGTCGGACGAACTCAGTTGAGTCAAACGTCGAACTTATCATGAACTTAATTCGTTCAGTTTAGTTCGTCTCATGTGAAGTTCGAAGTTTGACCTGGGGCTTAAGAGTCTACTTGATGTTCAAATTTGATCTCCATCAAAGCCCCGGATCAAAGCCATCGCACGTCATCACAAGTAAACATACGGGACTCCCAAACGGAGTGGCAAAAAGGCAACAATTATACCCTGAGACTTGCGCTCTCTTGCGATTCTGTTTGAACAACACAAAATACAAGAAGAACAACACATAATAGGGACCTTAAGCAAACCACGACGGCAACGGCAACGAGAATGCCACAAAACAAAAGGTTTAATGAGCAGAACAATAGCTGTGCACGTGCGTTATAATCCTTTGTACATTTCTTAGCCGTCCTCTGCAAAACAACAACGTGAAATGACCAAGTTTTGAGTATTTTGGAGAACGTGAACGACAGCGGCTTATTTTTCGTATTTTCGTTTGGAATTGAACGCTGGCATTACATATTAAGCTTGGGCAAGTTCTGAGACCGATAGACGCACTGAAAAGATCTAGCCATCTGCGAGATTCGACGGTAAAATATAAGTTGATTTTTTTCTAGGCGTCGTCCTTGGCGTCGCCGTCGTCGTTGCTTAAGGTCCCTAATAACTTAATTCTTACCGGCGGTCCAGGTGGCCCCTGAAGGATAAATAATAAAAAACAGAGTTACAAGAAAAAAACTGTACAGCATTCCCTCTTAAGAGTTCTACTCCTTGTTATTAATGACAAACACCACAAAAGCTCATTTTCTGGGCAAACATTAGTAACACCGAGTTAGAATTACGATATTAGACTTTTAAGAGCTAAACGAACCATATGTCAACTTGTCAACGGAGTATAAGTTAAATCAATTACGGGTCGCTTGCAGATAGATAGAGCAGTTTTCAACAGCGTGTCGTGAAATCAAAACAATGGAATTACTGCAAGCGTAAACATTTAACTCTACGAACCAATTAAAAAAAACACTCAAAGCACATACACGTGACCGATGCCAAGCGCTGTTTAAAACACACGTGACCAAGTCGTGATTCGTTTTCGTTTCGAGTCTGATTGGTTGACTTGGTTTTTTTTTTTAAACCAGAAAGTAGTGAAGCAATACTTTAACAATTATGGATTACTATAGACACTCTATTGAAAATGCCTCTTGGTTAACTTATTGATCCCAGGTTAAAAATTATTTTAAATGTCAGTGGCAGTGTCTGTACATAGCTTGATTAGAATGTCATTTACATTTTTAATCAATTCTGACTTACCTGTTGTCCTTGGTCACCCTAGAATAAAAGCAGGAATTTTCGAAGTTAGATTTACAAAAATACACAAACAAATAATCAATGCAAGAAAATGACTGATTATTAAACAACTAAAGAATTTTACTGCAAAAAGCCATTAAAAAAGTTCTTTTCTGTTCTTACCCTCTCTCCTTGTGCTCCCTGAGGAAGGAGGAAAAAAATAATAAAATAAAGAAATCTTTCCATGATAAAATA
>OZ026597.1:25903273-25965773 GCA_964020085.1 Micromussa lordhowensis | reverse complement strand
CTAAAAAATGGAAAGAATAACAAACATGATCATGGGATTACAAAGCAATAAAAGGTATTTTCGGAGAGCGTTTGCGCAATGAGGTACTTTCGACTTCTACCGGTTGACAACTATTTGAAAAGAAAAGTGTTTGACTGCCTTCTTGGTAATATACGTACGCTTTTTCAAAATTATTTTACGAGGAAAAATTAATGACGAAACAAGCTCCATAAAAGTCAAAGAATGTGACTAAACACACGGGGCATCTACCTACCGGGGCACCGGGACTCCCTCTTTCTCCAGTCGGTCCCCGGTCTCCTCTCGCTCCCTAAAAATAACAATGCAATAAAATTACAAAACAACTGACCAAGAGAATCGCAGATAATGATTAGCCGGAGAGCTGCATCATAGGAATCAACCAGGGACAAGCACCAAAACAACTTCAACACAGTCTCTTACTGATTGTACGACCGGACAGCAAAGAAGGAAAACGAAAAGAGGACAAAAGTATATGGAAACTCCTGAATAAAGATTATATACCGTTTTATCCTGACTGAGTCTGTACGACTCACTAATAATAAACAGATGGACTCGTGTACGATCTGTAAGCCTAAGTTTAACGACTGTATGGTTAGTTCGGGTATTGCCCATTCCGACTTGATTTCTTAACTTGATTAAAATTGCAAACTCGAGATCTTTCCTCTTGTTGAACGTAAACATGTCTTACCGGGGGACCAGCGGGACCTGAAATTCCCTGGGGACCCGGTGGTCCAGTTTCGCCCTACGAAACAAAAATGAAAAACACGATCAACCAAGAGTTAAACAGAACGTTAACACATTAAAAAAAACTAGCCTGTGAGCAGGTTAGCGGGGTATACGGTAAAAGAAATTGAAAAGTGCAGCAGCACATCGCGGTCAAAGGAGAAAAAGATCTCAGGCATCGCTCGGCTTTAAATTGTTTTTGCCCTGTACCCCGCTACAGAGCCTGATTGCAAGCTAACACAGACAACAGAGTACAGTTAAGCCGTGATTTTGTAAATGGAAGAAACGACAGACAATTGTGAAACAAGCCAGTATGTAATTGGTGAAATCGACATTAAATCCATTTGTCTTGAGTCAGCGTTCTGAAAGTCTCCATTGATCTGTCCAGAATTATAAGAGAAAGCTGCGTTTTCAAAAAGTCTCCACTGTTCAAACATTTTTAACTTTCCAAATTACGCGCGTTTTAAATTTTTTTTTTATAGATGTACGTGAAAAGCCAAACAAAAAGAATACATTGTCAAACGAAAACTCATTTCATTTGACAGGTTTCCATGGATACCTTATCACCAGGGTCACCATCAGATCCGGTAAATCCTCGAGGCCCAGGATCTCCCTGAAACAACAACAACAACATGTGACGTAAGAACCATGATTGACAGAATTAACTGCTCCACTTAACAAATGTTTCACTTACCGGCTGACCTGGTTTACCGGGGGTACCGTCATCACCCCTGGGGCCGGGGGGACCCTAAGGTAAAAAGAAATTGCCACATCAGTCAGTATTCAGCATAACTGGGTCAGACCCCAAACATTTTTCTATTGTTTTCAAAATAAAAAAGAGGCGACACATTGACGTCAAGTTACAAATAAACCACTCAGAACTACCACTGATATCTTTGTTTAGTCGATTTAGTTTCTTCAACTACATTAACGGTATCATCTATCTGGACCAGGCGCGCAAAAATATAATCAAATAAATGGATTGAAAAGTCGTTGGTGATGCGTGACACTTGGTAGTAAAAGATAAAGTTGATATTTCAGTAAATAAAAATCAACAAGGGTCAAAATTGTCTATAAACACAGACGTTTCGGGTGTATTACCCTTCTTCAGTGTGGTAAAAAATATATCCATATAGGGGCTTTTCTTTAACTCAGTTTTGTAATAATCTGCCGTGATTTGTGGTATCGAAGTCTTGGAATTAGCGAACAGTAAATAGCTAAACGGTAGAAAAAAGTGTAGTAAAGAGATTCTAATAGCGTTAGTTATCAAATAGAAATCTTACTCTCGCTCCTGGAGGGCCTGGGTTCCCATCTTTCCCGTCTGGACCTGGACCTCCCTTACAACGAAGACAAAAAAAAATAAGCTCTATACACTCCAAAATCGTCCTTTGCGAGGCTAATTATTGCTTCTACCAGTTAGGCTGCAAAGTAAACTTGATTACTGCGTAATGTAATCAAGTTTACCCATCGTTTGAGAAAGTTGTGGCCCCACTGACTTGCTAGAGCGCATCAGAACGTGCCCCACGTGAACTATGCTACATCACGTCGCACTGTTCTTGAGTAATCCTCGGTTCTAAACTAGACTCCGTCGAAGTAATCAGCACTAATATATAAGTATTCGATAAAATATTTGACTATTATGTTCTTCGAACACCAATTTGAGAGCTGTCTACCTTGGCACCTTGTGGTCCCGGTGGGCCCTGAGGTCCCGGGGGTCCAGTCGCACCCTAAAATAAAGGACCTCAAATTAGTACTCGTGATTATGGGCCATAAGCAACATTACAGGATCCTCCTCACCAATGGTCCTGTTGCACCGGTTTGGCCTACAGGGCCACGCGGTCCCGTGGGTCCCTAACAAAAAAAAAACTCATTACTATCCAAGAAATGACTAACCCAAAATGAGACTTCATGTCTATTCACATTCCTATCAAACTAACGAGAACGAGAACGACAACTCGAAAAGGCCTATGGCATTAACAAGGAGGCAATCTCAGATAACCTGGCTACCAAACAATGTTACTCTTGAATTTTAACCTTTGAATAATTTTGCTCCAACTAAAATTACAATTACAATTGATTAGATTGCGAGGGATGCAGTCAATACTTGAGAAGCTCTAAAAGAACTTTTGGTAAGGCGAAAATGGTGAATCGTGATCCAATTGTTTTTGTCCTACAAGCATTACATAATTCTGATATAATCTTAGGTCAATTAATTTTAGGATCTTAACATTTAATTTTACATGAAATGCCGAGTTCAGTTTACCTGTGGGCCAGGATCGCCTCTATCACCCTTGGCTCCCACTTCACCAGGTCGGCCCTGTGTTAGAAAAGACACGTCAACCAAGCCACCATGAAGTCTGTACCAGCTATATTTATACAACTTGTGATGATAAATGATCTTGCTGCTTAGTCTTCCGCTTTATTTATGAAACTTTACGATATGAGAAAAGGGTTCACATATAAATGGTTTGGTACTCATGGCAAGAGTTTGTCACCATGTGATTCCATTCATTCTAAATCAATTCTTTGGGCTGCGCAGCTTTCCTCTTAAAAGGATCGTGGTGCAATCTGTAGTGTCTAAGGAAACTGTTGTGTTGCGTTGGTTGATAATTCAAGATGTGTTCTTTATCATATCTACAGAATGGAATCATGCTTTCTTTCTGAGCCAAGTTAACTCCATTACCTTGCCCTCCCCACCCTTACCCTTGACACAATGACATCCACATAAGTTCAGACTCGGTCACAAACACTCGAGATAAACCCCACGGGAAACAGGGTTGTTAGATGTTAACGGTCTTACACAAATTGTATTTAACGTACCGGTGAGCCTGGTGTCCCTGGGGCACCAGCATCTCCTCTTGCGCCTTGGTCTCCCTGTGTAAAGAATCATCTTATTTAGCTGATAATTGAGCAGACCAGAGTACAACAAAGGCAAGCAGTGTACAAATAATTAGAGGAAGGAGGAAGCTACTACTTTACCTTATCTCCTGGTCTTCCATCACTTCCGGTGTCACCAGGCTCACCTTGGTCTCCCTGTGGAGAGGAAGAGGAGGAATCATGTCACGAACATGACAGTATCTTGGCCAATAATAAATTGCTTTAATAATGCAGCAGGAAACGTACCAATAGCTGTAAAGCGTATCTAAGAAAGTAGAACTAATTTTTCGCGCAAAAAGCATTGTTGCGCAGTGGCCATGGCTTCATAGTAATAGATTGTAGAGTGAACCTTGTAATAAGCGGACGCTCTCAGGGCCCTAACCAGTGGCTTGTCTGCTTAAAATCAAGTCCGCTTAATATAGGTGTCTTTGGAATAAGCAAATCAGACGATAATGTGGTTTAAAACCATTTAATCGATACCTTAGCTCCCGCTGGCCCTGGTGTCCCGCGCGGCCCAGGCAGACCTTGTGATCCCTACAAGGAAAACAACACAGAGCAACATTGCATGCTGTCCAACATCCAGTATCTAATGTTAGTGATATATGACAAATGGGTTGAGAATTGAACTGATAGCTGAGAAATCGCCGAGAATTTGACTGAGAGCTGAGATTCTACTGCCCCTATCTAGACCCTCTAGTTGTCTGCTCTAACATGGCACAAGTATTCTGAAAGTAGGCACGTAATCACGGACCCATGAAATGACGTAGGATGAAGACACATGCTTCAAAACAATTCTCTGCCGCCATGTTATAACACACCTGCGGTCCACCTGTGCCTCTTTCTCCTTTCTGTCCTCTCGGTCCTGGAACGCCCTGTAAAATATCCAACAAATAATGTATAAATATTACACTGCTTTTTGAGAATCGCCTACAAAGATATCCAGTCCAGACAACAACTCGATTATCTGTTCTTGGCGGATGTACTACTGCAGCCTAACTGGCTGAGCTATTGTACACTATCTTATTTATTTAGTTATTACAATTAATGGCTAGGTTGGCCTTAGGTGGCCTGCAGGGCAAGATAAGGGATGATGATGTATGGCTAGGCTCAATAGAAATGAAGTGAATAATAACTGATGAGTGGGTGTACACAAGCTACAAATTTCAAGTAATAATTCACTCTGCCTAATTTTACTAGAGTTTAAAGTTTAAAACTACTTAATATGTACAAAAATAATTTGAAATCATTATTTGAAGGAAATGTAGTCAGAATTCTAGTAAAACAATTAGATCAAAAGCTCGAGATTTCTATGAGGTGATTGTTGATTTGGCGTTCGCCCTCGTTAACTATCATCTCAAAGAAATATAATGCTCAAAACCTGATTGATAATTAGGACTGAAGACAATCGTGAATGCAGAGAAAATGAACCATCAACAACAATAACGCAGAGACAACATGCTCCACAGTCTTTGTAGTACACAAGCAAGTCCTCTGCAAGGTTTTGTATCACAGCGCTTGAGTGGTTTAGCTTCTAAGTGATCGGCAGCCCGTTAAACGACAATAGTGCAAAAACTCCTTCAAACCTATAGAGAACCTACCGGAACACCCGAAGCGCCGGTAGGTCCGGGTGGTCCACGACCTCCGTCACTACCTTTCTCGCCCCTGGGACCAGTAGCCCCCTGGGGACCCGTCTCGCCGGCTGGCCCCTGCAGATTGCAAGTACAAGTTAAAAATAAAAGTAAAAACAAAGCAAAACAAATCGCAAAGCCAACTAAAACTAACAAATCAACACAGAGTTTCCTTCTATATTTGGTTTCTTGTACTTACAGGAGGTCCAGGCTTCCCCGGTAAGCCCACAGGTCCGGCAGGCCCAGGGGGACCCTGAAGAGTAAAACGAGATAAACAATTAGTCAGTACAACGTTTTCAACCACTCTAATGTAATTATTGAATGTTTTGTATGTAGCTGATAGCGAAATTTCTTTGAAATTCTATACTTCACTTGAAAGAATGTCGAGCAAGAAGCGGGAAAACGATCAAAAGCAAATAAATCGCCACACAAGAAAGGGTTCCTTCTCACCCATTTTCTGCCTGGCCATAATTCTGAACTCGGATTTTTCGCTTTTAAACTTGTAGTCTTAGCAAAGCATGCCGATCAGTCTGCAACTACAAGTACTGATTATTTTAAATCCATCGCATCGTACGTGTCTCTGAAGCATAACGTTTGCACAAATCTACGGATCTCCGAGTATATTAAAGTCACAATTCTGACATAGGAACTTTATCTTGTAGGGGAAATGTGCTTTTCAGTTATAGCACCAATTGGGAGATTGTGATCAAATATACACCTGATCTGGTATTTAAAGACTTCAATTCTCACAATCAGCATGCTCGATTACTACTATATATTCTGAAGAGAAAGTCTATTTTGATCTTTCAGGATCTTACCTTGGGGCCCTGTTCGCCTTTCGTTCCAGGGATTCCCGCGGCTCCTTGTGCACCCTGAAACATACATTGATATTTGAAGAAGGACTGGAGAACCACACAGCTTGATCAAATATGATCTGTCAGCTTCACCGTACAAAAACGTGTCACGAAAGCGACATAATGGCGACTTGTGGAAGTGACATGAATATGCCAGTAAGAAACATAATACAGTCCGAACTGTGGGTGGAAGATTTTACACATGAAAGACGATCACAGTTATGTTTGGTAGTGGTGATAGTTAAGCCTGAAAAATATTCAGGTTTGAATGGGATTTGAACCCATGACCTCTTTGATACCGGTGCAGTGCTCTACGAACTGGGTTTTCAAGTCAACTGGACGACTACCTTTGCAGACCAAGGAAGTTTAACTTGTTTTGCTTGTTTTCAATACTGGTTCTGTGTTAGCTAAGTTACTACACGAAGTTGTTTCCGAGCTTATCAAGTTGTTGGTGTCATAGTCCACTTCAACTTCATCAAAATTACTACATATCTGTTGCTGGCAGTACACGAAGGTTTTAAAATATGTCATGTGGTGTTTCCTTGCCGCAGTGTTGATAAGTAGACCATTTCAGAGTTACCTTGTGCCCCTGTTTTAAAACGAGTCCCCCTGAAAAAACCATTCATATGAACATGATATTGATTTTTATTAAATTCTCAACCTCGGATAATGCAATTCTAGCTTTCTGATTGGTTCACTAGATCTCGGTTACCAGCCATTATACCTGCGTTTGACCTTATATGGAAATGAATGCGGCAAATGTCGCTCCGCATAAAATTTTCAGCATTTTGTTTTGGCGCCTGGAAGTCACATCACTTTCCGGTCGTTTCTTTAGACTTTAAACCGAAGGTTGGGAATTTAATAAAACAATTATTCCATTCGCGCTTGTTGGATATGAGATTGGTTATAGCCAACTCGGCCCTACGGGCCTCGTTGGCTATTTACCATCTCATATCCAACGCGCGCTCATGGAATAATTGTTGACCTGTTGGCGGAACTCATTTTCACATGAATGGTTTCGCCCGAAGACTCGTTTTGACACAGAGCCAAAAGGCAACTCTGTAGTCTGAAATGGCCGTAGTCTGTGTCATACCTTCTCTCCTTCCTCCCCTGGGGGCCCGGGCGGCCCATCCTCACCAGGGTTACCCTGTAAAACAAAACAGTCACGTGTTTGTTTAAAATTAATTCCATTGTGTTGCATGGCGCTTTGTTGCAATGCACACTTCTTTGTCTAGAATCAGGTGACCTATCATTCTTATATAGTTTGAAACATAACATCGCCATCAACAATCAAGGAAAGTTTTCACAACATTTTCAAGTCACCTTTCAAGTTGCCTTGAGGAAAATACCCAACTGAAATTTGATCAACATCATTCCAGATGAAGTCTAATGTTCCCCACCATCTAGCATTTCATTTAGTCTGACTTTCGTAGTTCGAATACTCTAGAAGAGATGCTCTGGCCAAGTCACACAACAAAATCATGTCACGTGTTAGCTTGGAGGAGGTGATTTTCCCTTGCATTGGCCGAAAGGTTTTAACTCAGTGTCACTCACCCCAACAGTAAAGCAAACTGCTTGTACAAGTCTTTTAATTAGACTACTGCTGAAGTGCAAAGGCAATATATTTGCAGCAGCTGCCAACTTATTACAACCATTACTGAGCATCTATCTAATGATGTCTAATTGTTTCGTTGATGTTAATGGTAGAACTGATGTTGATGATACAACTGAGCATGACAATGTATTGCTGCGACTTACGGCAAGGCCAACGTTTCCCTCGGCTCCAGGCTCTCCGCGGGCTCCTTCTTCTCCCTAACAACAACATGCAAATAAAATTGGAAATTTAGAAATTAAGTTATATGCATCAATTGTTCCCGTGTCTTTGTTTCTCGCCAAGTTTTGACATCAAGAGGCTAGTTGTTCTTCATGTTTTACTTTCGTCTTAGCAATGCACCTGTTAACGTTTGTCATTTATATACATAACAAGTCATATTCCAATCTCGTTCCCAGAGTCTTCGTTCCCCTTGACCAGCAGCCGGTCGGAAAACGAGAGCTCTGTTAGCTACCATTTTGAAATAACCGAATTCTGCCCATCCAATCTCGTTCCCAGAGTCGAAACGAATTCCCTGCGCATGCTTAGAGAATTGACCTTTCCAGAGGTCACAATTCTTGGTGCTGACCAAAAGGAGCGCGGGATATCCGCATGCTCACTCACCCTACTTCCTTTCTCTCCCGGTGCTCCTTGAGGCCCTTGGCGGCCTGGCCTTCCCTGAAAACAGAAGGAAGTTTGTTTTGTATAAACACGTATTCTCTAATAACTGCAACAAGAGGGAAATCACTGAAAACATTCTACATGAGGTACTCACCGCAGGGCCCTGAGGCCCAGGTTGTCCGGGAGGCCCACGCATTCCTTGAGGACCCTAACAACATGGAAGGATAAATTTGTTTTTATGTTGAAAATGAGGAGCGATTATTGATAAAAGTTTCAACGAACTGCAGCTTCGTGTTTCTCTTACCGGTCCGCCGGGTAGGCCAATTGGTCCTTCTACTCCCTTGGGTCCTGGGGCGCCCTAACGATTCAAGAAAATGATCCTGAGAAAAAGCCCTTACTCAGGGGGTCACCATGTTACAAATTACATTGTACTGCTATATTAACATCGGCGGAAATATTGACTTCGGCGGAAATTACATCAATTCTTGTAATAATTTTAATTAAGGCATATTTACTTACAAAAAGTCTTTTTTTTAGCTAGATAAAATTTCTTGTCACCAGCAATTTAAAACAGAGCTCTTAAGACAGACCAAATTCTTCTCCTAATGGCATGATGTTAACGCATTTTGAATTAGCGCAGTCTCGAAACGGACAGTAATTGATAGTTTTGGTCACGGTTCACGGAAGCGTGGAGTAACTGCGAGTGAAAAACCCATTCTCATCTTTCGTGATGATTAGCTCGACGTATGCAAAGAAGATCAGTCAATAAGATGAAGAGAACAGGAACATTAGCAAATGCAATACTTATACCGCAGCCAGTTAGTGGTCTAAAAGGTTACTTGATACGTTCTAAGTGGACAACTAAAAAGCGAAACATTTAAGCATTATGATAAAATACTGGTGAAAAATTTCTCACTTACTGGCGATCCCATGGCACCTTTTGGTCCCGGTGTTCCTGGTTGACCCTGAATATGATCACAAAAACCAACTTGTCTTGAGTTTACAAACACGCATATTCAAATCAGGAGAAGATTGTTGGACTTATCACATCACACTAAGAATAATGGAGAAGTTCTAGACCTTTTCGAAGCAAAAACAAGCAGGATGTAAGGATAACGGCATTAATCATAAAAATTACAATTTCCTCGATTGTGATTGGTTTAAAAAACTTCTAATTTCCACTAATTCACTTGCCAAGTTGTTATAGGACAGTTTGTCATCAGACAGTTCAATAAGCCAATCACATTCAAAGATGTAGTTTAAATCAACCAATCACATTCAAAGTTGTAGTTTAAATCAAACAATCTCAATTTCAGAGCGACATTAAACAATTTACTCCTCTTTTGTCAGTATTTTAATGCAAATTTTCCCTTTCTTTCATAACTTGGCTATTCTTCTCCTCTTGGAAATTGTAATTTTTATGATTAATTGATAATAAGACTTCATGTCGTCCAATTCGGTCTGTAATCATACTCGTGATAAACAAATCGGACTCCCGCTGTTTGTTATCACTTGTATGATTACAGACCGAATTAGACTCCACTCAGTCCTATTACCATTACTAGTTTAAAGAATTCTCACCGCTGCTCCGTCCTTGCCGTCCGCACCTGGTTTACCTGGCTCGCCCTGTTGAGAAAAGTACAGTGTGACTTGAATTCCAATCGCTGCTGATAAATCAGACCGCACGTAAACAGCAACATTTTGTGTATACAAACCTTAGTACCATCCCTGCCGTATTCTCCTGGGTCTCCGGTTGGCCCCTGGGTACCCTGGAAAGAAGACAAACAAAATGTTACACGTGATGACATGCAAACCAAGGGCTTAGGTAGTGTGCTGATTATGGTCCTCACCTGTCGGCCACGTTCCCCTTTAGGTCCTGAGCTGCCTCTTTCGCCGGCTGGACCCTGAATCAAATGGTTAAAGATGCTTTATAACAGACTGTGAGTTACATCAGTTTTTAGGTTTAAAAGAGTGGTCGAATGTAATTCGCACTTGTTTTGGTTTTGAACTACCATGTTAAGCAATCGTCTTAAAAAAACCTTGCGCCATTTTATCATCCAATCAGAAGTTAAACTAAAACCAATCGTGACTCGCTCACACACGTTTTCCCGCGCTTCGCGTCAGCTGCTCGCATTTGCTTTTAGCTTTGATTGGTTCACTAGATTGTCTGTGTCTGCTTGTCTGATTACGTCCTTTGTGATTGGCTAGAGTGATTACGTCCTTTGTGATTGGCTAGAGTGATTACGTCCTTTGTGATTGGCTAGAGTGAGTGAGTTTACGGTACTCAACTGAAAACTGCACAAGTACAGTGGAAACCCGCTCTATCGATTTAACCCTCTTATTACAGACGCATCTACATGCCCCTTTGGTGTCCATGCTAACCCGGTTCCACTGCACCTTAATTTATAGAAATTTTCCATGACTACTTAATTTCAAAATATCGAAAGGTGATATGCTTCACAACACTTAAAGTTTCGCGATTTTACATATATATATTTTCTGAACATTTTACTTAATTTTCTTGATTTCACCATACAGAATAAAGATTCCAAACAAATGAGGGAGTTTAATAATTTGAATCATGCAAGTTCAATAGTTGTTAAGAAATGATCTAATACTGCAAAAACAGGCAAAAGCAAAAGTCTAAGGTCACACGAATTTGCTGTGATAAGATAAGCAGTGAAGTACGAAAATTTTAACATATCAGTTGCAAAATGACTTACCCGACCACCAGGGATTCCAGGGGGGCCAGGAGGGCCAGTTTTCCCTTGAGGTCCCTAAAAATGCACCACAACAAATACTTACAGATACTGAAATGCTTCTACAAAACAACTGAGGACAGTTGTCAACATCATGAATAAAACCATGAATAGACAAAAAATTGCTCCTCAAACTCGATCATACCGTTTCTCCACGAGGCCCGGGAAATCCTGGTAAACCTGCCTTTCCCGGCAAACCCTAACGATTGAAAACATAATGTATTTAAATAGAGTGGCTTTAATTTGAGCGTCAAAAAGGAATTGTTGGTTTTGCATTACTATGCTACACTGTTGTCTTAAAAAGTTCCCGCCACTTGTTTATCCAATCAGAAGTAAAGCGAGTTTTGTTTGGTTCATAGAATATCTCTTTGCTTTTCAATTGCCTGGAGTGATTACTTTGGTTTTTGTCTAATTACAACCAATAATTGCACGATGCCGTCATTTGACTACAACTTGCAGAATTCATTTTGTTGCTCCGTTACTGTTCAAATTCTTAATTAAACCACACTGGGGTTTAAACGACAAATGCCCCAATTAGCATGATTATTATACAACGAACTCACTATCTCTTTTCTGATCGGCTGAAAGAGTACAGTGAATCAGCGCCTGTGACGTCATCCCGCTGTACATTATTCTGGATATCACAAAAACCTCATCCAATAATTCTTTAGAAACCGTAAAGGATTCTGGTACTTATACACATAGTCAAATTACGCCATCCTGATGCAAATAACGTATTGGAAAACCCTCTCAGAATTTACATTAATATAATATTATTACTGTCAGCTTCTCAATGGAATTTTCATTAAGTGATAAATTATCATAAATTACCATTGGTCCGCGACCTCCTTGTTGGCCTCGGTCTCCCTGTGGTCCTGGGGGGCCCTGTGGAAATGAAATTGAACAGCATTTAGTTTTGTTCTATATTTCATTGATAATGTTGGTATAAAGCTACGCAATATTGCATGTAAAAATCACTGGTCCTAGTGGTAACACAAATCAAGTTTGTTCATAGGGTGCTAATGGCAAAATCATGTATTTTTTTCACGTTGTTTCTGTGAGGAGGCATTTCAATGACCATAAATTAATGGGCATTCAATTCATATGAGATAATATCATCCTTTATATGGGAAGAAGGGCATGACGTTCATGAACCTATCTTCACGAGTCCTGGCAGGATTGAGGTTTGCATTGTAAATGACTCCTTTAAACTTGTCACCAGCTTCCCAACTTTTACCATGACTTGCATCACCTTGATGGCTTTTTAGCTTCAATCTACAACTTGTTATCATGTCGTTTGTCGCTGCCCTGGAGGTGTGATTTAATATTTTGACAGAGATCACAAAACACTCACTGGGTTTCCACGATCGCCGGGCACACCAGCTTCACCAGGACTTCCCTGAAAAGAAATTGACAGGATTTACGTAAGGTTGGTCGAAACTAGCTTAATAGTCATAAAAACCTATTACTCAATACAAGTGGTACTTGTTATTTGTTAATTCTTACTGGGTGAAAATAGTGTCATAGGCTTCCTACATGACCCTGTGCATACATTTGCCTTTAATGCTAGGGCATTTATTTTTCAGCCTCATAACCAGAGTCTTTGTTCCCCTTGACCAGCAGTCAGGGAGCAAGTGACCCTGGGAAGTTCTCATTAGAAATGGAAGCCTAACAATATCTGACAACTATTTGAATTGCGCATGCATAGCTGACTAATGTCTCATTGGAGTCTCTGATGTTTTACTTGTGGTCACAACCAAATTTTTGAAAGCCAGTCAAAATTGATCCTGTAATAGAACTGTCAAGAGTCGCTCATTTTATCAAGCTTGCGCAGTTAGGTGAGGGAACTTGAGGTATGAGATTGCATTTTTTTATTTTCTGGAATACCTTGGTTCCTGGGGTACCGGGAGTTCCTGAGGAGCCCCGCTCACCACGTGGGCCCTGTCAAACACAAAATGCATCATATTAAGGATGATAACAAAATACAGCAAGAAATCTACATAATGAAAATCTTGTGAAATTTTAGCCTTAAATACAAAGTCTTGATTGTCTGTTCCTTTATGATTTAATATCGAGTTTATTGTTCATTGTCATAACAGGCATTGCTGCTATGACATTAGACACTTAAATTGTTAGGCTCTGTTCTGTAAATTCCAACAACAACAACAACAACAAAAACAATCACGAGGCTTTAGTAACACTATAAAATGTAAAGTTCTGTAAGGTTCTGCATTGCAATTCAAGGAAACAAACAATCCATAGTCTCTCAATTTCTTTGGAAACTCAAGAGCAGAAGGAAGGTATAAAATCTGACTTTACCCTTGTCCCTCTTGCACCTTGCGGACCTGGAGGTCCAGAATCTCCCTACAAACAAACAAAAACAAAGTTACAAATGCATTGGCATTCCTACATTGCTTTGTTGAACAAAGCAACAATCAATGACTGAATCAAACTCCATTAGTGTTCAAGTCCGGGGGGAGGGGGGGGCCTCCCAAAAGACAAAGGTGCTTGACATACCTTTTAGGGGGTAAAAAAGGGATTTTGCTACCTTTTAGGGTGTTCAGCCACAAAAGGTTCACAGCGGGAGCTTTTACAGTACCTTTTAGGGTTTTGAGCCGGAAAAAATATAACAGGAGACAATGTGTTGTTTTAGTATTGGTACCTCTTGGAGGTGAAAAAAATCAAGCACACCTACAAAACAGGATCTTGGTACCTCTTAGGGTTTTTGTTGTTGTAAATCTGCGACCTGCATCCCCATCCTTCTATATAGGAGTCTCTCCCCCTGGGGTTTAAGTAACCTTCACCACAGTGTGACAGTCCATAGAAAATCTTTGCCACATTGCTAAGGCAGACTGGCAAGGCAGAAAACTGGCAACCATTGGATAAGCCAAATCAAAACTGCCAGAGGCAAACATACTTTAATAATGCAAAGAACTGATCCCACCACTCTTGTCATACAAAGTTCTTTTTGACACGAAGTCACCCCCAATTAGGATACTGTTGTATTGCAGTAAGCTAGAATAATTTACACAATAACAAAGTTATTATTTATTGTTATTAATATTTCATTATGGGCAGGCTGACCCTAATGCCCTTTGATCCATCTCGTCCTCTGGGTCCAGGGGCGCCAGTATTTCCCTGAGAAACAAATTATAAGAAAGCATTATAACAATGTACATGAAGCTAAAATATTGTACAACGCATTTCATAATTTACTGTATATGTGGACTGAGTTATTAAAATGGCAAACTAGAAAACTGTAAGATGCAAAAGCTTGCACATGCAAATTGTAACCCTCCAAAAAAATTAGCAGTAGTATTGGCCCAAATGTACTGTATATAATCAAGTCCAGTTTGTTAATTGTTTGCCAAATGTAATGCTAATGGGTTTTTCTCAGTTACCTTTTCTCCTGGTTCCCCTGCATAGCCAGGCATTCCAGGAGAACCTCTCTCTCCCTGAAAAATAAAATGATGATATTAAGGTATTAAAATGAAAAAAAGAACTGCAGTGCTTTCAATAAGATTTGAAGCAGGTGGCTACCTCAGAACAGCACCCGCCAGAGTAATATGAGAAGCCCAAGAGAATTTCTCTCTGGAGAATTTTTAAAAGTTAAATATACCCGCCAAATTTCAACAGAATACCCGCTAGAGCTCTGAGCCAGGTTGTTCAAAGCCCGATTAAGCTAACCCAGGGTTAGCGAGAATTTTGATTTCAGTTTTGCAACTTTTCGGAGAGGTTTTCTGTTTATATCGTTTGGCCTTCTCTTTTGAATTTGAATAATCTCAAACTAAACAAAAAATAGGAAACAAAAAACATTTTTATACAAGAAAAATTAATGCTTCGGTTAAATTTTAATCCTGGGTTAGCGTTAACCGGCTTTCGAACAACCCGTCCCTGGTGGGTGCCGGGTCCTCTTGAAAGCACTGTAATTGACTGACTTTTGTCACTCAGTTAATATACAGTTTCACATTCTGTATTTACAACTTTTGACTGAAAGAAAAATTCAAATGTTTAAGGCTTCTACAAGTTAGCTCTCACTAATGGATGAGAACCTGTGAAAAACCTGCAAAAACGAGACTGAATTTTGCATCAGACAAATTCTGTCCACAAGAAAGACAAATTGTAGACCCTGTTAACACTGTTAATGTTTTTGTTAGATCAAAAAAGGTCTCTACATTATTTGAAAACACTCATTAGGATCTTTCATGGACAATAACTTTGTAAAGAATGTCATATTCCCAGCTCTTGATTAGAAGTAATTCAGGTGGAATTTTTCACTCAAAATTGAAAAAAGAACTTATGACAGCAGTAGCACATTACCATATTTCAGTTTCTTCATTTTGACCCCTAGGGGTCATTAACAACTACCAAATGAAAACCAGTATCCAATTGTTGTATTTTCATGTTATTTAAGGAACTGTTGTATCAAAGTATGTTCATTGGCCCAATGTTAATTAGCCTTGTTTGCCTAATGGTATGAAGAGAAATTAGTTCATTATGTTACCAATATCACTGTGCAATAAATATTTGACATTAACCTTTCCTCCCGTAGGTCCAGGGGGCCCAGATGGACCTGGAATTCCACTTCGACCCTATGATCCATAAATACAACAACAAACAATATTAGAAAATTACATGCTACAAGTTCAAACAGTGTTGAGTAGCATTGGTGTTGTCTGATGGTGGTGACACTTCTGTGACTTTCTATCAAAGAGTTCAAACTGTTGACCCATTATGCACACCCATTGGTTGTGTGGCCATAGCCTTACTATTATTATTACTATTATGTGAAATAAGTCTTTGAAACAAGTAAGTGTAATGATTTACGTATAGCCTTTGCAAACGTTAGTCAAGTTTAACTGTGGGGGGAGTACAAGGGACTCTTGCATTCCAAGTCTCAATGGGATTTAAACTGGTCCATAACCTTTACATTACAGAACGGCTATGTACAAAGGATGAGACACCAAATAGCAGCCACAATTCATGAATCATGTCAGATTCAAGCTAAACAAAAAGTAACATGCTGGCTGTGATTAGCTAGCTTCAGAATAGCAATGTTAACAATAAGGTTATGAGCAGTTTCTATGAGAACCAAGTTGATTTTGTATAGGAAACAACCAAACGTTGCATCAACACTGACCTTTGGTCCTTCAGTTCCTTCTGAGCCAGGCAGTCCTAATGCTCCTGCAGCACCCTAAAAAATAACAATCCATCTGTAAGGTAGATTTACAGTAATTCTAGAGACGGAATAGCTGGGATTTATGGTTACTGTACACCTTTAACAGCCAATTTTGTCCAAAATTATTTTTTTCATATCAAATTTGAACGCAAGCAGATTCTACAGTTAATTTGCTTTACAATGATATATAGTTTACCAAGGTAAAACTAACTATATAAAACTGTACAGTGTCATAATTTTGCATGATTTCGTAATACATAGATACATACATACCGCTACAATTGTAGGGGCAGCGTGGCTGAGTGGTCAGCGCGCTGGACTCGCAATCCAGCGGTTCCGGGTTTGAGTTCTGGCAACCACCTGGATTTGTTTCATGGTAACCCCGAGTTCAAATCCTCGGCCACGCTTGTAACTAGGCAACTGGATTGCCTCTGGTCAGTTGGGATTCTTAACAATGTTATGTTCAATTTGAAATATTTGTTTCAGTCTTTTGCTCAGCCCACTAGCATTTGTGCTATGAATACTGCTGAGGGTAAATAAAGGTATATTTATTTATTTTTATTTAATCCATCATTTCACTCACATCTTCACCCTTGGGACCCTCATCTCCTTTGGCGCCGGGATATCCTGCGAGTCCCTGTGGGAGAAATTGGAAGCAATGTAATATATGAAACATTGCACTAGAAAAGATGGTCAGTTTGCTTTGCATAAGCAGAAATCGGCCTTTGACCAAGTGGAGAAACAGTCCAACAACACACCAACCTCTTCACCCTTTTCTCCTTCGGGTCCTCGTTTTCCTCTACTTCCCTATAAAACAAATACATTCGATAATATTATTATTTATAAAGTAACTGAGATACTGCCTGTGCTCTCATTACCCGATAAGTCTGTTAAGATGAGAGTATATAAACATGGTTGTGATACTTTAGATTTGTGCGTATTTTTGAGAAATATTTTATAAAAGCAACAGAGTTCTTTTTCGGTGTTTACATACATCTTAATATCTAGGGTAGGGAAAATTCTCAAACGTTATACAAACTCTCAACTGCATCTTGGGTCTGCACAACTGTCTCAAATTCTCCCAACCCCCTCTTGTTTAGATGAGGCTATATATGTAAACACCGAAAATGTACTCTATTGCTTAAATTAAGCCCCACCATTATTTAAGGTAAATTGGCTAGGTCACAGTACTATGCATGCACAAGACACAAACATACAGATTGTGCTCAGTTGAAAAAAAAGTTTATAAATAAAAGTCTTTAAACTCTTAGAGAAACACTGGAAATCAGAAAGCATCATGACTTATTGATCTGAAATGCAAAGTTTCATGAACACTGTTATTATTTTCTCTAATTTTGGAGAAATCAGAATGACAAGAAGCATCACTGAAAACACTAGGTTGTGATGGTGCACCTCACCTTTGGTCCGGGGAGGCCTGGGTAGCCTTGAGGCCCTCTCACCCCTGGTGCACCCTGGGAAACATTTCAGCATATTAGTGACAACCAATACATTTCAATACAACCTCCTATATGTTGTGGTACATGTACGTATATGTTTCAGCTATTGAAACTAATATGGAAACCAGTAATTATTATAACACAGTGAAATATACAAATCAAATTGATCGACAGTCTTGGCTTGTTCTTCTGCCCAGATAATTTTACCTAGTATCAAGGGACGTTTTCTATATTTTAACAATGACATTATTAGCTTAACGTTTCTATCACACAGAGAAATTGAGAGCCTAATTATCAATTTTTTCAGTACAAATCTATTAGCCATTGACTAAGTTCTCTTCACAAACACTTTGAAAATGTACAGAAGTGGCTGCCATTTATTCTCTTTTTTTAAGCAATTAAAACATTTATTAAACACAAAACATCTGTACAGGCTGCCGTATTTTTGTTAACAACTGTACAATGCTAGGGTACTGACCATTTACAACTGAATGGATAGTGAGACGCATAGCAAATAAGAGAATGGCATTTGTGATAGAACGCTAGTAGATTTATTCTAATTAACAAATTGACGTCAGTTTTTCATGCGTCTGTCCTGTTATTGATCATAAATTTCGTCATCACATTGTCAAAGTAGCTGTGGATCCACGAGGCAATAGCCAAGTGGATCCGCAGACTACTTTGACAATGTGATGACGAAATTCATTGTCAATAACAGGACAGACTCATTAAAAACTGACATCAATTTGTTTTTTACGATAACAGATGGTCGAATTGCCTGCTCTCGCTCGCTGATACGTCGCACAAATTTCAAATTCATGTGTCTGTCCGCATATTGACAATAAAAATTAGCCAATGAGCGCACGAGAATTTCTGCAGTTATCGTAAAAAAACAGTTAGACCATAAAGTTGGAATTAACAGAGGGGAAAGAGAATGTAGCAAGAAGATGTTTTAATGGATTCTGTGTCAGTATTAAGACACTGATTAGTTTTTAAATGACAATGGTGTATATTGGCTTATGATAGATCTCACATACTCTGTCTCCTTTTGGTCCAGGTGGTCCCTCAATGCCAGGATATCCCTAGACAAAAAACAAAAGTCACTTAACCTGTGAAAGGATTCTGTGCCACTGGTTCAAACCAGATAATAGATCTGTATTAGTTAACTGATCAATAGAGACTATCGAACAATTAGTATATGCCATCTGTAATATATAGCTTGTTCTGTTTTTTTTTTTATTTGATGATACAAGAGACATGGAACAATAATTGGCAGATTAGTTAAGTGTTAAATATATATTAAATATACCAGTAATCCAAGGCTTTTGTCACAACATAATTTGGTTTTATCAACTGAGTTGATAATTTGAATTGGCCACCGTAAAGAGATTTGAATCTCTTTACCGTGGCCAATTCACATCATCAACCTAGTTGATAAAACTAATTTATCTTGTAATACTCCCCACCGACGCAGCACCACAGTTTTGTTAGAAACTTATACCCCATTTATTCTTTTGTTGCAATACTTGTCTTTGCATGTAAAGGAATGAATTGGCACTTAAAATTTGACTGACTGTATTCTTTTCAATCCAGTACCTAACATTTTTAGTTGAGATTAATTATTAAGAGATGTTTAGACTATTTCCTCTCTGGAACAGAGCTACAAGTAATATACAGCGATTAGGTGCATGTATATCTCTGCTCACCGGTACACCATCAGAGCCTGGAAATCCTGGCATGCCAACCTTTCCAGCCTCACCCTGAAACAAGTAATAAACTGATCTGTTCTACCATAGGAAATTAGAAGTAATGTTTGTAATAACAAAATAAATACATTTTAAAATAATGCAACTTAATCAAGTTAAAGCAAATAAGAGGACATCCAAAATAAAGATTAAAAGTAGCAAATTATATACACAAAGTCATCCTTCTTAAACAAAAAATAAATGGAGAAAACAAATTATGCTATAGTAAGGAGAAATTAGTAAGGAGAGGTCATAGATGTGTAAATAGTATACCTTGGGCCCAACGGGGCCGGGAGGGCCTGGGATACCAGGAGGTCCCTAAAAGGAAATTTAAAAAAATTACATGAGATAGAAGTTCCTCTATCAATAGAGGCTTCAATATGAAAGTTATAAGTTATAAGAAAGACAGAAATCTTGTTATTGCTTATTTACTGTCAGAACAGCATAATTAAACACAACCTAAGCATATACTCTTCCGTTCTTATTACATTATACATTTAAAACTGCTTGTTTGAAAATAGTTTCTCAATTATTTATAACTTTAAAATCTGGAGAACTGGCTAGAAAATCTTAGGATTATTTCAGCTCAAGGCTTTACTAAGTACAAACCAAAAACGTTATCTTCTCCCTATCTATATATCAGTGTATGTATGTACAAGGCAAATAAAGGTGTGTTGTGTGTTGTTGTTGTTGTTGCTATACTGCAACCTAATAGCCTAGCCTACTGTTACCCATACAATACAAGATTAGATCTCAGTCTGACTGGGTGACAGTAAAGCATGGAGTGTTCTTCCCTCGTTCCAGCTTTTTATCTCACCATGGGTACTTCAAGATCACTGCTAGCACACTACTGGAACAAGAGCAACTAATTAAGGAGCTGTTTATTGATCATACCGATGTTCCTCTCATGCCTTGAACACCTTGTATACCTGGTGCACCTGGAGGACCCTACAAGGGGAAACAATAGTGTTACTTTATTTTTTTACAGCACTGTCTTTCACATTTACAGCACTGTTATCACATTTACTGCGACACTGACATTCTGGTTCAGTTACTGAGCTATTAATATCTTTTGTAAATTTCACAATAAAATTATACTCAGATTCATCTTTACCTATTCAAAGAACATTACAATGTGGCAAAGAAAACTTTGGTAGCCGTTAGTTTATTTAAGAAAACAGGAAACCACAACACAGTGATAACCTAATACAAACATTCATTTCAGTTTCAGTGGACTTGACAGTACTTTTCACTTTACCTCTGAATCAGATTCACATAAACTGTCATGTTTTCTCAAACTCCCCATGATCAGAAGTGTACATAGAAATGTAGTTCTTCTTAAAGGTAATTTGAATTATTTGAAGTTAAAGACAAGTTATTTCACAGAGCAGTGCACTTGCGGCTCTCAACCTTTTGATAAGCTGCTCATAAAATTTACCCATACCTTTCACTGATTCAAACTTCTGGGTGGTCAGATATTGCATTCATGAGTAATGCATGCAGGGATCCATATCAGGTGACACTATTTTATGGAAATCGGCCAGATTTTTCAGAAGAACGCAGAAACTCAGGAATGGGGACTTGAAAGAGTTAAAATCCAAACAATTCCTGTGGGGGCATGGTCCCAGACCCCTCTAGAAGCTTGCACCTTTGGATCAACTCAGCATCTCAATCTGGAGTACACTGTATAAATGCAATCTGCTAACCACTGTATCTCCCGTATGTAATAAGTAGTCACATGATTCCTTGATAACAAAAACAGAGCCTTACCGGGGAGCCTGTTGGTCCTGGTGGACCTCTTTCCCCAGTATTTCCCTGTTGATAAAGCAAGGCACATAGCAATGAGAGAAATATTCACCCTAAGTACACATTTATTATTCACCAGAATCATCACAGAGGTAAGGTTAAGCCTGTATTCCAGCCCAGTGGCCCATTAAGCCACCGGTGCTTATCTCTGATTTCTGTAGCATGAAGTGACTAGCAGTATTTCCACTTCCCCCTGGATGGGATGTTAGTCCATCACAGGATCCCCCCCCCCCTGCCAACATCAGATTTGCTGGTACCCATTTACGTCCTTGGGTGGTGACAATGCGAGAATTAAGTGTCTTACCCAAGAGCATGCAGGGACATTGTGTTGTGTTCTTGGGCAAGCCACTTTACTCTCACAGTGTCCCTCTCCACCCACTTGTATAAATTGGTACTGAGTAATAAAAATACTGGGGATAACCCCGCAATGGACTAGCATCACATCTAGTGGGGGAGTAGAAATCCCGGGGTAGAAATTATACTCCTAGTTGCTTCATGCTACAGAAACTGGGATAACCTCCAGCCTGATGGGCTACTGGCTAGTATGCATACTTTACCTACCAGCTAAGGCTCAAACTTAGACAGCTCAATCTGAAGTACAGCACACTAGCCATTAGGCCATCACACCTCTAACGCATCATCACAGAAGTTAGTTCAATTACAATAACTTGCCTGCAATCCCCTTGGGCCAGGAGGACCTCTTGCTCCAGATTCACCTTGGGGGCCCTGTGATCAAAGAATGGCAAATCTTGTAAAAAATACTACAATTCTATAAATTATTATCAGTCAGCATTAATCTAGCCCAAGGGCCTCGCTGGGAAACAATTAGCAGTAGCTTTTATCATCATAAATCAAGAGCACCTTGGTCTGTGGAGGAAAGACCAAGGACAGTACTGTTATTCTTGCAGTAAACCCCCAAACAAGCTTGGTTTAAAACTGAGAGATTATTTATACCCACCTGAATGATAAATAAGGAGTGGTTTAAACTTCAGCTGATATAATAATTGGGGCTAGATTGTAGAATACTGGGCCACATCACATGGAATTTGATTGATTCCTTTTGTTTCTATATGCTTCATTCTTACAAGCATTGAGGGATATGTCAATATATGTTAATAAGTGGCCCCTATATTGTAAAATCACTCCAACATTGGACCAGCTACATTGTGTATAAAGCATGAATTCTGGTTGAATGGTTTTAATAGTACTAGCCTCCTAAGTTTTCTTTTGTTAATCATGCAATGAACAGCAACACTTTTTTTTGTCTGACAAGATATTGTGCACTTTCACTGAAACCTAAAGGATTGCTAACAAGGCAAAATTTACGATCGATATGAACCTACTTAGTAGTATAAAACAGTTGTTTTTCAAGTAGCAAGATGGGGTTTACATTCAATTCTCTTCCCAAAACAGTTAAATGCATGGGTGTTATATTTATAAATAAAGCCCAGTACCTGAAGATCTGAATCAAATCCTTGTGACTGAGTTGTAAGCTTATCTTCGTCTCATCTTTTTCTTTATTTTTTTAACACCACTTCGCCCGATCAAATCGCCATTTTGATTTTGAAAGAGAGGGAGACTGGGGACAAACTTCCAAACTTCAAATCCATGTTGCAGACTGGAACGAGTGACTGAATTCTTAATTTGACCAATCAAAGAGAACAATCTAACCTGAAACTTGGAATGTCGATATAACAAATCATGTTCGCGGATATATTTAGTTAGGGCCGTTGTTCCTTGAATGTTCTTTGTTTTTACTCGAGTTTCCATAAGAAACTGCCTGCTGTACTTCTAGGGCCATAGTGCCAAGCGTTCATAGCGGAGATCGTGGAAACTGGGGATGAGATTGCGACAGCTTCGCTCTTCGCGAACAACAAAATTTACCTATTGCTCGCTGTGTTTTATGAAGAAAGCTTTGGAAAGAATGACGCCTTACTTCCTCATCTCACATAAAAAGATGTCAAGCGTTCTGGAACGGATCGGTCCACGAACTCTACAGCTTGAAAACTAGCCAAATTAGCAAAGTTCGTGCTAGTTCTTACGAGAGTACCAAACTGATGAGCCATATATAATTTAAAACTACGAAAAACACTGACAAAACTATGACTACAAACTATGATGCTGAGAGGAAAACCTCAGATGTTGAAAAAATCAAGAATCGTTTCGAACAGAATACGGCAAGCAACATGCAATCGGATGACGAGGATACTCAACGAAGCAACTTCAATAGTAAATCTCTAAACTTAACTCTTGTGTTAAATATCAGGATTCTTTTATTTCTTTTTATTGTGTTCAATACTTGTGAAGAGCGATATGATATTGCGATACGAATCCCGAATAAACGCCCTTAAAGCGTCTATTTTTTTTTAGCAAAAAACAAACAGCGTTAAACACTCAGGAATTGATGAGCAGAAAGATAACTAACCCTTTCACCAGGAACTCCGCTCTGTCCAGGTATACCAGCCTCTCCCTTTTAAAATAGAAATACAAAGATCAAATTCTTTCAGTAGCAAAGTTAACAAAGAAAGCGTGACCAAAGTGAGAAATTACTCTTCCACCAGCAAACTTAAAAGAAAGATAGCGTGACAAAAACGTGAAATGAGGATTATTCTTTTACCACAAAAGATAACTTGATAAATAAAAAGCGTGCCAGTCGAATAAAGCAAGTTTTTTACCAGCAAAGAAAGGTAAGATAGCGACAACAATGAGTAAAACAAGACTTACTATTCACTAAAAATGAAAGCAAAGATTGCATGAACAATACGCGAGCGAAAGAGCTACAATGTACTCCTTTACAAGCGAAATATAGATTACTAGACCATGCGCATGATATTATATGTATAATAAAACTTACTCTTTCTCCGGCTTCGCCTTTATCTCCTTTCTCGCCGCGAGCGCCTGGCAAACCCTTATAGAAAACGACAGAAAATAAGCAGTTTATTCTGGATCAAATATAAATTTAACTTCCAGGAAGAATAGATCGTTTTCACGTGACGTCATCACTTTCTAAAATCCAAAACTAAAGAGCCATCATAGTTTTTATCCTTACGAGGCATAAGAGACGATATATTTATATCTGTTTACAATTTTACAGCTCCATAGCGTGCTTCGTTTGGAAACCAGAGCACTTTGAATTTCAGAGTTATGGCGGTGCGTGACATAAAGCTACGATCGCATTTGTCGAAAAATATTTACCTGTCTCATGATTTGTAGCCTTTTCAGAAGTTAGAGCATTGGGAAAAGTGCTTATGTAAATGCTTGTTTGTTAAGTACAGATAGTCTGTCGCCTAGATAGCCAATGTAAGTTCCAGATGTTTGCACCATTTTCCGCCCGCCATGTTGGTGCACATCTGATGTGCACCAACATGGCGTTTCCATACTGAGCTCTATAAATTTCTGCGAAACATTTCGACGGATATCTGCGGTTTGGAAAAACGCGCAGACCTAAAACTTGGAGAAGTGTCTTCTTTATTTAGTTCCAATAAGATCACAATTTCTTGACTGTCTCCACTGAATGGTTTTCGATTTATTTTTTTATTGCGCGACACTGAAAACGATCTATAAATTGAAACGTAACAAGTGCCAAGCTTGAAGACTCGACAAATTTGTCTTGACCAGCTTTTAATACGTATTGTTAGACCCAGGTCAAACGTCGAACATCAGATGCGACGACCTAAATTGCAATTTGAGTCGATCCAAACTGGAAAAGCTCGACCGTTGGGTCAAACGTCGAACTTAATTCGAATTTTGATCGACCAGCACGTTCTATTCGACTGCTTCAGGCCGGCGAACGTGTTGGTCGATCTTAATTCAGTCGGACGAACTCAGTTTGAGTCAAACGTCAATCATATCATGAAATTAATTCGCTTAGTTTAGCTCGTCTCATGTGAAGTTCGAAGTTTGACCTGCACCTTATATTTTACGACTAGATTTACTTTACCCGTGGTCCTTTGTGGCCCATCATTCCGGCCATGCCGTCAAGCCCTCTATCTCCCTAACAATAAAAATATAAAGAAAAGTTAACGTTGCTTGCAATCTCTCGAGTTCTTAGGCTGTTTGTTGTTGTTGTTTGTTATTGTAGTTTTGTGCTTTTCAATCAACTTTAAGCTTGTACATGAGGTAAGTACTGGACCCTCAGAATGCCATCGTTTAACTCTGATATCTGTATTGGGCACGATGATTTTCCAGTTGTTCTTATTACATTGTAGTGTAAATTGTGCTTCATTATCGAAAAATGTTTACGTTTGGCCTCACTTTATATTTGCCTCCTTCAAACATGAGGAGCAGGAATAGCACAGTGGCGATAACGCTCGCCTCCCACCAATGTGGCCAAGGTTCGAGTCTGGCCCGGTGCCATAAGTGGGTTAAGTTTGTTGTTGGTTCTCGCGTTGTTACGAGGGTTTTTCTCTGGGTTCTTCGGTTTTCCTCCCTCCACAAAAACCAACATCTACAAATTCCAATTCGACCAAGATAGAGGACCCACATGAAACCCAGCCAAGGGTGATGTAACTTCCTCTCTAAATACTGTAATTTACTTCTGCTGAACGATTTAATTTTCAATGCGTCCAACCGATAAAAGCAAATTGTCTCACGCGAGCTTTCCCGCGGTTCGGTCAGATGGCACGTTTTAGATTTGTGTTTTGATTGCCTCACTGGTTTTTTAATTTCGTTTGATTTGATTGGATAAATGTGGTAACTTTGGTTTTGGCTCTACGAATATCACCAGGTCTCTGCCCTGTCAACTCAGTGAAGTAAAACCGATCAGAATTCACGGAGCTAACTGTCAAAAACATGATTGCGTCCATTTAGCACGCATCTAATTGACTACAACTACTTGGTTAGGTCTTACAGAGTGCTTTAAACTGCTAACTTTTCCATAGCAGACCTCTTTCATGGATAACATTGCTTTGATATTGTTATTAGTAGCTTGGATGAAAAAGATCATTCGTAATGAGATACGTACCTTTTCTCCTACGGGTCCGGGTGTACCTCGTGGACCGTCCGGTCCAGGGGGACCCTAGAAAGAAAATATTGGTTTCAATAAATTGAAATATTGAAGAAAATATGATGTCAGAGAAGCGTTGCTATGCAAATTACCAATGAACTTTGTTTCAACACATAGATGATTAAGGGTGAGTTGACGTGAGGTGAGCTGGACTGTGGTGAGAATGAGGTGAGGTGAGCTAAGTTGGGCTGGGTGGGCCTGGGCTGGGCTGGGCTGAGGTGACAGTGAGGTGAGCTGCCCTGAGCTGAGCTGGGCTGAGCTGGGCTGAGCTGGGCTGAGCTGGGCTGAGCTGGGCTGAGATTAAGGTGAGGTGAACTGCGCTGAGTTGGGCTGAGTTGAGCTGAGCTGGGGTATACTCCTATATACTTCTATATGCTCTTGGGATATACTCTTCCTTTTCAATGTAATTAATCTAACCAGAGCTTTATATAATTAGTTGTTATTAGCTCTGTATAACCTCTACCCACTTATAATTGTTCTGTGGTAGCAGCCAACTCGAAAGCTCTGCTCCTTTGGCTGCTACACACTTTTTCCTTTGTTATGTGTAGCTCAATGTATAGTTAGGTCTGTTTTTTTTTTAACTTCTTTTTTTATTCTTTATTGTTGTTATATTGTAACTGAATAAGTGTGAATAAATGAACTTGAACTTGCCTGAGCTGGGCCGAGGTGAAAGCGAGGTGAAAGCGAGGCGAGGCGAGGCGAGGCGAGGCGAGGCGAGGCGAGGCGAGGCGAGGCGAGGCGAGGCGAGATAAGGTGAGGTGAGTTGAGTTGAGGTGAAGTGAGGTGAGGTGAGGTGAGGTCCGTTGAGATGAGTGGGATAAGGTACAAAGCTAGCTTATCCCTGTTTCTGTAGCACCTGGCGGCTAAGGGTTTTGCTACAGCCCCCATGGATAGGATGTTAGTCCATCACAGGTTACTACCAGGATTTTCTCCGCTTTCAAGAACAATTCGTAGCAAATAGCACATAAGATAAAACTACAGGAGTTGCCGCAAGCGAGGGTTAACCGTTTTATTAAGTACAACCGCCCAATTTAAAATTATTATATAAAACAAAGCTCCCAAAATGATAAGGTGCATCAATCGCAACGATGATAAACAGTCAGACGCTCGACGAACAATTTTAAACGACTTCGCAACCAATCAGAGCACGCGCGCATAAGTGCATTTTATATTGCGCTATGAAGCCATTTGTATTAGGACAGGTGAGAGTTTGCAATGTTCACACTTTTTATTGAAAAATTGCCATTGTTACTAATATCCCAGTCCATTGAACGCTAATTAGCACCTCTAACTCTCAAATACGTCCCATGGAAGGTGGATTTATTCTCCAGCCACTTACATACAACAGAAATGGCTAGGCTGATTCTTATCTCGTTAAATATATATTTTAGCGCGTTTTTAAGTTAAAAAGATTCTCTGTCTACTTGTTGTCGCTCATTAAGATAGTGCTATTGTATTCTTACTAAAGCTCGATCGGAACAAACCCAGCCGAACACAAAATTAAAGCACAATTTTCATTTCACAAAACTGAGGTCAACATAGAACGCAGTGCTAGAGAGACAAATGAGAAAACCTGCATCCGGCACACAGAGGAGAAGAAGACGGATTGCTTTAGTTCTGTTATCGGAATCACCGAACTGCGGTTCGATAACAGACCTTAACACTGATCATCAGAAGACTCTAGTAAAGCGGAAAAGAAGTGCAACAATTCCATCATGTGAAACAAACGGAGTGGTCTGTGTGGAGATACATCAACCGAAGATCATCACAACAAAACCAGGAATTCAAGAAAACAGCGGTGTCACAGGAAAACGAAGTCGAAGTCAGCTTGAACACACCAGCCATCTGCCTCATGCTTCAAGATTCCAGGATTTACCTCAGCCTCAAGCCTCAACTGATCCCCAAACATTAGGCACCAGTACCGTGACAAGATAAGATCTAAGTCCTTGGATGAACATGCGTTGTTTAAGATGATCGGTAGTAGGAACAAATGTCAGCAGGAAGCGATACGAAAACCGATAACAGCGCCATAAACGTAAAGAAATAAGAAATAAATAAATGGCTGTAAGGAGAATTCATTGCCGAAAACAAGTGGCCTTTAATACGCGAATACAAGTATGCTTAACATTGTTACGCGCGAATCGCGAGAAGAGATGTGGCATTCAGTTATCGCATGTACATGTACTCTTTTAATCAGTTGAACTTGCTCGTTCTATGATTCGTATCGGATAAAATCTCGTCCTTTTTCGAGTTAAACAGAAGGCTTTCCCTCTTCGGTAGATACTTTAAGACACGTTAATAACGTTTATTCATTCATTCATTCATTCATTCGTATATTTAACATCTGTATATGTGACTATGCAGAGGCAAAGCCCAATTAATCAAGTACAAACAGAAATGTCGAAAATTCATCGTCGTGTTCCACTCTTTCCATAAAACCATCGTTTTCGTGAGGAGCACGGCTAAGAACTAGAGAAGTGCAACGATAGCATACTTACTCAAAAGGTTAACAGAGATTTTCGGGCTTGGTAATTAAAACACTGATGTTTGCCTGTGAGTTTGTCGAGGATCTCATTAATCCTTGAGGCTGGTTTTCACTAGCCTGTTCCAGGCTCTCGGTCAGTGGGCACGATCGAAAAAGCGGGCGCGGGACGAGCGGAATCTGGCCGGGTAAGCCCTCTCCTATTTTTTTTACAAGATCCCGCTCGTCCAGAAACCGCTTTTTCGATCGTCCCCACTGACTGAGAGCCTGGAAGAGGCTAGGTTTTCACCAGGGACTGAAAAAAACACGTTGTACTGAACATGGACGTGTTTCATGGAACACATGATGTTTTGTGTAAAGTGTTTGTTATAAAAACCTTCAAATAAATATCAGGGTAGTGCTATTAACCTCAATATACGCAAGCGTGCATCATGGGATAGAGCGTGAGCAAAGTTACATTCGCTTTGCCATTTCGATTGGCAACGTTATAAAACGATTGGTCATGCTTGTAGCCAAGTATTACCGAGTTATGATTCACTTGGAAAGTTTGGAGAGAAAGAAGCAAGAAGATAGTGGAAGAAGGAAGTAGTGGAAGATGCAGGCTAAAGCATGAATGAATTGTTAAAGCCTGGCTGGTCACTTACCGGTTTACCAGGTCTTCCCGTTGGGCCTCGGTTACCTTGGTTACCGGGTGGACCCTGTCAGACAAGACATGTTAATACCTCATTAAATCAAACACTGTGAAAAAAATCTAAATTTAGAAAATCTCATTCTTCTAAAAAGCCTTGAACGCAGCCGTTTTTTGGTTTGTATTCCATGACCTCAAACAACAGGCAAAAAAAAAAAACAACTGCGTTGTCGCAGTTTTGTCAACTGGTTTTCGAAAAGGAAGCAGGAGGAATAATTTGTGTATTTATGTTTTACTATCCACGCCTTTAGCCAATCTGTTTCATTGTGCCCGACAAAAATCGTGTTATACATCAGAAGCACGCACCCAACTCAAGACGTGATTTTCCAATGGTCACCGAATCTGCCGATGTTTTTCCAATTTTTCGCGACGCGAACAGAAAAACACGAAAATTGCACCTACTAAACGATTTATCAGTTTCTAATAATTACCTTAGGCTTAATTTTAACGTCCAGTACAATTTAAGTCCGAAAAACACTGACAAATATCATGCACTTAAAATCACAGAAATGTATACGCAAACAGCAAAATAATACTGGGCGTTTCTATTTTTTGCAATGTAGTCGAATCCCCCAGTCAGCTTATATCAGCGCGAATGCTTCCTTTCGAAGCGACTAAATTACGATACAGAAATTATAATTAATTATGCTAATATTTACCGGAGGCCCAGGGTCACCTTGGGATCCTTTCTCGCCAGAACTTCCCGCAAGACCCTGCGGGCAATAAACACAACATAATTTATGAGAAGCAATTCGGTCATCTTCAGTGTGTCTTGAGAAGGTTAGAAGATTTTTTCTTTCCTTCCCAAACCTTATGCAGTGTTGAACGTCTAGCAACCGTTACCAGCAACAGATGTTAAGCAAGGTTCCAACATTGATGGACGGGAGAGAGGGGAGAGAGGGGAGGGAGGGGAGGGAGGGGAGGGAGGGGAGGGAGGGGAGGGAGGGGAGGGAGGGGAGGGAGGGGAGGGAGGGGATGGAGGGGAGAGAGTGGGAGATTCGCAAACAGTTCCTATATATAGTTTTCACTGAGTCCAAACTCATTGCAATAGTATAATTTAACGACCTTTTCAACCAGTTTTGTCTTGGGAATTGTTTCGGTTTACCCGAACGATTGTGAACGCACAGCCAGCATAGCACCCCGCTTGGTGGTCTGGTGGCGATCCCAATCCGTGGCCTTCTGCGTCGACGGCGGGCGCCAATCAACTGAGTTAACGTGAAGCACTTTGTGGAAATCTAAATGATTACTTCCATTTCAATCTCTTTCTTTCAAGTTTCTTTTATCTTACACGTCATTTCGTTGTTATTAAAATAATTTTCTCTCTTTGTGAAACGAGAGGCGGCAATTTTAATGAGAATTGCGTTAATATTCAGATTCGCTCCTTAGAGAAGTGGCATCAATCAGATTAGTGTGCGCATGACTGTACTTACCGGGGGACCGCGCTGTCCTCTGGCTCCGCGGGCGCCAGGATCTCCGGGCTGAAGAAAAGAAACAACAAAGTCGATGTCAACGTCTACTATAGTAAAGAATAAAGAGAAAAACAGGTAAAATGTCACGCGTAACTTGCTCATGAATCGCTTCCTTTTTGCATTCCAACTCGCTAGCAAAGACGTAAATTTGAGGAAGAGGCCTTCTGAAATGGCTCTTCTCGCGTGGCATAAAATTTCGTCAGTTGTGTTGTCCAAACGGAAAGTGAGCGCTCCACAATCCATTCACCACTGCGTCTCAGGCCAGGACAGGACACCTGGATTAAATGGGGAACATTAAATATACAAGATAGTTAGATCAAATACTTACCACCGAAGGAGGTTCTACGACCAGTCCACCTGCCACTGGGCCGCCTGGACCCTTGTTATCTGATCCCTGCAGTCGTCTCCATCTCTATAATGTTGAAAATAAACTCGCGTAAGGGCCGCTCTTATCTGGCTCAGACACCAGGGTGTTTAAACACAAGCTTAACCGGGAAAGGAACTCAAACAATAATGGACTGATTTACTAAGAAAATGCAGAACTTTTTCGGAAGTGATCACGCATTAAGATCGCGAAGATGGAAACGTATATTACAAGTCTGATACATAAATTTACATACGACTTCGTTTTATAGGCTTTAAGCTCCGAGAAAAAACTAAACCTCGTGAGAGGTCGGATCCTTTTATAAACAGCGACAACTTTCTAAGAAGACAAAAAGTTTGGGATCGATCAAGCAAGATACGACAGGAAAAGAGAAACAATCTACGAACGTAGATAAGCAAAAATTGATAAGGAGTAAGCCATGAGTGAAGAGTTTTAATGAGATTCTACTTACCACAAAGATTCCGTCTCCAGGGGGCCCGGGTGGTCCGGGGGGACCTGCTGAGCCGGGGGAGCCCCGAGCTCCCTAAGGAGGAAAATAGTTTAGTCATCATTTCTGCTCGGTTTGTAATCAAACTCTCCCAACTATCTTAGGCATAAACGGTAAGGAGGATTTGTAAATAAACTTTACCATTTTGTCTATGAAGGATCGAAATGGCGGTGTTTACCTGGTTGGACGACTATTGCCTTTAGGCTTATTGTACTCACAGTTTTCTACGTTTCAAACATATACTGGGTTAATACCAGACGCATAAGACAGACAAATTTAACTGAACGGAAAATTCATTCCACCAAAATAATTTGTAATCAAGCGACCAAAAGTCTTTATCGTTAAAGATCGCTATAGTGTTTCATGCGTCTCGTATTTTCCCACACGCACTTAACATTACACGCTTAATACGACTCAGACAAATCTCTTCCGAGGTAAGTACGGCCGATATGACCTCATCCGTCACTAACCCTGCGTAATAGAGATCTTTTGATACAGTGGTCAAGTTATCGGATTTCCTTCTGTAGAATGCTTGTGCCAGAGGTCACTAGAAGCGTATAATCAAAACTGAATGCTTTGCTGACTCGATGGCAAACAGCAAACGCGCTGATATATTGAGGCCCATTATTTCGACTTACAACAGAAGTTTGTAACAAGTCCAGGACTATGATGAAAGCCCTGGTAGCCCTGTAAGTCGAGATATTGACTTCAATAAACCAGTCCTTCTGAAGGAGGGCTAGCCTTGCCTTCAGTTTCCATTGTTTCATACCTGGGAGCCTCTCTCGCCTCTCGGTCCGTTGTATCCTTTGGGTCCCTCTGGGCCCGGGGGCCCCTACAGGAGTAAGCAAAACAAAGCAGATTACAAGTCCGATGTCGTGAAACAGCTGTGGGCTATATAGCAAGGTATATTTGATTAGCGGTCGAAAAGTAAGCTCTGCTGGTTTCGATCGCGCTTTTTTCTCATGTGCTTTATTGCCTTGATTCGAGTGAAACTTGGTAGTAAGATTGCTTCTGGTTTTAGCTCTAGTTATGAACGCAAGGAATACTGTTTTGCAGTACCCGCTACGAGTGTGAGCAGTGGGGATAGGGGCTTTAAAAATGTGTTAATTCCTGGGGGCGGGGGTAACAGTTTGTTTTTCTTTTGTTTCCACGAGGATTACGATTGAAAAGAAACAACTTTTCTTTTCAAAAACCCACCTCTTCCCTAATTAATCACTTAATTGATCAAATGATTAAAAAATGGAACCAAGTTCTGTACATACCGCAATCCCTCCTGGACCAGGGATCCCTCGCTCTCCCTTAATCTGAAAACAGAATTCACGCCCATTATTGATCGTCTTCCTGCTAAAAGCGTTATTGCATTCACAAGGTAATGTTTCATGACCTGTCTCGCAATTTAAAACAATTTGAACAAATATTGAAAAGAACAACGTGACCAGCTCCCAGTTGGCTTGATAGCTCAGTTGGTAGAGCACTGCACCGGTATCGCAGAGGTCATGGGTTCAAATCCCAGCTGCTTAACCCATTGACTCCTGTGCCGCCCTAACTGGCCGTGACAAGCGTTGGCCTTTTTTCACTTCTGATGTCAACCACCTTTGAACAAAATTGGTATCATCTATACTCAAGTTCTGCACGAGGAAAATATCTTTCCAATGGTACCCAGATCACAGTTATTGACTCAATGGAACTTGAGACTGGAAAGTTGACTGAAAAACTCGACTACACTTAGCTACTCCATGGTAGAAATTGCCCGTCTCAGTGATGCTTTCTCAGGAATTTTTGCACTGGAAGCAAGCCCAGTAGAAGGCCAACCACTGCCGCAAACAGAAACGAAAAGGAGAAAAAGGAAAGACGAAAAAAATTAAAAACCTGAAAAGCCTAAAGACGTAGGTCACTTTCTCGTCCAAACACTTCAAATGTTGATTTCTGTGCATGCCCGGGCAAAAATTTCTTAAAACGCGGTGCTAGTGGAAAGAACGGCATGCTATCATGTTGCAAATACTTTTTGGAGTAGATTGGAGCTAGTTTGGCTCATATCCAGGCTGAAATCTCCGAAATGTTTAAAAAGTGCGTTTTTTGCCAAAAAGCTCCAGGGGTCAATGGGTTAAGTTGTGTAGATAACTGTGATGATTATCCATGTCCATGTCGCATTTGTGCAGTTCAAATATCTTATGATTTTTCATATATTCACTTGCACATGTTTTAGCGTTAAACAGTGTGACTGATCCTGAATACAACTCTTGTCGCAACTCCGTATCACAGTCCTTCCAGCCAATTGAAATCAAGTTGTACTGAGAAACTAAACATGCATTGCCAAGCCGGGGACAGGAGTGACCTTTTCACGTGCGTGTCTAGTGATGTTTTCGTTTTCCTTTTCGGTTACTTATCGTCTAAGCCCCAGGTCATGCGACAAACTTCACATGATACGAACTAAACCAAGCGAATATAAGGTCATGATATGTTGTACGTTTGACTTAAATGAGTTCGTCCGACTGAATTTTAATAGATCGACCAACACGTTCTCTGCATCTGCTCCTGACGCCTGTTCGGCCTTTTTCTATATCTGCGAACTTCCATTTTGCGTTCGGGATCTCCGCGATTCAAACTTTGGAATGGCGTAATATACCCCCCACCCTCCCTCCACCACTTGAAGTATCAAGAAAGTGTACTTACATATCGGACATTGTTGATGACCTTTACGTTGCTATCACGATTTTGAGCAGCACCACTTAAGAAGGGCGCATAAGGTAGAGGAGAGTCACAATCCGGCGTAAAATCTTTACAGTAAGAAAGAACTCTGAACACGTCGGGCGCTATCAACAGCTGCTGCAAAGAACCCTATAAGGAAAGACAGCAACACTAAGTCAAGTGCGTGAAACTTGTACCTACAAATCACCGGGGGCGGATCCAGGATTTTCTTTTTTGTGGGGGGGGGGGGGTGGGTTCTGGTATGTTACTTTGGGGTTGCAGAATGTTGCAATAACATGTGAGACATGTGAGAATTGTAAACTGTTGCACCAGAAATACTTGCAATGTCACAATTGTTTTAGGTAGGAAAGGATTGCCTGTAATTACAATGAGATACCTGTCCAAAGTGTTTGCCTTTTGTTATTATGTTAACAATCTTTTTCAAGTTTGTTATATGTTTTTTCGTTTGTCCAAAAGGGGTGTGGCTAGCCACTAAATCCATCCCACCCCTAAGTCCGCCCCTGGATCATTTCCATTCATATAAAATCTGAATACAAAGTAATTTCACGAAGATCGTCCAAAAACCACCATCCTAACTAAAACGAAACATTAGACACTGTCATAACGGATGATAACTATTTGGTAACATGAGAGCACTGTTCAAAAAAGCCACTCGAGCCACTCGGCGAGTGTTCCTACACTCTTCAAGTTCTGCTACAAAGTTCTTCAAGTTCTACAGAGACGTGCCCTAATCTTAAACGCTAATGACCGGCTACTAGTTTGAAGCAAAAGATTGTTTGACTCTCTTCTTTAATGAAAGTTGCTTACTAAGGAGAACACTAGGGTTAAGAGTTTACTTGTGGATATCCATAGCAGAACAAGACCGAATGGATATCGAGGGAGTCTTTTGCTTATACCTTGAACTCTCCCTCCAGTCTCACGATGCCGTTTTGGCCAAAACTCGGATTAAAGCCCCTTGGCTTCTTCACGTGCTCTTTTGGCTTGGCGCAGTCCAGGGACAAAGTCACGTGTCTTTGTCTGACTGCAAATGCCACTCTGTGCCAGGCACCATCATTTAACCTTTCACTGAAGCCTGCTCGAACAGGGGCCTTCCCTCGTCGTCTGTATTCGAATTCCACAGGATTCAAACTAAAAGATAGACTTTGCACTCCGTCAATTATTGTAAACAAGTCGGCTCTGTTGTTAGTCTCAACTTTTACCGTGGCAAACAAAACAAATTCTTTTGGGATACCATTTGGAAAGAGCGAGTCCACCGTGCTGTTAATTGTCGTATCGGTGGATGACAAGTCGTACGCTATATCCCACCCCAGCTGGCCGTCGGAGAAAGGTAGCGGCCTTCTCTTGCACAGCCCGGTCGTATAGATGTTAAGCTCGTTCAAACTCCATTCAAATTCCTGCACCACGTTCACGACCTCGGAAGTATCTGAGATATCAAAGATAGGGTGTAAGAATTAGGTTGCTTTAAGACATTGTTTTAAAGTCTTTTTTAGCTGTGTTCATCTGCCCCCACCCCGCTTTATTGAAGACGTCGATCAATAACGTCTCCTCGAGTTCATACAACACTTAAAAATCCAATTTGATCAGGAAACAGTGGACAAATAGCCACTCCTTGGATGTACCACGGACAATTCTCGTAATTTTACATCCAGTTACATTCTACAGTGAGACACTAGAAAAAGGGACCAAAATATGGGTTCAAAAAAAACTGTAGATGAAGTAAGAGAGAGAGAGAGAGAGAGAGAGAGAGAGAGAGATCGATAAAATAAACCTTTTTAGCTTAAGCGGTTTGTTGCCCCATTTCAGTCGATGTAATGATATTCTTGAAAATTCTCTGCTTTCAAATTTCAAATTGTCACGTGCTTATGAATGAATGATTTTTAGATGGACAAAGGAACTATTCTCTAGAGAATATTACGTGGTCTGTAAATGGGAAAAGAAACTGGCCGAACTGAAAAGGTCTATTAGTGATAACCGCACCAGTGCACTTTTTGTCACGGCACACCAGCACGTGGCACCGTGAGTTCCCGAGCCGTTGTCTGCCGTCACGCAAAGTGGGCCGTGTGTGACAATGCAACTGTGAAAGCTATGCCAGTCCACGCGGGAAAATAGATCCCAACAAAGAAATGATCCTAGCAGTGTCATTAGCGAGGTCGTCAGCAGTTTATACAATTGCAATGAAACCTGAATCTAAAGTATCAATAGGAATTTACACCCATGGCGTCCGAGGTAATGGCCTCAACCAACTGAGAGACATCAAGCCACGTTTAAAAGCCTATTCCTACTTTCATTCATGCCATTTAATCTGATAAGAGCAGCTAATGCTACAACATGTATCCGTCAATTGTTTCGTCATGATTAAAATATTAAAAATTAATTGCGTGACGGAAATAAAGATCCTGAGTTGGAGATCAGTCAGGATAACGCAACACAGTTCCGGCTGATACTGATTTCAGGCGAAAGCCAAAAAAAACGGGTTTTAAATTTGGATGAAAGTTCTACCAAATAACAATAGCTAAAGAAGGTCAATTACGCCGCACTCAAAAATTACTTGAAACGTCCTCTACCGAAGCACTGTCCTACACACACAGGGCCGGGTTGTTCAAAGCTGGATTAAGCTAACTCACTAATAGCGAGAATTTTGATTTCAGCTTTGCAACTTTTCTGTGAGGTTTTCTGTTTGTCCTTCAGTTTTGAGTTTGAATAATCTCAAACTGCACAAAACGTAGGCGGTGAAAAGCATGTTCAAGCAAGAACAATCAATACTTCGGATAACTTTTAAACCTGGGTTAGCGTTAACCGGCTTTCGAACAACCTCGGCCCAGATTAACCATACACTCTTCTTTACTCGTTTCTTTTTCAGTGTTTCGAAACGTGAGGCTTATAAAAATATTATTTTTAAATGCTCGTGAACACTTACTGCAATTAACCACAAACAAATCAAGACAATTAACTCGGTAATATTCTTTATACTAAGTTCTTATTACAAGCATAAAAAAATCCGCAGAGTACACCGTCCACACCAGTCGGATAGCAAATAAAGAGAGGCGTGCGAATTTAAAGACTTTAATTAAAAAGACATCGTTCTTCCATAGAAAGCCACTAGGAATCTTGAATACGTGGTTGAGGGTTTTACGAGGATCGTCTGACGATACGTCTCAATTATAACAATGATTGACTGTCTCACATCAGCACATGCAAGATCAAGTTTCTTCTATGGGCAAAGCTTTGTAGAATGCACGAGCGATGATTACGACTGAGTGTTTTATTAGAGCATTTAGAACACTGAGCCTTCGAGGAAAAAAGTAACGTTAGTTTTAGAAAAATACACTGCTAGTCGATCAAACTGCGTTTTCAATTTGCGCTTTTGCGGACAATACACCATTGTTTGGGTCAACTAGTGACAGCAATCACATAGAACATTCATCGATGAAGCAGTTTTTGTTCACATCACATCACATTAGACCTGAAGTTTATAGGACTTAGGAAAGGGAAATACATACATTATTACTATCATCATTATTATATCCCAGGTATATGAATGCAAAGGATGTGCTTTGTTCATAAATAGGTTAACGCTACTACTGTAATAAGTAGGGACTTTTCACTCAACCGCGCGCTGGAGGCTAAGTGCGCAGAAAACCCTAACCAACTTTCGTAAAAATGTATCATGATCACAGGAGAGTCCTAGACTGAAACAATGTAGGTTAAACAACAGCAAAGCGCAAACTGCTATGGACCGGACAAGTTGCATGGAGTAAGACATGCCGTAACCATCAAGCAATCCTCTAACAATCGGAAAATTATTTATGATTCTTCTGGTTATCTCCAAAGTTTATTATAACAACCAAGAATGCTACATGCTCGTAAAACATGCTTGCTTCATTTGGAGACCACTAAAATCAAGCCCGGAAAGAGCAAGATTCACGCAAACGACAAACAGTCCTGCTTTGTTATAAGAAACAAAAAGAAATTCTCATTCGGACAGACCGTCGGGATTGCATTACTCGCATGCGGACTGCATACCATACAAACGATTATTTTACGCGTCTGTGTCAATATTCTGCATCATTCTTACCTCCAGTTCATACATAGAAGTAATTAAAACAGTTTACAAAACACCAAATAATATTCTAATTGGCGTACCTGTGAGAACGGCAGCGTCCCGGGACGAAACTCCATGCATCAGAAGCACGCATAATACAATAGCCGTGCTAAGGCCCTGCAGACTGAAGGAGAAATTAATCAGACAACTGAGATGCTACAGGAGAAGGTATTTTCACAATAAAAACTTCAGTAGACTATATGCTTACCAGGGAAACATGGCTGGCGTCTGTTTCGGCCCAGCTACGAGACCGCTAATGCTGCAATATTATCCGCGGTGGAAGGCGAGTTCAACACAGAGGACTTCAGTACTCATGTACGGTGTATTGTTGGAATCAAGTCTCTCCGCTGATTGGTCCAATGTTCCGCGGGTAATTTTAGATATGCTTACCGCGCGCCATATGCTGTTTACGGGGTCAGAATGAAGGAAAAAGCCATTTCTGATCGTTTCGTGTAAAAAAGCAGTTTTATACAAAAGGAGGTACTTTTGTTGCTGTTGTTTTCGGAGGAGCGTCATAAACTCGTCATTACAGACCATGTTACTTAATCCCTCATTTCGGGCACCAGCGGGCAGGAGTTCTGTTTCGAGAAGAGTTCAGTTGCAATAGTTGGATTACAAAAAGCCGCACAGAGAGAGCCATTTTCTCCTTCATCTCGGCAGACATCAAATTCGCGATACAACTTTCTTACCTCTGATACGGTACGTGTCAGTTCTTTTTTGAAAGAAAAAGAACCACTTATAAAATGCACAATTTTTAATCCAAATGAATATTTAGCTTTCCAATTATAAAGTGGTCCACAGAGTGTTCTTTGAAGAGGGCTATATGTAATTTTTGAATTTTTGTAATGAAAAGTAGTTCCCATTATTCGGGTCGTCAAGTATCCTGCCCAACATTTTAAACCATGTTTCTGACTCAACTTCACGTCACTTTCTTGCGGCACAACTCTGAAAAGCAATTTACCAATCTCGATCGCTTCTCGGAGCTGTCTATCATTTTGCGAAAACCTGCTTTCTCCAGAACCACATGATATAATATTATCGTGATTAATGAACGCACACACTATTTAGTTTACCGACAACCTAACTACATAAGTTTTTTTGACCCCAGTTCTGGTCAATAACAAGCCGCCTGGTTAGCTCAGTTGGTAGAGCGCCAGTCTGCTGAGCGGAAGGTCGGAGGGTTCGAGCCCCAGACCGGACCAACACTCAGGGTCTTAAAATAACTGAGCAGAATGTGCTGCCTTTGTAATTTCATCTGCAAATGGTTAGACGTTCAAGTCTTCTCGGATAAGGACTATAAATTAAACTGTAGGCCCCGTCTCCTGCATCAGTGTTATATGGTTGGCAGGGGACGTTAAAGAACCCACACACTTATCGAAAAGCGCAGGGCACGTCGATTCCGGTGTTGTGGTCTGGCCTTGTCTCATGGGTTGGTGCTTCACTTAGGGTTAATCTCATTGCACCTTTCCCTCTTGAACAGAATTGTCCAAGAAAAATGACTATGACTAAGGACGATAAAAAGCAACAATTCTGCCGTTCCGTTGGGGCAATATAGCCATATCACCTTTGCTGGTATTTACTCAGAAATATTCTTTTAATGGTTCCCCAAGTTCCACTCCCGGGACGACCTTCGAGGTCGAGAGACGGGGATGCTCATGGCCTAGCTCAGGGGTGTAAAGTGCAGATTTTTGTATTACCTGGGATGTGGTGTCAAGCATAGAAAGCCAGCGTTGTGACGCATCAAGGAAGAAGAATACTCTGCTAATGGCTTAGATAGATGTTGCATGATATCTTTAACATTTCTTCGCAGATAAAAGCATTTGATGACATGGCCGTTATAGTTACGTGGGTTTACATTTGTTTGTGTAATTAGGTTTGGATTGGTATCTTTCATTTTAGCTCTGCGAGCCACTCACAGATTGTTTCCCTTACGGGTTTAATTCTATGTTTCAACGAGCATCGAGGCCTAGCTACACAACCAGAGCAGGAGCTCATGAGCGTGCAACTCCCATACTAAGCCTATGTCATGGCATTTTTACAGACCGGCATTTTTTAGGCTTCTCTTCCCGCGAAATAGGTCAATTACGGTCTACATGAGCGCGCATCGATAAGGAAAAAAATGGCGACCTCAGGTGGGCATGCCGGCATAAAAAAATACGCTAACTCCCTCTCTACATTTTCCTATTTCCAAAAAATTAAGTCCGTGCCTGTGATTGGTCACTTACGGTTCCCGCGGAAGTCTGATTTCGCGGTAAATTCAAACTAAAAATAGATCGGCCTGTGAAAATGCCGTGACAGGAATATGAGGGCCAGAAGTAGTTGCACGCTGCTAGTGATGGCTCCTGATCAGAGAATCTAGATTTACATCCAGGGACCGCTGGTCAAAGAGGAAGAAAGACCTGGGTATGAGGTCGGTATGAGACAGAACAGTTTTGGCGCCAAAAAGGTACAGAGCTTGCCGCGGCCTGTCAAGTTGCGTTGACAACTTTGACACTGTGACAGTCCATAATCAAAATGGCCGGAAAGAAGAATCGTAAACGACAAACAGGCTCGAAAAAGAAAGTTTCCAAACAGAATGAAAACGATGGAAGTGTTTCAGTTGAAGAAAAGAAGGCCAAATTAGATGATGGTTTGGAAGAACAGGCCGAACAGTCTGGCAATTGCGTACAACAACCGAATTTGGAAAGCCCAACAGTTGCAGACACAAACAACGACCTTTCTAAAGATTCTGGAGATTTGCAGTCAGAAGAGAGCAAATACGTCCCACCGTTTACTCGTAAATCGAAGAAAACCTTGCAGAGAGATAGACTGAGCTCCGTTTCTCCAGATGTGAAATCCGCGCGGCCAAAACGGCCTTGGAAAGGCAAACGGAATTCGAAAGAAACTCAGCAAAGCCTTGCTGATCAGCAAACTAATGACATGATATGCGCGAAGGATTCACCAAAGGTGTGTTTACAATGTTTTACATAGGCTTATGTATAAACTTAGGCGTGCGCTTAAAAAGATATAAGTTTAAATTAAAAATCCAACTCTTACCCTCCACAGCTGTCATGGGGGCCATGCGCAATGGGTTGGGTGGGGAGGTGGGTAGGTGTGGAGATTTGACTCTGTGCTCAAGAGGAGGAAAGGGCCATATGCTTGGGCTGAAGTCACCCAACCCTCCCCGTCTCCTTGCGGCAGCTTCACACTGACGTACAGGGATGGGGAGCTTTGCCTGACTTCAGTCCAAGTGGCTACATTTCCCTCATGTTCTCAAATGCCCTTCATGTTTTGTCACAGTGTAATACACAGATTAGGCTTCTTTATTTGCTAAATAGAGTGGCAAAATTCTTAGTTGAACATATAATGAATTGTTTTTCAAGTGTTGTCCTCAGTATTGCCATCATGAGATAAATTGCTGTTAAGGGGTAACTATATGATTGTGGCCTGTAAAAGTGAAAATGATGATAAAACATGAGATTCACTGATTACAACAAGGAGTTTGCTGTTGATAGCAGACGTTAGTTACATCCAAGAAACAAACATCAGATCTAACAGAGATTTTAGAACGAATTTATGTTATATCTTGCTTATGTGTGTTTGTGTGAATTGCTTTTACAGATGGGAGAAGAAGGAAAAGAGCAGCACATGGATGTCCAGGGATTGGAAGAAGTAATGATTTGTACTCAAGGAAAAAACTCCGCTGTTGTGTTCAGTACTAGTCAAAACTCAGCAGATGAACTAGCAGTAACAACAGATGAAGTTATTTCATCTTCAATCCTTGCAACTGCCCGGGAGGAGATCTCAAACATTGTTATGCTTGTTATAGACAATGTTTTTGAGGCCATGTACCAGCCGATAACCCAGTGCAATAACAGTGAAATAACAGCAGGTGAGAACAGCTTGTTTTCCCTTCTGCCTCTTTAGGTTTAGAATATGTCATTAAGTGGGTGCTTACCCATGCCTTGGGCTTAATAAAAGTGCTGTCTGGTAATCCGGGAGAAGTAGATTTCCCTTCTGGGCAAGCAACTTTTCACTCCCAGTTGCCCAATGAAAGAATTGCCCAGGGCAAGTAAAATTCAAGAGGTACTTGATCCCTGTTACCAGCAAGTTTGTTTACAAGACAGGTGCATGAAATTTAGCAACAGAAGCACAGTAATGCACTTGACTGAAAAACTACCTGTAAATGGGTAACGTTAAGACACAAACCAAATCAGATACTGCATCCCCAAATGAATGTGGATGCATGGTGCTATTGAACCTCTGGCCTACAGAGATCGTAACACGATAGATTTGGATTCTGTCCTGACGAGGATTCTGCAAGTTATGGGTTAATGTAGATGTAGATAAAACTCAATGTAACATTTTGCTTCTGCAAGGTGTGGATTTGCATTGAACTTTATTGGCAGGCCAGGGTTATTTTATACTGATACACTAGCTACATGTAGTTATGGGGATCATAGTGATTCAGAACTTATTGACAGCTGATGTTCTTGGCAAATATGATTTCCATCACAACATGTTGTGAAAAGCTGCAAGGGGCTTCATTATCGTTTTCAGCAGGAAATAAACTGGTTTTCACAGTTGGGCAAAACTATTAGAACTGAAACTCTTTGTTAGAAACACTTTCTGCTAGACAGTGTAATGTTGTTAATGTGTAGAACAGAGAAGAATTAATCAGAATTGGAGATACAAACTGCGGTGTTTATTCTACACTCTCGACTAAGGCTACAGAGTACAAAAGCAGAAAGCATGGTCTGAACCATTACCATGGCAATGTCAGTCATGAAACTTAGACAGGAAACAAATGAATAAGTATGGGTTATTGACCAAGTGTGAGGTCAAGATGGCTGGATATTGGCCGAGTTCTTTTTTTTTTGCGTGTGTTTATGGACCGAGACGGAGTCGAGGTCCATAAACACGCTAAAAAAGAACGAGGCCAATATCAAGTCATCTTGACTGAACAAGCTTGGTCAATAAAGGTTTTATTATATGGCTTTTGGGGAAATTTTTCTTGCGGGACAAGGCGGGTAGTCCCGAGCGGGCAAGATGGCTCCATCTTGCCCGCTCGGGTAGCCAATCACAGCACAGGATTTGATTTATCTTGCCCGCTCACGGAGCTAGCCATATAATAAATATGGATATCATTACAGACGGTCAAACCAGCCGGGCGAAATTGTCCTCACAACCAGCCAATTAACCCAATGCCTGGCCCTTATTCCCTGCTGACTGGATCCACCCAGAGAAGAGTTAGACCCTCATTCTAAGCTAACACCGTGTAGTTCTATTTGAATCCTTATTACACAAGAGTTTTCCTCTCCCAAACATCACTGTAACATGAATTGTATCAACACCCTTTGTTGTTTTTAACCTGATTATATTTTTAGAATTCCTATGTTGTAATTAATTTGTAACTCTTCAACAGAATTTAAAGAACCCAAAACATCTGCAGAAGAAACAGAAACTCAATCAATTGTAAACATTGACATTCAAGTTACTGATAGCAGCAAAGAAGTTGATGAAATTTCTGAAGCAGAATTAAAGCCTAGTATAGACACTGCAGTTAAACCTGTCACCATTCTGACAAAAGCAGCATTGAAGAAAACTTTTACTGGAAAGACTGCCAAAAGATGCAAAGTCATGGCAGGTTCTGAATCAAAGACAACAACATTAAAACAACAACAGAATCAAGCAACAACAAACAAACAACAACACACAACAGTTGAAGCCCATGCCCATTCAACTCAAGAGACTGCTACATCAGAAGGCGCCTTAAAAAAATGTGACTCAAGAATTAACCATGGTGATGAAACATTGGAAAATGACAATAAGGGTAAATTACCATGCAGCCCTCATCAGAATGAGAACAAGAATAGAGTGATGCACCAAGAAAATTCTGCAACTGATAATGAACCTGGCAGTCAAAATTATACAGTGACAAGTAGAGGTGAAATAAGTGCTAATGACAGCGATGCTGAACCCAAAAACCTCGGAATAGAAGGCTCACCAATAACAACCCTAGAAGTGAATCATGCAGTTTCATTTAATAATGCCATCTCATCAGTAAATGAAGAGCTGCGTACCTTGAGCACATCACCAATCCCAACCAACAAGGACCTGAATTCGACAGACATCTGTTCTGCAAATCATGTGTCAGAAAAGGAACATCACCAACACAGAGCCATAGATGATTTATTTAAGTCAGATGGACAAACAAAAATGGCCAATACATGCAAGTCAAACATGGATACACCTATGTTAGAAAAAGAAGTGTCCAGTACAGTAGATTCTGGAAACTGTGGAGAAAATGCAAATAATATGTGCCAAATTGACATTGAACAAGACCTTGACCAAATGGTCCCCGATAATTGTGAAACCACCACTGTTATGTTGGTAAGTACCCTCACTCTATTGTTTTCTCTTCACTTCAAGACACCTCTCCATGAATAAGGCAAAACATGTGACTTACATCTAAAATTTGAACTGATGCAAATGTAGTGCAGTCATCATAAAGCAACAGGAGGAGTTCATTGTTCGTATTTTGCCTCATTGCCCACGGCTTTGCATAGAGAAGGCATCGTGCTAGATACCAATTGATGCAAAACAAAACAGCTTGTCAAACTTGGTAATTAGTGAATGTTTAGCTCTTTGGGTGTAATATTGAAGGAGACATTGCCTCCCAAATTGTAAAAGTTTGGTGTGAGACTCCAATGTAAAATTATGAGTATTTGAACCTGCACCACACAAAAGGTATTCAATTCAGCAAACTCATACATCTCAGGAAAGTTGATTGTGCCATTCTCTTTCAGTATTCTCCCAGTGCACAATTCATTTGTGTGTGTGGAGCAGTAGTGCATGGAGGGGCTGGGGGGGGGGGGGGTACTTCCACAAATTTCAGATGGGTGTGTGTCATGAAGGGTCTTAAACCCTGACCCTATTTAAGGACAGTACCTACTAAATACAGTGGAACCTCGATATAACGAAGGGCTAAGGGACTGACAAAATATGTTTGCTGTAACGAGGTTTCGTTGTATCCAGGTATGCTTCCATACATTTTACTATTGCTAGGGCCAAGAATATTGTTTGTTATACCAAGGACTTTGTTATATAGAGGTTCATTAAATCGAGGTTCCACTGTACGAAGGTGTTTGTGCCAGATTAGGACCATGCAGAAAAGGTACATCTTTGCAAGGGCTATTGGAATCCACAAAGAAAAATGGGGGTAGCCATGCATTTTTCAAGATAATTAGCCTTGAATCTTGAAAAAATGATGACATCAGCATTTTTCTGAAAAAGAAGGAAAGGATATTTCTTCACAGATCCCTAGCATTCGCCCTTTTATACAGAAAAGCAAACACATTTATAAAGATCTTAAAGCCACAAGGGAAATGGTAACATAAAAACCACTCTTGGTATGTTTTTAATAACAAAATCATTGCAACAGCACTTTAGCATCTCTGTGAGCCTTCCTCTAGTTCAACTAAAATACAGTCTAAATAGCTTTTCCTCACAACCAGAAACTAATCATGTGTTTAATAGGCTTCCATTTCATAACATAAAATGCAGGGGTAGCAACATGTTTTTTAAAGTTATTCATCTTTTTTTGATAACTTTTACGTTGCCTGTTACTTTTTTCCTGTCACCCCCAGTAAGTGACACATTTGCGTCCCTCACACTTGTTTTCCGCACCCACTATGCCATCTGCAGGTACATGTTTAGTTGGGCTTTAGTATAATTTTCTACAGATAACAGCTAGTTTTTCAACTGGAAGCCGTCAATAGTTAGTGGTTAGCGATCTGCTGCTGTTCTGGTATTTGTGGTTTTAGTTCAGGTTCATTGAATGTGGTCGCTTACATGTATGTGGCGGTTAAACCATGCATTGCGTGATGCGCAGAACTTATGTGCGCACTAATAAAAGTAGGCACCGTCCTTAAGGATGAAGGACATGAAAAATGACACCCTATTCCAAACCCGAATAATGACACCCTATTGAGGAGAAAATCAAAAACTAAGAACTGTGTGAACGGGTTGGCTTTAATTTGTTTCTGTACCATTGCAAGTAAACCGAAGGTTCAGTTCTAACAGATCATTTGTTTTTCAGTTAGCTGGGCATTTACCAACTGCAATTCTAGCTGATGCAATTTAGGTACCCTATCTAAGGACTACACTGGGAACACAGTGCCAACAGGGGCAAAAATTATACGCTATTTACGGGTTAGAGACTGTTGTGAGTGTTTCGTTTTCAAATACACGCACGCGCTTACTGTACAATGAACTCAAAATTTTCAATACTGCACTCAGCTTCGCTTCGTGCAGTATTGAAAATTTTGAGTTCATTGTACAGTAAGCAAGTGCGTGTATTTGAAAACAAAACACGAACTAACAGTCTCTAACCCTTTTAATATTCAATTTGAGTTCACTGCTGGTGATAGACTTACAATGGCTTCCCGCCCGAACACTGCACAGTTTTTATGCGTTATTGTAATAACGCACTCTGTCACTTTGATGTCGCCAGGTAACGAGAACTCACGTGATCAATTTTAACCAATGACGCGTGCGGATTTTAGACAGTGAACGAAGATTGAATATTAATTAAGGATTGAGAACCCCTCAAAAACCCTACCCTATCCCGTAGCACATACCTTTTTAGCCCATATGTGGAAGTACCCCCCCCCCCCCAGGTAGTAGTATTGAAGGAAGACAAAAAGTTTTTGTTTCCTGATATGTCCATGAACATATCAATAGATAGTTATTATTTATCATAGTATGTCGGTAAGTTATTATTTGCAGATTATGTAAAAATAACTAGTGAAAGTGTAATTTTTCAGCAAGAAAATCCAGATGTGGATCCTTTTACAGTCAAGCCAAAGAGAAAAGAGATAGGTTTGGAGGTTTCTGCTGGTGTTTCTTCCGAGCAACAATGTTCCCCTCATGTTGGTGAAAGAAAGCATGAATGTCAGGATATTGATGAACAGATGGACAAGATCCCCATTGTCAAAACTGGAACAACCAGAAAAATGAATGAATCCTGTCAGGAGTCACCACAACTGCTTACAACTAGTACTGCTCAGGCATCAGTTGTTTGTGTGGATCAAGGGCCTGTTACACATGGACTTTTAACAATGGACAAAACTGTAACATGTACAAAGTCTCTGTTGCACAGTGAGTCGTTTTGCAAACACGACATGGAAACAGTTGAACAAGATCAAAAAATGGAGAATGAAATTGCTGAGAACCAATCAAGCAAGGTGGAAGCAGGGTGCTCTTTGTTTGGTTTTGACAGTGACATTCTGGAATTTGATTCTTTAATGGACTGTACTGACTCACAGTTAGTTCATGTTGATGATTCTTCAGATGAAAATCTACTTCCAGAGTCTCACAAACATGATGCCAGGTAAAATGTTGGAAAGATTTCATGAACAGTTCTAGGAATTATTATACCAGCCACATAGAAGGCCATCTGAAATTCAGAGGGAGAGGGTGGTTTCAAAGGCCAAATTTCTACATCAAGACTTGAATTCCAGAGGGGTGGGAAGTGGATTTGAAACCAAGAGCCTTCTGTGGAAGGGCTATGGTTATTTTCTGGAACAACACAATCAATTCTACAAAGTTTTCCTTGCCTTTTGTATGCATGTGAAAGTTGTTGTACAGGGAACTCGAAGGGCGATAACAAATATTTATGCCCTACATGTTTTTTCGCCAGGTTATTTTTTTATTGGAATTGTCAGATGTATCAAAAACTGATGTTATTTAATGAGCTAGCAAAGACATTAAGAAAAAGACACACTTTTAATTGATAAAATTGAATGTGGTAAGAGGTATTAATGTTAATGAGGGCTTTCGTGTACATGTTTATGAGACACATTTTTGACCTTATTTGTCTTTACCCTGCAAGCAGTTGGTTTTTCTTGTAATTGATGTTTTATGGTTAAATATATATATCTTATTAGACGTTTTGGTGTGTAGTATCGCTGTATATTTTTACGAGTTGTGCGGTATTTTGACGAGCCCGTAGGGCGAGTCAAAATACAAACAACGAGTAAAAATATACAGCGATACTACACACCAAAATGTCTAATAAGAGATTTATTATCCAACGATTTCTTTTCCCAAAATTCTGACTTGCCAAGGTTTTGAACTTCACGCGGCCGGGAGGAATGAGACGAGTACAAATATCGTGTGATATTTGTACTCGTTTCGCGCGATATTTGTACTCTACGAAGCAGAGTTGGATAATAAATATCATTGCTCTTGTTATGTAGACAGTTATTAAACAGCAATGGAGCAGAAAATAGTACAAGCAATGGAAGTTATTGCAGTGTGGAGGTACCTTCTGACAAGGGAATGATCAAAGGACTTATCAGTGAGCTTTCAGCATTGAAGTAAGATTTGATTTATTTTACTGCCAGTCTACTAATGCTACTGCTAATAATTAGCAGTGTTCACGAGAAAAGATGTTCATTCCCCCTGTTACAACTAGAATTATTTTCTTGAAAGGCCACCAACAACAATTTTCCAAGTGGTCATGCACAGTTGCATGATAAACACAATGCTAAGTGCGGATTGTGTGATTTACAGTCAACCTGTTACCTCCCTCTCATGCTTTCATGGGCAAGGCCATTGGCCACTGAGGATTGCAGACTTTTGAATGCCCTTTCAGGAAAGGTCTGCCCTTCTCCTGGATCTGCCAGTACCGAACTAGCGTGATATGTCTTTAGTAGTTCTTTTGAAATGTCGCATAATGAATTGGAACTATAGATTATGTTTTCTCGTGTCATTTCAGTAAGTTCATCATGGGAGCATGCAAGGATTTGGAGAACCAGAAGAAGAGAAGACATGCACGATTAAAATTAGGCAAGATGAAAAAACTGAAATAACAAAAATGGAGTTTGTGTGAAGTGGTTGCATGTGATGTTTGGTTATGGTTTTTATCACCATGTGTTGTAAAACACCCCTCAATAATTATTTCAAATCCATGGATATCCTTTTAATTTTAGTGTCCGTTTTTCAGGGACATGTGGTAGATGTAAACTTGAAGTTTAAAAAGTGGATGTCTTTTAATCTTTAAATTGCTGTGCGAGATCAATTATTTGATATTTCAACAGAGCAATAATTTATTATTGACTCTGTTTAGTTGTGTTAAGCAGCAGGCTTGACTGTCCATCATATCTAAAAAAAAATTCTTTTTAGTCCCCAATATAGGCCCTTTGCAGCTGGGGTCACGTGACCAAATTTTTCCTAGAAAATTTTTATATTATGGGCTATAACTTAAAGAATACCAGAAATGGAAAGAGCGCATCGAAAATACCAAAATGGCCAAGTTTGAGCCCCCTGGAATGAAAGAGTAAGTTTATACGACAGTTTGAATTTTCGGAAAATTTAGAAGTTTTGTATGGGAAATGTTGCTGGAGAGCAAGTTCTTGCTCTCCAGCAACATTTTCCATACAAACCTCCTTATTTTTCTAAAAAATTCAGACTGTCATAAAATCTCATCTTTTAATGATGGGGGCCTCAAATTTGGCCGTTTTGATATTCTGGACATGCTTCTCCATTTCTGGCATTTGTTAAGTTATAGCCCATAATTTTATGAAAAGTAGGTCACGTGACGGCTTAGCTGCAAAGGGCCTATTGGGGACATTTTGTCTTATTACAATTCTACTATGTGACGCAATAATTTCTAGCTTAATGGTTGTGTTTGCCATATTTCTACTATTTGATGCAACAATATTACAGTCAAACCAAGTGAAACATGCCCCTCAAGATCACATTAATGAATTGGTTTTTGGAATATTAAACCGCTAGTCATTTCAAGAATGCAATAATGAATTGATTATTCGAAAATTGAACCCGGTACTCAGATTCTAAGAATATGGCTAATGGGTTTAACATTAAAAAAAATCAATTTAACATTGATTTTTGAAATGACTAGCAAGTTCAATATGCAAATCAATTCATAAATGCAATCTTGAGGGGTACGCTTCACTTGATTTGACTGCAAGGTTATCAGTTTGCAGTCTCTTATTAACAGAACCATTATACATTAATCTCACTTAGGGTGATCAAGCCCTTTTGAAATTTGAAAGTAATAAAAAAGATTTCACAGAACGTTTCATTTAATTATTGTATTTTTAACATAAATTAAATCAATATCTATTTACAGTAATAATCACAGCTTGCTTTGAAAAGGACATGTGTTAAACCAGTAGCAGAGACTGGGAAACACTTTGCACTGCTTGTTTCAACAAAGATGTTGCAAGGGAATATTGGTCCATAGTGGAAAACATTATATGACCACTGATAATAATTTCATTTAAAATTAAAAATTACTCATCTTAGGGTATCTATTTGCTAATAAAGTTTACTATATCTCACTACATGTTGTGATTGGTCAATTTAGTGGGTCACTTTCCACTGTATTGCATGCTTAAGCTGTTCTTGACAAAATGTCTTGTTATTTTACAGCCCAGCAAACAATATGAATTAAAATGTGATAACTAGCTGCAACATTTTCAGTGTCTTGTCTTGTTTTCACATGGGTCAGTCATTTGAAGTTGAAATGATTTCCTACACCCATTGGACATGCAGGAAAGATATAAATATCTTACTAACTTTGCCTTCTTGATCTATACAGTAAGTTATGGATCCTCCCCTTCAATTTATGACCTGCACACACTTGCCACTTAGGCCATTAGTAAGAGGCATGTATTGAGAATAGACCAAATTAAACTAAACAGCAACAAATGTTAGACTTCACTCCAGACATGATCAGTATTGAAATTTCTTGATCATGTAGGCCTTCTAATATGCAGATCCTGAGAACACCTGCAATTATAGGGCCTTTATTTTAATATTTGTCATTAGTAATATGTAACAGCTCATCAGATATTTATCTGACATCTCATTCCTGTAGTTTACTGACCTGAAATTTTAACTCAAGGTTACAGTTGTCTGTTATATAGCACCATGCAGTGTCTTTTTGAAGGGATAAACTATTTTTGATAGAAAATTTATCTGGGTTGTAATTCTGGCCTTCTCACTTCATTGGCATCATTAGGACAGTAACTGGTCTGGAAATTGGTAATCAGAATAATTAAAACATTCATGGCCTTAATTTCCATTTCTGAAAATCATATAACTCCAGCCACATGTTTCATGATTGTAATTATTGACCATATGACCAATTGCTGCAGACAGCCAATTATTGTTTGTGTAGCAGAATAACATTTCTATAAACTGCTTGAATAGTAGGACCCTCCTTATAATCTGACAAACAGTAAGGCCACCAGTGTCTAGTCAAATTAATGTGGTGACCGCATTATAACAGCAGGACTCAAAAAATGATAGAAAATGTCTGACAAAGTTTTGTTTGGGCCAAACAGAGCAGTCAGTTGAAGTTGCTTCTGTGTCTGTGCACGGTGCTGAGGGAGCTGCAAGGGGAATGTGACAGTAGTTCACTTGGTATTGATATTAAAATAAAGGCAGTGGTGACACAGGGGTATCACAAAGGGTACAAATGTAGGTGGCTGAGTATGCCATCTTAATCAGGCAATTAGCCCAGAGAGTAACTAGCTGAAGTAAATATTGACTTTTGAAAGCAGCTGGCTACCAGTATGTTTGACAACTCAGGTTTATGATAACTTCACTTCACGTAACTGCATACCTACTTGGCTAACTACTATTTCATAGAAACGACTAGCCAGTAAGATCATTATTATTAATAACATTTTTAGTTAATATAAGCTCTCTATTTCAGCAAACATGCTGTGTGCTATTCCTCAAAACCACCAGAACCGAACATAGATCATAAGCACTACAAAAATTGTTCCTACAGCAGCATATTTGGCATAAGAAGAACGAAGATTCAAGTAGGTAGCATCTTTCTTGTATTTTTCAGACTGAAACCTTAGATTTCCTGCCTTGTCATCTAACACTGGAAAAAATGAATTATTTCTTCAGTGAGGTCAAACTGTACGTTAATTAAACATAATTTACATAAGTGTGAAAAGAAGCATCCATGCTTTATCGATCAATACAAAAGTAATACAGGCATCTCGTCATAAGTGGAGAGAGGTTTTAATCTCTAGGTCATTTTTTTTCTTACATTCATTTAGTACAGATACCATCATGGAAATACACTTCCTGCTGTCTGTAGAAAAGACATCTTTTACAATTTTTCCACCATTAAGAAAATGACCAGTGCAAAGTGGAAAGGAGAAATTAAGGTGGCTCCCTATAGTTTTTTGACCGTGCGCGAACCAATTTTGAAAATCGCGCGTTGGCGCGAGCTCTCAAACTCTACGAGAAAGTCGCGCGCGAGATCACACAGTAAAATGCAGACAAACATGGCGTCCACATTTTCAAAATTTGTTCATCGCGAAAGTTACGTGAATCTCCTCCGGTTTCAAAACATTTATCGACCAAATAGAAGACCCTACCCTTCTCTGCTTGATTTGAAAGAGAAAAGTATGAGGTATGCGGGAGTTTCAACCTAAGGAACTGATTTGTTCGATCGTCAAGATCATCGCCATTGTCTGCTTGCTCGTCGGCGCCAAGATGTACTCGAACAACAAAAATAGTGCTTGCAATAGTGAAACATTTCGAGGAAATTTCAAAAAATTCCACCCCACAGTAGGTTCTCAACTAATTCGTAGGTCGAAACTTTGTCCGTTTTGCAAAGAGCTCGAGGTTAAGTTAAATCTCTTTCCAAGTTCATCCGCCCAACTTTCACGCGAGTATCTTCAGTTTTCTTCGGTGAAATTTCTTCAAATTTTGCAGTGCGGTAATTACCGTTTACGCCTTCCGCCTGGCAGTTCATCAAGAAAATTTGTAAGACAATTTTTTAAGTGGAGCTAAAAAACACAAATTAGCTAAAAGCAACGAAACTACCTTTGTAACCCCTATTTTTTTGGCCTTCAGAAGATTCCTCTGAACAAATTTCATGTAATGTCAAAGTTAAGGAAATTTTCACCGCAGGAAATGGAAGAAAATTGAAATGAAAGCAAAATATACACTGTAAACAACCTATCTTTAGAGAGTTGTATTTCCAGGTAAAACCCTGTTAATTTAACAGTGATGGTTCAAGAGAGTAGTTTTGTCTTTCAGAAGTTAATTTTGATAGACTTGAGACAGGTGCGATTAAGAGTAATACGAAAATTCCTGTGGATAGTGGATACTAGTGCACGCTAAATGAACAGCGAATAACCATATGGAGCCACCTTAATTCTAAAATTTGATTTCTGAAACACAGTACAGTGTAAACTCATGAATAACTTTGTTTGAGAGATGTTGGGTTCAAAGGTGCTGATCTGTTTTCCGTTTATTCTACACACTTTTCTGTACAATTTCCCACAAGCGATTCTGTCTTGAAAACAATAATTGTCAAGACAGTGAGAACAGACGGGAAAAATTATTTAATTAATCTGTAAAAATAAAATCTCATGCCTCAATTTTTTTTCACACTGATATGAAAATCGTAGACAGAGTAGAACCCCTTGTAGCTTGCATGCAGACATACCTGAAATTTGTTCCCCTCTTTGAAGAACATCATCAATGTTTTGAACCATTATTCTTTGTACATCATGGAGTTCATCATTTAATCTGTTTAAGTTTCTTCTTGTTCTTGAGTCCTGGTAGTTCTTTCTTGCCTTTTGAATATATGTATCTAAAAGACAGCATTCAGTTACTTACATGTACTTTACAATGTACCATGATGGCCAATTGTTTTTGTACAAGTTGGTGAAAATTGTTTTTAGAAAATTATATTAAACTCTGTCTCGGAAATTCTGTAATTTTGTCCAGTCAAAGTTTATCTTCACCGCAAGTTGTGTAGTTCAACAAACTGTTTTACTCTCACAGTATCCCTCTCCACTCGAGTATAAATTTCTTGCATTTTGTTGGAACAATCTAAGACAGTCTTGCAGGGACACCTGTAGTGGACGAGCAACCTACTGAAAGCCACTTCACGTAAACTGAGACTTTATCTTATCAACATGCTATCCCTGCGGCAAGATTTTAACAGACAGTTGGATTAATAACTGGGTTCAACTTGACTAGATTCTAGAAAAAAGAATTTAACTAGGGAATCAGAACATGGTAGGTAAATGCTCACCAAATTCAATGAATGAGTAAGGTCTGGTTGCTGTAGCAATTTTATGACCAAACTCCCTGTGAAACTCGGAAGATAACTCCTCAAGAAAACTAAACGCGGCTCTTTTGGAGAATGTCTTGTCTGTTAATGTCAAAAAACACACACCATTTTCGATAATGTAACTGTTGACAAAAGGAAAAGGAAGAATCATATCATTATCACTGCCTTGACAAGATGTTTCAAAACACATAATATTATTACTTTGCATGTTGTCAATACTTCATAACAGTCACTTGTAAATATCAAGACGACATGCAAAAAACTATGTTTCTTTCTTTTCAACTCCTCTATGATCATGTTGTAAATCTTGAGGTCATGACCCACATAAAAAGTGCAAAATCCAAATGGCAAAAAAGCTGTTGAAGTTAGAATATTCGGAAACAAACATCAGGTAAGTAAAATGTCATTGGTTCCTGTTGAAAACACTAGCATCGGATGTCACACATGTACTATGGTCTTTGGCATTGAAAAGAAGCAAAATTCAGTGGTCTTCCTGACAAGTTTGTTAGGTTTTTATCTCTGCAAGATTAAAATTCTAGGTTGTGTTAAAAATATAGTCAATGCTATCATGTGCCCCTTGAAAGATACACATATATAAGAATAGCCCTGGATGAAATAATAGACCTCTTTAGCTTGGGCAGTTTATTTTCCCATTTCAGACCATGTGATATTCTCCAGAGAATAGTTCTTTTATCATCTAAAAGTTATTCATTCATATGCACATGACTATTTAAAAATTTGAAAGCAAGAATTCTCAGGAGTATCATCACATGGTCTGAAATGGGACAACAAACTGCCCAAGCTAAAGAGGTCTATTATTGAGAGAAGCTCTTATTATTGAATTAAATTGAAAATGTATTGTGGTAGGGTTGTCATCAGTGTTACCATTGTGATTGCTTAATCTCTGCTATTTAATACTCACTGAAACATCATTGTTCCAGTTTCAATGCTGCTCCTTGCTGGTGAGTGGTCTGTGAGTTTTCTGAACAACATCTTGGCTTGTGCCTGGTAGTCCTTAATGTGCTACAAGGATATAAAATTTAAATGGCAAAATTTCTTTCAATGGGAAAAAGAAACAAAAAAGGTGAAAAAAACAGTTGTACTGATCTATGTATAGAAAGTAAGCTCTGTAGCCACTCCTTTCCTAATATTGATCTGACAAATTTATTTTTAACAGATCTGTACAAAGTTAATGGTACTTACTACTAGCTACTAGGGTCTGAGGTGTGCATTCCTCAGTTTTGTTTCAAATATCTTGACTGTCCAATTTAAGAAATAGAAAACATGTACCGTGTTTCTATCGACTTATATAAACACGAGTGGAAGTTTGGGAGAACGAGAAAAGCTGTGTGTTTTCTACATGTATTTTCTAAATGTATTTCATTTCTATTTCTTCTATTTCATCATTACATCAACAGCTCATGCTAATTATGTGTTTCTATCGAGTTTTAGAAACATGGTTTAAAACCAATCAGTGTGTGCATTTGTTTCAGTTTCAGTTTATTCACACTTATTCCAGCATAATATTAATTTACAAGACAAGAAAAGAAAAAAAAGGTAAAAACAAAAGCTAGCTTACATGTGCACTAGACATTAATTTGAAACAGTGTGTAGAGGCCAAAGGAGGAGAGCTTTTGAGTTGGCCACAACCACAGTGCAGTTACTAGTGAGGGGCGGTTATGTACACAATATACATAGGTAACAATTAGTTAAGGCAGAGAACTAGGTAAAATAGATTAATTATTAATCGATAGAGCTAGATAATAATTGAAATTAATTCACTGACTGTCTTGTAGGAGACGCTTATATTCTTTTTTGAAGGTATTAAATGGCAGACACTTAACTTCAATGGGTATTGCCTCCCAGATTTGTGATGCCACTACTCTGAACCTTGCAAGGCAATCATTAGATCTAGAGGGTGGCCTATATAGGTTCTGGTTGGTGCCATATCTGGTACTATAATTATGAACTGTGGAAGCAAGTTGTACCAAATCATAGAGAGCAGGAGGTGTTTCCTTTTTTGGAATTGAATTTTATGCACAAGGCTGGCAATTTTAAATTTAAAAATGTTCTCTAATTTTAGGATTCCCAATAGGCGGATTCATGCTGACATCATTGTTTACATTTCTGCTAATTTGCGTACGGCTTTGTGTATACAAGGAAACATGTTAGATAAGAATTGGCTTCAGCTAGCTAAAGAGCTAGTGAAACTTAGTACATGGTGAAATTTTTAGCTCTTTGGGTGTAATATTCAAGAAGAAATTGCCTTTCAAAAACTGCAAAATTTCTGGGTGGCAAAAGCGCTAATGAGCTCATACATCCTTTATTAAATTTTGAGTTTTTAAACCCCTGTTGCACAAAAAGTATTCAATATATCAGGCTCATATTCACTGGCAGAGTTTATTGTACTATGACCTTTCAATATTCAGAACTGATTTCTTTGTAGCTCCATCAAAAACTGAATTGCTTATGCTAATGAGGCAAATATTGTAAACAAGGATTCCCCTATAGTAACCCAATTTGTTTTGGGTTATTTTCTAATTAATGTTGTTATACCCTGCAACTGATACATCTCTTTTGATTGGATGAGAGTATATCATGAGACACATATACATGTATCTCGACAAACTATCGACCATTTTCATGACTCAGGTGCTGCAAGTTAACAGCTACCAGTACTGGAACTTTAGACTGCCATGCAAGTAATGTACCAGAGACCTTGATGAATTTGTGACCAAAACCTGAAAAGGTGTCATCGGCAGCTAAGTTAAATAAAATTTGGAAACCTAAATCAATTCTCTTAGTTGCATTATATAAAAGAACACTACATGTAGGTAAGGAGCCTCCTCTAGTTTTTTCTTCAGGACCCTCAAATATGTATGCCAAGTAAGTTAGATGTAAAGTGCTTAATGGTTGCCAAATGCCTAACCAGCAGAAATAAACAATTCAATTTCTCACTTGTCAAAATTACACCGACTGTCCTTAGACAGACAGACTTCCAGTGCAGCCAGGAGATAATTGAAGGGTTCGGTGGAAAAAGGGCGTTAGGATTTTTACTCAAAAGTGAACTTTGTCAAAAGCGCTCCAAATTTCGTATGCAGTTTTGTTTAGGTGCGTTAAACAATGTTCTGTATGTGTTTTCCCTGAAATTTGCTTCGTTTTCGAGATATTACGTATGCAAAAAAACCTGTATTTGTTGTCACGTCAGCGCGTGACCGCAAAGACGGTAATTTCACTTAAAATCCAGCAAAATATTGATCTTTCGCAACGTGTAACCTTAAAAAATGTTGAATTCAGGTTTTCAAAACCATTAAAATGTTAATTTAACGTTAAGGCATGACAGCGAGCACTTTTGTTTCACTTAAAAGCGAGCAAGCTAGTCATTTTACGCAGCGCGTAAGCTCAAAAACGGCCATTTCAGGCCTAAATAGGTTAAAATGTTGATTCAACGTTAAGGCATAACAGCGAGCACTTTTGTTTCACTTAAAAGCGAGCAAGCTAGTCATTTCACGCAGCGCGTAAGCTCAAAAACGGCCATTTCAGGCCTAAATAGGTTGAAATGTTGATTTCACGTTAAACCTTGAACGAAAGCATGTTGTTTTCACTTAGAAAACAACAAAATGTTAACTGCTTGCAACGTATAAGCTCAAAAATGTAGGGCTGACAGATAAACAGATTTACGCTTTTGTGAAACCGTCGTACAAGTCTCATCTGCATGGCCTCTGATCCCAGAAATTTGAAACACTACAAATCATGCCGATTTGAAATAAAATCAAGGCAACCTGGATCACAGATCTATGTTTCAATCGATCGCTTCTTGTTGGCCATTATTATGTTGGAATAAAAAAGGAAAAAAACAAGCTCTGCAATTAGTTAAGAAATATCGTCTCGTCTTGTCTTGTCTTGTCCTGCCGAACGTGATCGCAATGCATGCCGGGAAGGTTCCTTTACACCTCGTGCGCGGGTAAACATGGCGGATGATACAAGACAAATTTTATAAGTCTAAAAGCAGTTCTCACTTTCCAAACTTTGATACTAGCAACGCTTGGCAAATGGGCCACAACTCACGACAGGGTTTTTTTCTTGGGCAAGAAATGCTCTTGGACTTTGCTGCCTGGATCGACCTGACTTCAAACGCCGATATCAGTTGCGTTGGAAGTTACAGAACACATTTTGCTTCTTTAAAACGTGTTGGTGACTTACGGGTTATCAAGGCTTTATGATGCCTTTCAACCACCAGGCAGGCTACAAGGTACTTAAAAACAATGCTTAAGATATTAGTCGAAAGAGCTGTAATGCATGGCATCTCTTTTCAGCTCTGAGTGGGATTTGCTTTGACGCTCGATCGAAACTCACGTGTTGTGTTTACGTCACAATAACCTGTATAAAATTTCTCTCTTACGGGTTAAACTCCATACGCAATTTCTTTAAATAGATATCTTGATTTTTGATAGAAGTAAAGGAACAGAACGAAAAAAAAGATTGTCCGACCTCGTATCGAACCCTCGACCCGTGTCACGGCAAAACAAGTACGAGTCTGGGCTCTTTAGCCCCTTATCCATTGCGCTAACAAAGCAGATGTAAGAGATTTAGGTATTATAGTGAGTTCATCGCTTAGCGAAACAAAAGGTTCTTTTGTTTTTCATTCAAGAAAAGGTCCCCAGAGGATTCCCTTGGAAAAATGTGTTTTTTTGCATACGTAATATCTCAAAAAGGAAGCAAATTTCAAGGAAAACACATACAGAACATTGTTTAACGCACCTAAACAAAACTGCATGCGAAATTTGGAGCGTTTTTGACAAAGTTCACTTTTGAGTAAAAATCCTAACGCCCTTTTTCCACCGAACCCTTCAATTGAAGCTCTCTATAGCTAGATAAAAACTGAAGGACTTCAAAGGTAACTATTTCAAGGAGATTGCAACGTAGCTGTAAAACATATATTTTGGGACAAGTGTACTGTAAACATCACACAACGTTTACTTTTGTGACGCAAGCAAATTTGAAATTAAAAGCTTTTATCTACATGTGATGTGCAAGACAGTCTCTGGGACTGTAATGATAATATATAGATTTAGGCCAGCCTAAAAGCGTAGCTCCTGGGCCGGGTTGTTCAGAGCCCGATCAAACTAGCCGAGGATAAAGTAGAATTTTGATTTGAGTTTTGTAACTTTGCGGTGAGATTTTCTGTATATTGTTTTTGTGTTTTGAATTTTAATGAAAGCAAAATACGCAAAACAAAAGCAGTGAAAAAACTTTGTACAAAAGAAAAGGTTATAATTCGGTTAAATTTTAATCCTGGGTTAGCGTTAACCGGCTTCCTACCAACCCTACGCTGTTTACAGCAAGTTAATCCTGACATGAGCCCGCGATCTGATCGAAAAAAGCAGCACTTGGGCAGCGGTCAACTTTAAAAAAACACGTGACCTCGATGAGCCCTGAACTTGAGCCCGCGATATGGTCACGTGATACTGGTCAGCGGATTCCTTGTTTTGACAGGTGTCAATTGACTGCAACATGGATGTCCAAAGGACGCTTTAAACCAAGGGTACATGTGCTCTGTCAACCTACAAGGAAAGCCCGCGAAAACTGAAGCCTCGTTTTGGTTTACGTGTCAATTGTGGCCGCCATGAGGAGGCCTGGGCGCGAAAGATGGCGGACGTGTGCTCTGAAGCTCCGCTTTCAAGATAAAAATCAAGATGCCTACGGAGGCAGACAACGCAACAAACCATGAAGAGGCTGATCAATCGAGCGAGAAGATTGCAAAGAAAAGAGAATCCCGAAGAAAAAAACGAATGCGAGCACAAGGATCTCAGACTGATGACGACGAAGCCCTTAGTGATGGCGAACAACACGAGCATGGCTGCTCCATGTGTAACACGAAGCTGAACGATATACAAGGCAAACTCGATAAACTGCTATCTGTGCTACCCGAAATACAAGACTTGAAGATCCAAGTAGCGAAGCTGGAAACGGAAAAGGAAGAACTCAGGGCGAGTCTCGAGTCAACACAAGCAGAGGTTGAAGTATTGAAGGAGCAAGCCAGCGCGACCGCGGCGACGCTGAAAATAACAACCGACAAGATAGTCAAACTTGAGGAGCTCGAACGCAGGGTTGTGAAACAAGAATGCTTTAACAGAAGAAATAACATCAAATTCTTCGGCATTAGCGATAACGAGCAGGAATCCCCAGAAGATACAGAAGCAGTCCTGAGAAACTTTCTTCATAAAGAAATGAAACTTTCAAAGAAGCACCTTGATGACATTGAATTCGAGAGAGTTCACAGAATCCCAACCCGTGTGCGCGAGGAAAAAATAAATCAACATCCAAGACCGATAATTGCCAAGGTTTCTTTCTTTAAGGATAAACAACAAATCAAATCGCACATCAAGCACTTGCCAAAGGGGAAAAGGTTTGGTGTGGCTGATGACTTCCCGAGAGAAGTAGATGAAATAAGAAAGGAGCTTTACCCAGTGCTGAAACAGGCAAAGAGAGATCACAAAACTGCTTTCTTCAACGTCGAAAAACTAATTATTGACAAAGCTGTCTACCGAGGACCCGAAACAAAAAAATTTACCCTCTACGGTCGAATCATGGACAATATTTAATTCTGTTTATAATTTAGTGCCTCTGTAGTGCAGTAGCAAGGCTTACGTGAATCTCAGACAGGAGAATTCGCCCTAATTGCTGCAGGTATTTATGTTTTGTGTTGCATGTTGTATTAGTTTGTTTTTGTCAGGTTTTCAATTGCTTTAAGTTTTGCTTCGCTAGCGCTAAATTTGAATGCTTATTACTTCAATCGTATCTCATGAAATCTGTTGTCTGGAAATTGCGTTGCATTTTTCTTTATACATGCATATGGCTTTCAGTGTTTTGTCTTTGAATGTTCGAGGGTTAAACAAGACGATCAAGCGACGTCAGGTATTTCGATGGTTGCATCAGCAAAAATCGGATGTAGTATTTTTACAGGAGACATATTCTTCTGCGCAAAATGTAAAATCGTGGGAAGCAGAATGGGGTGGTAAAATGATTGGAAGTCATGGCACTAATCACAGTCGAGGAGTAATGATTTTATTTAAGCCAAAACTTGATGTAAATATCGAGCAAATTATATCGGACAAAAATGGTAGATATATCCTTGCTGAAGTATTGGTAGAAGGCGAAAAAGTTGTTTTCCTGAATATTTACGCTCCGAATGATCAAAATCAACAGGTGCAATTCCTTAGAGGGTTATCTAAGTCCGTTTTAAACAAATATGCCGGGGAAAGAATAGTCCTAGGGGGAGACTTGAATTGTGTTATGAACGAAATTGACAAACGCGGAGGGCGTTCTTTCGAACAAAAGAAGACGGTTATCCAAGAAATGAAAACTCTAATGAGAATTCACAATCTTATTGACACCTGGAGCTGCAAACATCCAAATAAACAAGCATTCACGTGGAACAATCCATCCAAGAAAATCTATTGCAGATTAGACTATCTTTTTATTTCAAAAAGCATGGAATCCGCAATACAAAACGCTAATATCGTGGCTAACATTTTTTCCGATCACTCTGCTGTAAGCCTGTCAATGTCCTTAGAAAGTAATGAGACAAAGCGCGGCCCCGGATTCTGGAAATTTAATAATTCATTGTTAATGGATAAGTGTTACACGGAGATGATAACAAAACAAATACCAGAGTTTATGGCCAAATACTGCAACCTCAATGACAAAGGCTTATTTTGGGAAATGATCAAAATGGAAATTAGAGCATCAACAATAATTTTCGCTAAAAATAAAGCCAAACAAAAAC
>OZ026597.1:25895773-25898273 GCA_964020085.1 Micromussa lordhowensis | reverse complement strand
ATTTTGGCGCCAAACATTGAGAACTCATTCAGTCAGCGTGATCCGCTAGCGAGTTGTCTGTAACCTCGTTTCATCCTATTTTGGTAAGTCTCCTTCCTTATTTCGTTTCACAAGGCTGAATGTATGCCAAGCTATTTCACGCAAAGCTGTGCTATTTGATATTACGCTGTATAACTTCACCAAATACTGTGCCATTACATCCGGGGCTGACTCATTCGACATCATGCTGAACTGTTTCGCTTGACTCTGTGCCATTTCATGCTCAGCTATTCCATCTTAGCCTGTATCAATTGTTACTATGCTCTGCCATTTCGTGTAACGCTATCATGCTCAGCTATTCCATCTTAGCCTGTATCAATTGTTACTATGCTCTGCCATTTCATGTAACGCTATCCCATTTTAAACTATGCTGTGCTGCTTGAACAGAGATAGCTAGCCTATTCGTTCTTTGACATGACCAGATCTTTTTATGTTGTACCATTTAACAAACTGGAGCTAAACTACTTACATTTAGACTGAATCAATCGGGTGTTCATTGTACCGTTTTGACAAGGGCGGCTAGACAGTTTCCAAACTGTCTAAACCATTTACTGGTTGAGTATCCCATTCCACCTAAGACAACCGGTCCAAGTGCATTGGAACTGCATCATTTCCATATAACCTGTATCAACTAACAAAGGATGTTTAAACCATTTCTGTTTATGCTAGACTGTTTGTATTTTTAGTGGTGACGGCGGCCCATACCTGAATTTCCAGGGGTAGTAGGTGGGAAATGGAAAATATTGGCAGGGAGGGAGTGTGGGGGAGGGTGTTCTGAAATGTTTTTTTTTTGTCTGAAATAGGTAGCTCTTGCCTTGCTTGCTCTGAAACACTAGCAAGTACAATTTTTTGTTTTTTTTGTTTTTGCTTTTACAAGAGTTACAAAGAGCTTGGTCCAGGGCAGCTCATTTTTATAAGCTTAACTGTAACTCCTTAGTTGTTAAAGAACATGTTCTTTTATGCCTCTAACCCTTGAGTTGTGAAAACAGTGCTATTGGATCATTAACTGAGAAGTACAATGTAACTCCTCAGGCTAGGCCTTGTACATGTAGAGGCCAGCTGGTCAACCTAGCTCCTGCCAGTTGATATTTTTTATAACAAGTGTCTGCAGCAAGCAATCATCTGGTTATTTACAATGCTCAGTTGACATCAGTCATTATACATTATGTCTTCTATATTTTTCAGCTGGTTCACTCATTTCTATGTTGCTGGAAGTTCTCTGTCATGGGCACTTCTGTGGATGTTGCTAAATCACTGTGTTTACAATAACACTTCAACAACAGATGGTGTAGCTCAAATACTGGACCTAAAGTACAATCCTCATGTCAACTGCTTTACTGTTCTGGTATCTCTGCTTCTTATGTTGGGACAGACTTGTCGCAGATTGTTTGAATGTTTGTTTATCAGTGTGTTCTCAGGCAAGATTCACTTGGCGCATTATTTGGTGGGTGTAGCCTACTATGGTTTGGATTTAGCTTCAATTGCTGCATCATCTCTCACAGTAGAGAAAAAAGACAGAGGTGGGTGATGGGAAATGTTCTAACCAATTATGTAATTGCCAACGAGCCAGCCGAGCGAAGACGCTCGGCTGGCGAGGCAGCAGAGAATAGTGCCGCGCGAAGAATGACGTATGCGAAAAAATTCTCGATCGAGCTCTGAAAGTGTAAGTGTAAGGTGTAAGATGTAACAATGGCTCAGTTTGAGCCAATTGCAAGGACGGAACTATTTGAGCTATTGTAGTTTTTAGCCAATCAGGAGGCGCGTTACATCTAGACTTGTCTCATGGAATATCATTGTTTTCTTTGCTGTTGTGTTTATCCAACTGTGAACAATTTGATAGTCTCAGAACGTATCGAACCAGCGTGTTTCCTCTCTCACTTTATCGAAATGAAAGTTCAATTGGGGAGCGTACCCTTTACAAAACTCTTCTTCTAATTGGAATATTCAGGAAAACTGTTAGACAAGAGCAAATCCAAGACACAAAATCGACACGAAACACCACAGAATTGAACGAGCGTGTTCATGAATCGAAACAGTGTATTCCTTCTCTGTTTACCTATATCGAACTGAAAGTTCCATCGGGCAGCTTTTTTTGGAAAGATTTTGTTCACCAGTTGAACCACTAGAGCAAATCCAGTGTTGAAATCGAGCATATCGAACTGAAGGTTGAGTCGGCAGTGTTTCCGAACAGAACTGAACGAGCGTGTTTATGACCGTTTATCATACGGTCGAATCCAGTGATCAAAACACAAATCGGATCTGTTTTGCCACAGAATTAAACGAGTCGTGTTGATCAATCAAACTAGCGTGTTCACTTTCACTTTGACTTTGCCCATCATATTGAACTGAAAGTTCGGCCGAGCAGCGATAAATTCCAATACTCTTGATATTCAGGGATTGCGTGACGAACGTTACCGGCCGGTAAACGTGTTATAATTTTCTCTCGGTAATGTTTGCAACA
>OZ026597.1:25768273-25893273 GCA_964020085.1 Micromussa lordhowensis | reverse complement strand
ATGATATCACTGGCCTACAAAAAATCTCATTGTCTTTACTGCCAATCATTATCCAGAATTACGATGTGTAATTTGCACTGGTGTTACACTTGAACTGCACTGCTCTCAGCAATCAGAATCCAGTAATTTTTTCATGTGTATTAGGGCCAATATTCCCCAGTATGGCCCTTGTGCTCTGTTAATAAGAGGTTATTATTCTGTTATGTAGTTACCAGTTGACAAAGTCTTGCACAGACCTATGCGTTTATGCAATTTGTTGAATAATATGGAAAATTGGCAAAGCTTGTTCGGTCAAGATGGCTGGATATTGGCCAAATTCTTTTTTAGTGCATGTTTAAGTCCATAGTAGCACAAGAAGTACCATTTTCTTGCAGAACACAGCCAGTAATCCAGAGCAGCAAGATACATGTAGCCCCATCTTGCCTAGCACAGTGCAGGATTTGGTTTATCTTGTCTGCTCATGGAGTTTGCCATTATGATAAATACAATGGGTGTGGAAGAGTTTTTGTACTTGTTTTGTCTAGCATGTTATTTGTCTTACATTAGGTGTCGAGTTGGATAAACTCTACCAACAGAAATTGCTGATCTTTCATGAGTAAAGCATTTGACACACCTAAGATAGGGAAGGGCTACAGAAATCAAATACAAATACATTAAAAAGATCAAGTAGTAGAAAAATAAGCTTTATTTCTCTTGTTTTCATTCTTTAACCCAACTTATAACTTAGTTTGAATTTTACAGATTTTACAGTTATACTGAACAGTTTGAGATTTTAATGTCAAGTCTTACATTAGTTCAAAAATAAGTCCCAGAAAATGATCGAAGGATATATCATCAAGTACCCAAGGTTGTTACTACCTTAATGATGCAGTGATTAAGTAACTAGCAGCCTACATGGTAATGACAATATATATTACGCAAAAGCATCATCACCAACAATATTTGTAAACAAACGTGAACCCATGTCTTTTCTAACCTAATTCCGATGGTTTTGAAAATATATATTTATTTTGATACCTTCTCAAGGAGGTACATAATTTTCTTTGCACAGCCCTGATGACTAAATATGTCAAATTCTGTTAATTGAATTTCACAATGTCTGACCAGCAGACATCCCTTCTCCCTTAAGCGAAGTTTAGAAACCCTGTTTGTAAACTGTAAACTGTAGTTTCCATTTTAGGGTTTCTTTTCTATGTAACAAGTATGCACAATACCAATCATTTGGCACAAATAAATCTGTTATTGAAAATTGTTTCTAAAATCAGCTTCTGCAAAACAGTGTTGTCGCACACAATATTTGTAGGTTTTTTATGTTACCCTTATCAGTGGATAGTATAATATTACTTTCTTTACAAGGTGACATACACCAAAATTCTTACTATCAAATTTTGTACAAAAAGGAAGAACCTTTCAGGTGTAAAAGATGTAACAGAGACAAAAATACAAAATATCCAATGTAAGCTTTCAATGAAATGAGACGAAGATGACAAGTGGAACCAACAACAAGTTGGGAACTGGCAATATTAATTAGATACATGAATCTATCCAACATAACTTCTAAGACATACACTAAAACACGTTGTTGAGTACAATTTTTTTCCACCAATGAGGATGAAATGCATGTAAAACAGAGTGATTTACTCGTGTACATCAAAGTCTAGGACAAGAAGTTTTGTTTCTTCAGTCCCATTTCTGCTTCCTACAGCGCAAACTAACTTCTTTTCGTCACATTTCACTCTCCATACTACCCCACCACTGCCACCACTGTCCAGCTTTACGAGATCTCTGATAAAATCTCCTGTGCGCAAGTCCCAAATTTTAACTGTGCCATCATCTGAACTGGTGATGACAAACCAGCTGTTAAACTGAAGACAGGTGACTGCACTTTGGTGCTTATTTGGGCCTGCCAGAGTCTGTAAACACTGACCAGAGGTTATGTCCCAGATTTTGACTGTGGAATCTGCATTTCCAGACACCAAAGTGTTATTCTTAAGCTCCATGCCACTGGTCAGGGACTGGTGTCCAATTAACGTGTGAAGGCACTGTCCAGTTTCTACATGCCATACACGTATTGAAGTGTCCAGGGAGCCACTGACAATGTACACACCATCAAACTGCAGTGAATAGACTCTGTTTGTATGGCCTTGCAATGTGTGTATACACTGTTCTGTTTCAGGGTCCCAAACCTTCACAAGAAAGTCATAAGCTCCGCTGACTACACGCCTCCCATCATATTTAACACTAAAAAGAAACAAGTCAAGCCATTTAGAAACTGGTCACTGTCATTTACAATCAGCATTAAGCATCATTTCCTGCCATTTCTACGAGTTATCTGCAATCTCTGAAAACATGACATTAACCTCCCTTGGCTCACCACTGGCAAATTGTTCCTGAAAGCTAACTTCTGTCTTGGGCAAACAAGACAAGTTAAACTTCAGCTACAATGTAAGGATCGGACAAGTGCAAGTCAATGTAGCTTGCTTGGATTACCATATTTTGATTTATCACTGATGGATATACTTTTTTGAAGCACAACCTTGTTAGTTTTAGATTCACTGCGTATTATAAAGTGCTCAAAAATCTGTGTAGTAAGTGGACAAATTTTAGTGCATGCACCAGTGTGAACTTTAACTTGTGCGAGTATTTGTAAGGTCACTCATTTGGATCTTCGATAACCATCTCTGTTATTATAATGAGAGCCCAGTAGATGCACATATTGCACATTATTAAAACTTACCATCTCACTGCAGCAAGGTGACCAACCAAAACATGAAGGCAGTTCCCAGATGAAGTGTCCCAGACCCTTAGTGTTCCATCTCTAGAGCCACTCACTACAGTGCCATCATGCATGTCCATACAACGAACAGTGGATGAATGCCCATATAATGTGTGCATACAGTAACCAGTGTCTGCATTCCAAACTTTTAATGTGCGATCAGTTGATCCACTGACAATCACATTGCCACTCAGCTGGGATGACCACACCCCTCCAGTGTGTCCTACAAGAGTGCGTAAGCACTTTCCAGATATGGCTGACCACACTTTCAGAGTACCATCATCAGAACCACTGACAATTCGGCTTCCACAAAACTGAAGACATGTAATAACATGGTCATCATGTCCTTTGAGGATTTTTGATGGCCGAAGTGGGCCTGTTCTCCAGTTCCAGTACACCCGTTGCTTTGTCAAGTACAGTTTCTTGAATGGGCTATTTACAGCTTTAGTGTTCTGGTTTAACTGTTGTGAATTATTGGATCTACGCCTGTTACATTTTACAGGGGTGACTGGCTCTTCCTCTATCCTTGCTTGCTTACATTTTTGTTTCCAAAGCCTGGAAAATAAGATGAGGATATGAAATCATACAAACCTTTTGATGCAAAACCATATTTCTAACTGTTAATTTTGTTTCAGTGTACCTAGTCAGTAATCTCTAATACATCCGGAGAATGTTAAAGGAAAAGTAAAATTATTGCTTCAGGTATTTTATACACAGTAAAACTCTTAAATGTTGACATCAAAGGGGCAGAGACAGGTGTCTGTACCACAAAGGAGTCTGTATTATGGAAGCAGTGATTTAATTAACAAATAAAGAAGCCTAAGCCGTGTATTACACTGTGACAAAACACGATGGGCATTTGAGAACACGAGGAAAATGTAGAAAACATTCTCGAGTGTTGTCAAATGTCCGGAGTGGTTTATCACAGTGTAATACACGGCTTAGGCTAAGCACACTGCCTGCAATATTTACATATTGTGGAGGTGTCCATAGATGGAGGTTTACTGGTATACCATGCTTTCATAGAGAACTGATTACACTACAGTAAAATACAACAGCAATATCCAATGATCACTTCCTAACAGCTCCTTTCCTGTCAATTTTCAAAATTCACAGAAAGAATCATAATGAAAAAAGCCAATGGATATTGAGTTTGGAAGACCTTTCTTGTACAAATTGATTACAACAGGTTTAAACCACCAAACTAAACAAGACAGCTGTTACAATTTCACTTATTCAAATGATGCCTCCAAAAATCAAAGCAATGCACTAACAGCAAATAAATGCATTGTGATCACATAGCCATGAGACAGATGTTTAAAGTAAAGTTACCCAGGACATGGCACTGCTGCCGAGTCTCAATGGCCCAACCTTTTTTCAGTTTTTTAGTCAAAGTCAATCTCCACTACTTGGCTAAGTGGGTGGTGGAAATGCAAAAAATATTAACCAATTCCTGGCAAGTTTTACAAGCAAACAGCCTAACCTTTATTTGGTTAACTCCACTGAAGGCATATACAGCATGCAAGTTCATGCACAGAAGCTTCTGGGATAAAAGACTAGGCTATCCTTCTTAGATATAGCCATATTTAGTATTTAACAGCCTGTATAACCTTAAAAAGAGAAAAGTATAAATTCATGTACTTACAAGTTGTCATCGCAAAGTGTCTGCCAGCATTTGCAGGTCTGAGCTGCTCGTAATAAGTCATTAGGCTCTAAAAATGACAGCACATATAATGCAAGCTCTCTTGGCAGCAGAGATATAAAGTCCCTTTGAAATCGTGGTTCAATGGTACCCATTATGTGTCTAACAACTGTCGGCTCACAGTTTTCAATAATCTCATCTAGGGCATACTTCCTTTCCTCAGCTGTCCACTGCTGAAATGTATGCAACCACTCTTCCAGGCCTGCTGGGGGAAGGCTGCAAAAGGACATATGTCGACAGCGGCTGTCTACTGGACTCATTACAGGGGTCGCCGTCTTGATAGTACCATAATTTCTAAGGGGTAGGAGTTTCAACAGTCTTCTTTGAGTAGGGGTGCAAAACTTCTTTTCTGGGGATGCTTTCTCACTTTCATCATTATCCAGTTGATTACTACTGCTAGAGAGCTTTCGCTTTGCTGATTCACTTCTACCCTTTGGTGTGCTATGTCCCTTGTCTGCTGCAGTCGGCAGAGACCTTCTGTTTAATGACGGTCTTCCGGTCTTAACTTTGGCAGAGCCCCTCGTCTCTCGCCTAGTTAGAGACGGTGAGGGTGAACAACAAAGACCATCTTTGTGTACATCAATAAATGAACGTCCGATTCCGGGGATACCTTTCAAGTCTTCGATGCTAGAAAAGCCACCTAAAGCAGTACGAAACTCCACTATATTCTTTGCTATTGCTTTGCCGACTCCATTCAACCCTTCCAGTTCTTCAGTTGTCGCACGATTGATATCCAAACTACGCCCTGGGCCAGCCATTGACGTTCCTGGAATGAAAAACAAGCTAAATATTTAGCTAAATGCTTGTCCCTATATGCACTGAGAACGATTCAAAACATTGGTATCGACTATGCATAAATCATGCACCGACCTCATGATTTTCTTGCACAATACATCACGAAACGATATTCTCATATTATTTGTTTTTTTTTCCTTCCCCCGAATGACAAAAAATACAAAATGCTTAAACTTCTTAAAATTAAAGTAAAGAACGGGAAGATGACTGCTTTCAAACACGAATTTTCTGGTCAGCGTGACTCAAATTGAAAGGAAATTTGGGTTGCTACGCCTCGCGAACGTAACATACAGAAGGAAAGCCGCACTTCGTGGTACCTGTTGTCAAGACCGCGAAATTCACTTTTACAGCTTTAAAGCAAAATTTAGAATATTTTTCAAGTAGCAAAGAACAAACTTTTAGATTACGAGTTCAACACTTCAGCTTTAATCCAAAAATATCGAGAAATTCCTTCTAGGTCAACACAAACATCGCAATAGAAAAGCTTCTTGACACGTTTGATAACACGTTTGGTGCTTTCAATACCTGTCGTATTAGATTAGAAAGCTAATGAAGCATTCGTCTGTTATTTCGACAAAATTTACTATCGAGGAAACCTCGGTATAAGGACATCGTCAGGGAATCCAGTAAAACTACGGAGACATCCCACTTCAATCACCCGATCAATAACGCACGAATCCAAACAACGCGAAATCGACCAAAAAAAAGTAGAAAAACGAAATTCTCACCTTTCTAAAGTCCTATTTCCTGCAAAGCATATCGAACAATTTTCAACGCCACAGTTGAGGGTACATGTCGTATAAATAGTAGATTGTCGTTTTCTCCCTCCGGAAAGGTAAGAAGAAAACACACTACAGTTGAAGCCGTTGCTGCCAAGAACAAAGATGGCGCGTTTCACGTAAGTCGCACGAGGACCTTGGCCCTCAACGTCACACCCTGCGACCCTGCGCGGACTGCGCTACACTTCCAAATATGGGGAACAACACCACCCAAATATGGTTTTGATACAATAATGCTTCCATCTGTTTCAGGCCTTTATCGAAAAGACCACAAAGCGAAGAACGCCTGGGACAAAGTGTAAGTTCGGCTTGTTTGGTTCCGTTCTTTTATATATTTCTGCTATGGCAAATGTAAGCGGGAAGAATGACAACTTTAGAAGGACATGGGACAGAGAAGAGTACGAGAAGAAAGCTAAAGAACGAGCCGAAGAACTTGAAGACGACGAGGACGACGACGACGACGAAGATGAATCAAGTTCGAAGAGACGGCCTTCAGCTCCAATTAAAAGGGAACTTCTCAAAAGAAGAGATTATGATGTGGATCTTGAAGCAAACCTTGGTAAATCGGTGGTCATAACCAAGACCACACCGCTATCCCATACTGGGGGATACTATTGCAATGTATGTGACTGTGTAGTGAAAGATTCAGTGAACTTTCTAGATCATATCAACGGCAAGAAACATCAGCGGAATCTGGGTATGTCTATGAGGGTTGAGAGGTCTTCTCTTGATCAAGTACAGCGGCGTTTTGAGTTGAATAAGAGGAAAAGAGAAGAGGAAAAGCAAAAGAAAGGAAAAGAGTATGATCTGGAGGAGAGAATGGCTGTTCTGCGTGAAGAGGTATCTATCCATCATGCAAACTATTTAGGGACCGGTCATTATTTATGTGGGGGGGGGGGTGGTGGGGGGAATTTTTTAGTTTTAGTGTGAAAGAAAAAACGTGACCCACCCCTTTAACCCCATTAGTTAATTCTTGACCCACCCCCATATGACGATATGTCAGAGGTGACCCCCCCCCCCCCGTTCAATCTATACCTTCTGTTCACTGGACAAAATCAGCATATCGTGCGGACCAGTGTCCTACTACGGCCACTTCTTGATGTGCTTTCTGCTATTGTTACAGGATGACTTTCTTCGTCGTCCGATTCGCAGTCAGTTTCACTGTCATCACACAGAATAAGGTCATTGTCACTGTCACTCTCTTCACTGTCCTCAGCAATGGTGACGCCTGAAGGACGTGAAGAACCACTTGAAGTTCCGTAATGGTGCACTGTGATTCGTCTAATTGATTGCCCCCTCCCCATGATTTCTCTCACCCCCACCCCCCACATAAATAATGACCGGTCCCTTAGGCATTTGTTTTCAGTCCCAGAGAGTTGCAATTTGGCATCAGAGGTTGTTATTAGGGTGGGATATTTCACATCATATGGGAGAGTTTGAGTATAATTTGAGCAAGTTGTCTTTAGGTCAAGGTGAAGCTTGAAGATATCAAGACAATACTGTCCTTTGCACTGTGGTATTGTGGTTTTAAAAAGAAAAGCTTTCCAAAGTTTTGTATTTTGTTTGAGGGTAGATATAAAGTTGTGCCTGTGAAAATTTAATCTCTCTTGAATTTTAATGACTTATGCATTGTAAAAGCAATACTTGAGACATAGTGACAGTGCAGAACCAGTGTTAATTTTTTTTGTTCAAGAGTGATTATTTTTCTTTTTCATTACTCATTTTTCCCAGGTATCATTATGTCCCAAAAGTAGGGGAATTTGATTGCCTAGTATCACCCTAGTATGGGGATAAGTATTTGAATAACATTTTTGGCCCAAGGGATGGGAATTTCACTTAGCGTTACAAAATTGGGAGCAATTTTGCAATACTAGCTCTATTCATGTTGTGTTTCCGGAGAATAATAGTGGATGATGAGTTGGAATTGAATGAGTTCTCTGCTATTGTGTTCAGTAATCCTACAGTGGATAAATAAGTTAGAATGAGTTTGAGGCTACCTGCTACAATGGGGGTGATAACTTTAATAAAATAATGTTTTTTCAAGAGAATAGTAAAGTAAGTGAGTATTGGAAATATCACCCATGATTTGATATAATAAAAGTTGGGAGTTACACGTACATGAATGCTCCAACATTTTGAGACAACCTTTATTAATACATGTATTAATAAAGGCGTCCCAAACTCACAATTCGAGGAATCAATCAAATATTAATGGTTTATGTACGCGCATCAAGTGAGATGTGACTGCCTAAAGTGCGCGGTGTTGTGTTACACAGTGGACCGTTGCGAGTTTCAGCGCTCCACAAGGCATTGTATGGAATTTAAAATAACGAAGGATAAAATCACGCAATGAAATAAATTGTTACTTTTCTTGAGTAAAATTAAGAAAATATACTCACCTTGCCTGGTTTCTGTTGTCCATTTGGCCTATTTTGTCGTTTTTTTTTGGGGGGGGGGGGGTTTCAGGTGTTTGTCACAGTTTTCTATAGATGAAGTCGGCGTTTTTGGGGGGTTTTCAGGTGTTTGTCACAGCTTTCTATAGACGTGGTCAAGACTTTGTCTATAGAAAGCTATGACAAACGATCGATTCCTCAAATCGTGAGTTTGGGACGCCTGTGATTCCATCAAGTGGGAACTTGTAATGTTTATATAAACATTAGGGTGCAGAGACTGTGCAGTATGGAATGGAAATCATCTTTAAACTAAGAGGAACAGGTTTTAGTTTTTTTGCAATGTTTTTGTACATGCAAATTCGTGTGCACTTAACTGTATACATGTACATCATTTCCTTCATGGTATGAAATCAATGGTACAATGTATGCTTCTTGCTTTGGGACATATTCATGTAACTTCAACTTCATTCATGTTGAGTTAAAACTCCTAGCCAAACCTGACTCAACATAATTTGGCTGAAGTTAACTTTTGTAACATTCTACTCTTGACTATTGCTTAGCAATAATCTATGTAGAATTTTTAAAATATGTGAAAATATTCAATATAAATCTTGTTTTCTTTCTTTTATTAAAAGGAGGAACAAAGGAAACAGCAGAGAAAGGTTGCTCGTAAAGAAAAGAAGCAAAAGACTGTTGATGATGGAGAAATCGATCCTGATTTGGCTGCTATGATGGGCTTTTCTGGTTTTGGCACTAGCAAGAAATAATATATTTATTTAACTTTCATTTTGATTTGTAGTTTCTATGGAGTTTGCTAATGATTATGTAACATGACACTCCACATTCTTTATTTCATATCACCACTACTTTGATGAAGAAATCATTATCTAAAATTAGCTTTCATCTAAATGCTGGTCTTATCTGACAGGCATGTGAAAATAGAACAGATAACCCTTCATTTGCGTGATTAAGGGGTGTAAACTATATGGAATCCCAAGAGTTTCTTTCTTTCTCCTTGCTGCTCAGTGTGTCTGTCCTTAACCCTTAAAACAAAGTGCACATGGTATTCTGATAGATCAGCCCTGAGTGACAAAGAGAAAATTACAGAGTCAGAATAATTCTATAGGTGAGCTATAGAATTTAATCTGATATTCAAAGTAAAAAATCTGCTTTTAGTAATTTTAACTCTCCTAACATTGTTTTATGCATGTACTAAGTGCAACAGAAAACAATGGGCAATTTTTAATGTAACAGAAACACCTGTTAAGTTTTATAATTACCTCAAAATAGCCTACAAATTTGTTGACGTGGGTGATTTGGTTGTTAAGAGTTGTGTACCATACATGTACTGCATGTATTGTCTAAGTTTCCATGTCTGTTAATGCAGCCTATAAATCGATAATTGACAGTGATTGCTATGTACAAGTATTTCTTACTGAGTTAAACAAGTCTAAGTGTACATTATTATATAGCTGAAAGGGGCAGGTGTTTTACCCCAGAAACTTGATACAATTCAATTTATAGGGGAGTGAAATTGAATTGTCATGCCATTACAAGTGTACCCAGAATCATTTTACTCGTCAGTTGCTACTATCATTCAGTGTTAGTGAACTTCAGGTATCTATTAGACTATACCAAATTAGAACAGTTCTAAGTTGGTACAGTTTATTAGTTTAGGTACAGTATATTATTAGTTTTCAGAGGTTGATTTTAGTTAGTTGATTGATCATGTAGCCAAGAAAGAGATGGAAAAAAAATCGGAAAAAAGAGCTCTTTTTAAAATTTTATATTTTCGAGTGCACCCTAAAATATACTTTGGCAGCTAAAAAGTGGCATTTTGTCAGGAACACCCTAAGCAAGATAACAAGCATCCACAATTTTTCAAATGGGAACCCTCCCCGGAAAAAAATCCTGTAAATTCTTGTATTCAGATATTAGCAGCCTCAAATTGGAAGCATCATTCTATTGGCTTGTCCTACTTTTGTTTAGCTATAGTTTTGAGAGGGAGGTAGATCGTGTGACTCTAAGCTGAATGATATATAGACCTCTTTAGCTTGGGCAGTTTGTTTTCCCATTTCAGACCATGTGATGATACTCTTGAGAATTCTTGCTTTCAAATTTTTAAATAGTCATGTTCATATGAATGAATAACTTTCAGATGAATAAAAGAACTATTCTCTGGAGAATATCACATGGTCTGAAATGGGAAAACAAACTGCCCAAGCTAAAGAGGTCCATTAGGCATATATTGCCAGTATATGCCATCTAGATAAATGTGAAAACAGAAACAAAACAATATCTTTCATATATATGGGATATTGGGGAGATCTTTCAATACTTCAACAGTTTCACCATGCAAGATTGCTTTAGTGTAAATATGTTAAAGTTATACCAACATTGGCATGTTCTTTATCAGTTCCGCACAATAATTTGTTACAGAGACATAGTGCTTGTTTTCAATAAATGTATGCTTCTTTTAAAAGCAACTGACTATATTTATATGTCTGACAACTTCATTTCACTGGTTTCATTGTTCTGACAGAATTTTAAGTGTTTTTGGCAAAGTTTATATCTGATCAAACATTACTAATGCCCTTTTTCCACTGAGTCGTTCAAACGTCTTGGGAGAAATGACCAGAAATCATCAACTTGTGTTTATGGAGCAAACTGCTACCAAGTGCAGTAACCATGTATAACTTTGAAACTTTCTGAAGATCATTTCTTCTCCACAAGGAAGCTCAAAGTCATTTTCTTTCCCCTGGGGTGGGACTTCCTCATACTATATGATTTTCCTGTGGGGCAAGCAAAGGACAAAATCCACAAGCCCAACATAGCTCAACTGCAAAATCCACTAACCCAGGCTTTGTAAGCTACTGTGGCCCACAAAGGCAGTACAAAAATATTTATCCCAGTACAAAAATACTTATCCCAGTACAAAAATTTTTTTTTCAGTACAAAAATTTTTTTTCTCACTACAATATAAGACAATATAAGATAATGCGGCTACAATTGGCACGCTCAAACAATAATCCCAAAGTTCCTGCCAAAAATTTTCTTCAATGTGTAGCTGAATGTGGAGGTTGTCCAGTCAAAGTAAAAAGCAATTGTGGCACAGAAAATGGTGTTCTTGCTGCAATCCAATGCAAGTTCAGAGGTTCAGCTGATGCTCAGTCCTGGACCTCTTTGTTGTGAGAAAAACACTCAACTAACAATAAATTAAAATTAAATTAAACTGGGACTTCTCTCTTCTTACAGGAACTTTACCAATACCTCAACTGGCCATCTTGTTTTGGCGGGAACCTCACTAGGGGAGCAATGCAGCATGGGTAAAATCTTGCAGGAGAAATATTTGTGGTGAGGAAAATATTTTGTACAGGGATAAAAAAAAATGTTTGTACTGGAAAAAAAGTTGTTCTGGAATAAATATTTTTGTACTGGGATAAATATTTCTATTATATAAACGCTAGTGAAATACCAGAATTTTTCCTTTTACTTAAAAATCATATCTTCATCGCTCGCAATGAAGATACTATTTTTATCTTTCAAGTGTGAGGATATTGAAAAGATCACCATTGCCATGGTTACATAATAACTTAAACTGAACTTAGATATGTTGTTGTGTGATCAAAACATCATCGGATATTCCTCGGATATCTTCAGTAATCTTCGGTAATCTTCAGACGTTTTCGGAAAATGTTGGGAAACGTTTGTCTGGAATTCGGACAACTTTTGGAGAATCTTCAGAAATCTTCGAAAAGTGTTCGGAAATCTTCGGAAAATCATAAAAAAGTCGTCATTAGTATGTTTATATAATAAACAGAACATTACGTGTCCACTTGTGGATACGAATTTTATCTTCTCGTGTTCAACTCGATATCAAGTTGATCACGAGAAGATAAAATTTGTATCCACGCGCGGGCATGTAATATGAGGATGAATTGTTTTAAAATGGTACTGGTTTAAATACTTTTGTACTGCCAGCCCTTGTGGGCCACCGTAGTAAGCTGACTAGAGTAATTAAGTAATTCTTCAATAGAAAACTTACCTGATTCCACTGCTGTTTTTGTAAGTATGAACTTGTTACTTATTTCTCCCTTAACTGAAACGATGAGTGCTAGTCCCCTTCGCGCGCGTGTTGTCACGCGTGTTTGTACGCAGCGTGGGCGTTCGCGTCGACGTCATTCGCTCCCAGTCCTAAATTCCTCTTTGCCACGAAAGCAAGAAGTTGCATGATAAAATGGCTGTTGTCTCTTTCTGAATGAAAACGCGTCTGGTAGAACTACGAGATTGAAACCATGTGATTTGACAAAACGACGAGTCGCTTACCCGTAGACTGGACTTTGGTCCACTCCGTTCACCGTCATGAGTTGGACTGGTTTGTTATCCTTGGTAGTGTGTCTTTCTCTTGTTTATGCCGGTGGCGAATCCAGTCATTCCTCAATGACGCCCGAAGAGAAGCACACAATGAGGTTGGTTTACATTTTGACCCTTTTATTTCAGCTTATGTAGTAAGTCTTTTCATTGCACGCCTGTTGAATATTTAAATTGATTTTCCTTTATAGGGACAAGGTTTTGGAGATGTTTCGCCATGCCTACAACTCTTACATGGTAAGTCATCGGAAACAAGCCTCCTTTGTTAGGGTAAACATGAGTAAAGCAATTACGTAAACGGGCAAGCTTGGTGACGGTTTTTGTTATTTCGCTTCAAGAACAGTATTCCGTGTATTTATGTTGTTGCGGTATTTCAAAAATCAATAAAATGGTTGTTGAAATTTTAATACGTTACCGAGGTAAACTCAAAGTGTCTGTTTTATTTTATAGATTCTGAATTTTACAAGCTCTTAACTATCAAACTGAATGGCATTAGCAGCAATAGGTATTGCAATATGTGCAACCTTTGTTAGCAAAACCATAGGTCCATAGTGGCGAAATTCCCAATGTATATACATGTATTTCGTCAAAAAGCATAAAAGGAAGTAAAATTGAGGCTGGTCACCCTTCTTCAGCATAGTTTGCTAATTTAGACATAAACATTTATTTAATTGTGTACATGTAGATCGAGTGTAAAGAGCCCAAAGATGTCTTTTCAAATGAACATCAAGCAATCAGCTGGGTTTTTTCTACATAGCATACATTTCATGTTAAGCATTGATCTTGCTGTGAATTGCAATAATCATGGTATTGCTACACTGGTGTCCTGTTTTGTTTATGTGGGTTGCATTTCCATGACATTGTAAAAGTCATATGGAATCCCCCTTGCACTGGGGCTCTCAAAGCTTTGCAAAAAATGTGGCAAGATTCATTGAGAACAATTTTTTACAGAGAACATATTTAGCTACCTACACCATCCTGTGAAAGGGCTTTTGCAGCATTGTGCACCTTGTGTAGGAGTAGGAATTCTTTGAAAAAAGTGTCCTCATTACAAAAAATTATAGAAAGAATGCTCTTATTAACCAGATACTTGAATGCTGTGTTCTATATATGAATCAGTCAGATCTATTGTTCAAAAGAACATATCTTTTAATTAGTGATAGAACCAGCTGGTGGATCTGTTGAGAAATGGTGAAGAGTTTCTTTCTACTGTATGGAAACATAGACAGTAGTTTGAGATTATTTGAGAAAGGAAATGGAGAAATTATACATGTACCTATCGATACTTTCCCACAATTTGTGCTTCATTTCTGTACTTGATGGTGCAGAATCTCAAGAAATCATACGAAATGTGGTATGTGATTTAAAACAATTTTTATTTTGTGAATAGTAATTGGTATGTTGAATTCCAATGGAGGGCTGTTGTTGCTATGTGATCTTGACAGGAGGGTGTTTTTTCAGTTGCAAAATGGTGTAGGCTTCAATTGATATTCTGTCTATATTTTTAAGATATCAGCTGTTAAAAAGAAAATAAACTTATTATAATCAAGCTACTTTGTTTGTTCACAAGTATGAATAGGTTCGGAACTACACTTAAATGGCTTTTTAAGATTTTGAAGATGTTGTCTGAGGTTCGATGGCTTAGAGAAAATTATTGTATGCTGAATATATAATTCCTATCAATGCGATAAAAATTACTACATTAATCTTACTTGACCAGTCAAACAGGAATTTCCCGCTAATTATGCCATCCACTTGCACTTGTTAAGTACAATTTTGCAAAGTCAATCCATATCTGTTTTACATTTATTTTTTGTCATGTATTCATTTCTGTATAAATTTGGGATTTCCTTTTATTGAGGTAAATTGCTACGAGTCTTTACAGTGCATTAAAATCATGACAACTTAAATCCCCAATAACTCAACCTGCTTTCCATGTTTACTGGATTATCTGGATTCTTCATGATTTCACCGTCCACCTTTACACACATTCAAAACTGACCGATTAGACCTCAGAGGGTTGGATCTAGAGAAAATGACTACAATTCGGAGATTAAATAATATTGTATTATTATTATATATGTATTATTTATTTCAGTTTGCCCAACGAAATACTAGGAACTTATAGAAAAAGACCCTGATAAAAAACTAGCAAGAGATACATGTACACGTATGTTATGACCCCACAAGGATATTGGCATAAACAGGCTTCAAACTTATCGCAAATAGATGAGCTTGGGGATGGTGTCTGTCATAGTGGGTGGCGATTCCAGGGCGAGCAATGAGCTTTGAGCCATGAGTAGGGCACGCAGGTATCCATGGCAACTCTGCAAGCAGCAACCACCCACCAGACACCATCACACTGACCAAGACAGTGAAGATACTTGCCAAACCAATACTTACCACATCCCCAATGAGGGAGGGAAGGGGAGGGAGAAAAGGCAGGACAAACGTTCGGTTAGGCGCTGGAAACAAACTGCACAACCTCACACGGCTGGAACGCACAACACATGCGATTCGAGAAACCCTGTACGTCACATCGAAGTGCATGACTCACTGACCACCGCTGACCAGCATTGGCTTGATTTTAACTTAGCCTACATGTAAATTGCATTTAGCCACATTAAAGAATTTTAGGTGCCATATTTAAAGCCAGTTCCAACCCCCTAAAGGGAATCTTCCAAGGTTGGAGAGTTTAAAATGAGTTTCAAATCCTACAAGAGTATAAGATTGCTGGTAATGATATACTGGTTTTCAAACACTGTTTATTAAAGGATCCTTGCCATTGCTGCTTAGCATACTGATATTGTTACTGCTTCTAGGACCATGCATATCCTGCTGATGAGCTTATGCCACTTAGCTGTAGAGGCCGTGTGAGAGGTGTGGAAGCCAGCCGAGGAGATGTCGATGATGCCCTTGGAAAGTGAGTTACTAAATTTGCACACCAAACAGTATCATAACATGCCTTTATCTGGAGTACTTGGAAAAGAACTGCATTCAAGGAGTTTTAAACAAATAGTGGAAAGTTACAAGACTTGTGCAACACCAACTGGGTTAGTCATACTTAGTATGACCGGTTCAGTTAGTGGTGTGCAGCTCTCAGAGGCAAATATGTACATATTGTACATGTAGATTTATTCCAGCTAATAATTATATTAATAAGCCTAAATTATCTTATTACGAAACATTAAATTAACTAACTATTGATCTCATTTCATAACTTAACCCTGATTTCATTGTAACAATTTAATTTCTTGAATCCACTTTGCTCTCTCTCATTGTGAAGTTGCTGGAGCTTTATGGTTACTTACATGTACATGTACATGAAGGTTTATTTGAACATCTTGATATATCTGTCACAAATGCGTCCAGTGTGAGGAGACAGGGGGATGGGACCCACCCCAGGGACTCCTCCCTCCCCCCCCCCCCCATCCAGTAATGTTTGGCAGTAGAGAAAACTCAAAATTAAGAAAATAGACAGTGTTTTAATAAGTACATGTAAGTAATTTTGTTATCTTTATAAGGTTTTCCTTGACATTGATTGACACATTGGACACATTAGCAGTAAGTTGTATTCAGTAACTGCATTTTCCATTCTTGAATGATTTTTTGGTCTCTGACTTTGATTTGTTGTTCATGGTTCTGTTGTGTGTTGTTTCTTCCTCTAAGGTTCTAGGATATGTGGAGGAGTTTGAAAAGGCTGTAAGACTGGTGATCAGAGATGTTTCATTTGATAATGATGTGGTGGTTTCAGTGTTTGAAACAAACATAAGGGTCTTAGGGTAAGTGAGGACTGAGTGATCATAGAACTTTGTTGAGAATTATTAGTAGAGTGTACATGTAGTTTGTCTGTTGTTTGAATAGCTTCAAAACTTTGTATATGTAACGGTTGAGCAACAAATGTCAAATGATGTAACCCCGTTAATTAACTTTAATTAAACTCATCGCCAATTGATGAGCTTCGGAAAGGCACCTAAGGGATAGTGGAACCAAGGTATGAGCCCTGAGCAGAGCAGGTAGGTAGGTATCCATGGCAGCCCTGTGAGTGACAACCATCAGTCACTGTCACAGCGGAGATACATGCCACCCCATATACTTATCATCACTAGTGAAAGGGTGAGAGATGAGGTAGCTAAAGCACTCTACAGGTGCAAACAGCACTCAAGGCAAACTGCACATTGTCATACAGCTGGCAAGCAAAACATGTAAGCCCTGCAAAGCACCATATGAGACTCCCCCCTCCCCACAAAGCATGGTTGCCCTGCCAAGTATTGGCTTGAGTCAAACTTTGGCTAAACTAGCCAAATGAAAAGTCAATGTTTGCAATGCTGGGAATTGATGTGTCTGTTAAATGTTTTGCAGGGGACTTCTTGGTGGACATTTTGCTGCAATAGCATTGAAGAATGCTGGTAAAGGCATGCTGTGGTACAACAATGAACTGGTGCCTATGGCAAAGGAAATTGGCTATCGACTGCTACCAGCCTTCAATACCTCCACTGGTATACCCTATCCCCGTGTGAGTTGCTTAATCATGTGCATGCCCAGTTGATTAAATTTAATTCCGGTATAGCCGTCCTAGCTAGTTCCGTCCTGGTATCTTAAGGTCCCTATTAACTGTGACACACCTGTAGTTAAACTTAGGTTGTGATAGGAATATGAAATGCATGTGTTTTCCCAAGCCAGTTTTACTGAATGATCTGTTTTCTCCAGGGTTTATTTAGTGTTTGTTGTATTAATAGGTCAACTTAAAGTATGGAATCCACCACCCATCTTCAGGGACAGGTAGTGAGTCAGACACTTGCACTGCTTGTGCTGGAACAATGATCATGGAATTTGGTGCTCTGTCTAGACTCACTGGGGATCCAATATTTGAGGTATAGTTTAGTTTTCCCTTCTTAAGAAATAGAAAACATGTTCTCCTTGTTTCTATGGAGTTTTATAACATAACTGAGCCACTAAGTGCACTCTCATTATTTGTTGGTAGGTCTGTTTAGATGAGAGTATGTAAACATGGTTGTGACGTTTTAGATTCATGGGTATTGAGATTTATTTTACAAAAGCAATAGAGCAGTTTTTCCTTTGTTTACATAGCCTCATCTAAACACTCGGAGGGTTGGGAGAATTCTCAGAAGTTATGCAAACCCTCGACTTTGTCTCTGGTTTGCATAACTGTCTTGAATTCTCCCAACCCTCCTCATGTTTAGATGAGGCTATATAAACATGGAAAATAATACAATACAATAATAATAATTTATTTGCATTTCCTTGTGAAATAAGGTTACAAGAGATCTATATACATATTTTCTTTTTTTATGATAAGATGTTAAGTAATTTTGAGATTTGTATATAGTTTAATAAGGAAATGCCTAGAGCCAAAATGAACCCTAAGGTTTTCGAGTTTAGCCCTAGCTTACCGTGTTGTAATTTTATGTAGCTTACAATCACACAAGTGAAGGCGAAATGGAATGAAATAGCAAAAAAGCGAAGAAAGAGTAAAGTTGCATGCAAAAAAGGGGAAAACTAAAAAAAAAAAATTTAGCGCTACAACAATCAAGCAACTATAAAACTATAAAACAGAGAGGGAAGAAGGATAATCCTATTTTGAAATTATCTTTAAGAGTAAGATTGCTTACGTAGTAAATGCTGTTTGACTTGTTTACTAAAACAGTTTGAGCTAAGGTTTTTGAGATCAGTTGGTAATTCTTGCCAAAGTTCAGAGGCCAGTGAAGCTATAGTCTGTTTTCCGATATTAGTTCTTGTTCGTACTTTGTGTATGTTATCTTTAAAGGCATATCTCGTGTTATAGGAGTGAATATCTTTGGTGTAGGTGAAAGAATTGGTAAAATTGGATGGTAGTTTTTTAAGGTGCCAATTGTGTATGAACTTCAATGCCTGAAATTTAAAAGTGTTTTCTATGGACAGTATGTCTAGGAGGTTCAGCAGTGGCAAAGCACTTTCGGTGGCAAAGTGCTCTATTGCTTAAATAGAAACACAAGTGGAAGTTTGGGAGAACAAGAAGTGCTGTGAGAACAGTAGCCAACAGGCAATTGTTTCCACAGCTTTTTTGAGTTATCCCAAACTTCCATGAGTGTTTCTATAACTTGATAGAAACATTGAGATTATCAAAATGTAAATTCTCTTTGCTCGCACCATCATCACTTCAACAGCTCATGCTTGTTGTGTTTCTATCGAGTTTTAGTATAAATCTACTAGCATTCTATCACAAATGGTGTTCTCTGATGGGCTACGCTACTCACTATCAATTCTGTTTGAGTATAAATTCTCTAGCGTTCTGTCATGATTGCCACTCTCTGATTGGCTATATGCTACTCACTATATCTACATGTAATCTGTGATAGATAGTGAGTAGTGTAGTAGTGTTCTCTTGTTAACAAATGACGGTCACTTCTTGGCATTTTCAAAGTGTCTGAAGAGGATTTAGACAAAGTTTTGAACGACTAGTAGATTTATTCTAAAACAGTAAGATTATTCTCTCTCAATTTCTATGTGTGATAGTTGACGATGGATGCGCCCTCATCAACTATCATGTGACAGAAATCTCAAGCTCATAATCTAATTGTTTAGTAGATAGTGAGTAGCCAAGAAGCAAGTGCTTGTTAACAAACTGTGTAGTGGCTGCTTCTATGCGTTTTCCAAGTGTCTGTGAAGAGAATTTAGATAACGTTTTGAATGACTAGTAGATTTCTACTAAAACAATTAGATTATTCACTCTCGCTTTCTATTGCACAATTGAAATCTCAAGTGCATAATCTGATTGTTAAATAGAAACACCATTTTAAACCAATCAGAGCGTATGATTTCTTTGGGCTATTTTCCAACTTTCAATAGTCTATTAATATCTCGAATTGTGTCTAAGAAACGCCGGTGACAGAAGTACATTATGTAACTCCGGAGGTGTTGGTGTCTTGTGTAATGTATCTTCCCTGTGATTGTGAATGATAGTGAATCACATGTGCATGTAGTAATGTGAATGATGGGAGTCAATATCCCTGTAAGAAATTTCTTATGTACACAAAAGATGCCACGCTTTACTAGCCACTTTGGTTGATCCTAACAGAGTTATAGAAATCAAAATAATGTTGCAAATTGCAGTATATTCATTAAGACTCTTTGGATCAATTTTAACTGATTTTTAGGTTAATGACTTAAAATTGTATAATGTATTCTTTTTGATAAGCAAAAGAATTTGCAACTGGTACTGAACTGAAGTCTTTGTGTCCTTTTCGGAATAGGCAAAGGCACAGAAAGCTATGGAGGCGATCTGGATTCACCGCAGCCGGGCAAGTGATTTGGTTGGAACTGTAATTAACATTCACAATGGGGACTGGGTCCGGAGAGGTAAAAACCACTTTCGCTTGAACAGGAATTTGACGGATGCCCTCTTGTTTATATTACATTCATATTCCTTGCAATATCTAAATAAGAACACCTTATATATATAAAAAAATAACTAATTTAAAACTAGTAAAGATATATACAGTTGAACCTGTGTATAATGGTCCTTTATTAAGCAGCTACCTTTGTTACCTGTATTAGGCGGCCATCTTTATTAAGCGGCTGCAGCCGTCCTTTAGCAGTGCTATGTTTGTCTTTCTTTGTTATTTTTACATCAATTAAGCCTCCACCCTTGAACAGATTTACTAAGCCACATGTCATTTTATGTGGTATTTCATTGTGTTTGGAATGCAATCCATCATCACTATAAAGAAATAACATGTACAAAGCTACTGTAAGCTGACAATCAGCTGTTCAGTGTCATTGACGCTTCCCAGATGTCCTTAATGTGCTGAAGTACAGTACTATATCATTAAACCACGCCCAGTGAATAGTGATCCTGTATTAAGCAGCCAGTTTCTCAAGTCCCAAGGGTGGCCATTACATACAGGTTCATGTATCATGTACCTGACTACAGAAAATACAAAGTAAGTAAATTTACTTTAATGCCTCCTGGTCCATCATTTATATTGAGGCAATGGATGATCATGTAGGACATTGCTTAAAAGGTTTGCAATACTATTTTGATAACCACATGCCATTTGTCATCAACAGACAGTAACGTTGGTGCTGGTATTGACTCATACTATGAGTACTGTTTAAAGGCCTATATTCTTCTTGGTGATGAAACTTACTTGGAAAGGTTTAACAAGGTATGTTTTAAGCATTTTGATGGCTAGTTTTTTCTTTTGTCATTGTTGTTTTGAACCTTAGGTTGCATTCTGTACTGCTGAGGACAAAAGTCACATTTAGACTCATTTGTGTTGGTTATCATCTACATGATCCAACTAGATAGTTAGAAGTACTGACTAATACATGTTGCAGTGGTGGAGCAAAGTGTGTTCTTCTGGGGGAAGGGGAGTTAAGATATGAACTGAAAAAAGGGAGGGCCAAAATGTTCTGTCCCTGTAACCCACAATTAAAAAGGCCTTGTCCTCTACATGATTTCCCACTGCAGTTGATAGTGCAAATAGCATTGCTGAAAGTATGTAATGTATTAATTTTGTGAACAGCACTACAAATCCATAATGCAGTACATAAACCAAGGCCCTTTGTTCCTGAGTGTTCAGATGCATCAGCCTGACAGAACAACACATGCCTACATGGATGCTCTACAAGCATTCTGGCCAGGACTTCAAGTAAGCTTTTAACTTGTTAACTCTGCTTCATTTTTTGCTTCTCATGTTTTGGTACTCTGGTGCTCTCCCATTACCTGCTGAAATATCTAGACAGACCTGTGATAATTTTTGTTTTGTAATTGTGCATCTCTCACAGGTGCTGAAAGGCGACCTGAAGAAAGCCATTGAAATGCACCAGATGTTGTATGAGGTCTCCAAGAAACACACCTTCCTACCAGAGGTAGCATCTTCTCACCAGATATCATGATAACAATCAGTCACCAAGTCAAGATAAAGTCAGCACTGGGCCAAAGTGTCCTATAGCTTTCTTCTGCACTCTTTTCAAAATGATGATTAAAGAAAGTCCTTTGAGTGTAGTGCTTTATTTGGTTTATTTTACATTGTTTTTGCTGTTACATATAGTCGATTAACCTTAATTAATTTTGTTTTTGCTCCAGGCATTCACCACAGATTTTGAGGTTCACTGGGGGCAACATCCTCTCAGGCCTGAGCTTGTGGAGAGCACATACTTCCTTTATGAGGTGTGATAATTTTATATGAGTTCTTATAAAAGAAATTTGTGAATTCATATTAAATTTATTTAATGGTTGTTATCAACTACAGTGGTCATTTACTTGTATTCACCTTTTTGGACATGCAGTGCTAAACTAGGCTATACTTAGGAGAAAAAAGAGACAGGACCACTTTGTAGGAAATTAGTCTTTGGAAAATCCCCTGTTATGTTGATTGCATTGAAAATAAAGTTCATGATTAAACCTGTAGGACTTGAATTTTAAGTTTAATTTAATTTTCAGGCCACTGGGGATCCATATTATCTTGATGTTGGAAAGCATATCGTGGAAAAAATAAATGATCATGCTAGGGTATCCTGTGGTTTTGCTGCTCTAAGGGATGTCAGAACACTGAGTCATGAAGACAGGTGAACTAAACTAAACTTTTGTAAATAACTAAGCATGCTAGGGATGTTGCATGGAAAATTGAATTACAGATTTTCTTTTTAAATAGTTATATACCTTTTTAGAAGAAATAATTCTACTGTTAGTAACTATCCTTATAACCCATGAAAACAATACCTGCCAACTCAAGCAAACAAAATAATTGATTTACTCTGAGTTTTCTAAATTAATATTATTATAATTAAACATATGGAGAAGTCTGCACAAACGATATATTAAAAGTGTGATATTGCATACCAGTGTTTGTAGTACAAAAATGTGGTAGCACCATCTAATATAGGTAAGATTGTTAAGAAAGTTATTCATGAGTAACTACATGTGTGAATTTTTTTGTGTTAGGATGGATTCATTTGTCCTTGCTGAGACATTCAAGTACCTGTATCTGTTGTTTACTGAAAAGGATGATCTGGTGTTTAATATGAACCAGTTTATTTTTACAACAGAGGCTCATCTGCTGCCTCTTAGTCTGTCTACAATGGCTGTGAATGCATCAGCATCCCAGGTTAGAACAGCCTGATCATGTTTATATTAGTAACAAAGAGCATAAAGTCTTACAGTGATCCTGTACCTCTGCATGCTGTCGCACAATTTATTATGCATGGTCACCATTCTTTTTGATTGATTTCTTCTGCATGTACATGTATGTTTAGATGAGATGTTTCTGATTTGCACATTCCTCAGCTTCACAGAGTAGAGGAGAAAGAGAAAGTGTATTTTCTCATTCTAAGTCATCCAAATGAAGTCACAATCAAGATTTTCTACTGCTGCATGTGTTCATGAACAGTGCGACTGACCCTAGGGCTCTCTAATCAGCTTCTACAGCAACTAGAGAGCATCTTGAATAATGCCCTACTCATCCTCTTGATCTTTATCAAAAGACAGAGTCATATTTTTATAATATTGGAAATTCTGTGAATGTATGTATTATTATACAGTGAAATTAGTTCTCATCAATACTCATCCTGTTCAATTCAAACTGAATTTTGTTGCTTGAGATTTTACACTACAATAGTTTTTATTGTGTTCCAGTGAAAATCATTATTTACCCAAAACACTCTGTTTTTGCCCACAGGAACTCAAATATAATTTGACTTTAAGTGCAGACAATGAGCATGAGTATACATGCCCCATAACACAACACGATCAAGCGTCAACTGCAGAGTTTGCTGAAGAGGTGCGACGTAAAAGTAGAACACAATCACAGGAAAGCTGCTCCAACAAAAAGCAAGCCTTTTCTTTCAGCTCCAACAAGTGAGTCCCTAAACCGCTTATACTGTTATATTCATTTGGACTTGTTCTCTTTGTGACTCAGTCATACTAGGTTTATTAGAGTGAGGGTGGTGATGTGCGAGTCATGTTTTAATAATTGAATATTTGTAGATGTTGTTCATTTTGTAGATTTTATAGGTGTGGCTTGACGTGGCAAAAGATGAAATGCATAATTCTAGTAACCTATTCATAGAGTGGCCTTTACCTTAACATGCATTTGTAATGATCCAGATTGAATTCAAATTTCGAATGATTTCTAGGTGTGATGTTTGTGAACAGGGGAGCAGGCAGGGATGGTGCAGTGGTGAGAACGCTCACCTCAATGTGGCCCGGGTTTGACTCCAGCTTGTTGACATATGTGGGTTGAGTTTGTTGTTGGTTCTCGCCTTGCTACGAGGGTTTTTCTCCGGGTACTCGGTTTTCCTCTCTCGACAAAAATCAACATCTACAAATTCCATTTCAACCAGGATGCTAAGGCTGATGTGGCTTCCTCTCTAAATATAGTAATTTATTTTATTTATAACTTAACATTGTAAAAAACAAAAGACGATGGAAAGCCAGAGCAACACAAATACAAAATGTACCTCCTTCTTGATTTTGTTGACACGTTTATCCTGTCCATCTTCTGTGTATTTGCTCATGTTTAGACCTCCACGTTTAAGAGCTGAACAGTTTGTGCCTGGAAATCAAGAACATGTCAAAATCCTTAAGTCCATGGGCATCACTGTGGTTCAAACAAAGGATGGAAGAATACAACTCATGCAGTCTGCTGCATCGGTGAGATTAACTGCGCAAGCTGTCTGTTGTTGACCAGTTAGTTCTTCCTTCCATCTGTCTGTTGGTCTGTCTGTCTGTCTGCTTGTTTTGATTTGAACATCTCTTTGCTTTTCTTCTGTTTGTGGTCAGGCTGAGACTCAAACTGATGCAGAAGATGGCATCAAGTTCATGCAAGAGATGATTGAACTGGCAAAACAGCGCAATGATGAATCAGGTATTGTCGGATGTAAGACTCCATCTATTTTTTTTTCTTATTTTTGAAGAGAGCTGTTTTTAAATACAATTAGTGGGATTTCCTTTGATCAAGATATGCTTCTTTAACACGTTGGGTTGTACATTTAAGTCCAGCACTCCCTGGTAAGCATGTTTTTTTTTGTGCCGTGATGTTCAGTGCAGTGAAGATACTAATATAAGAATGACACTCACTTCTGTTAAGTTGTTCAAGAAAACCCTCGCGTGGTCCAGCTCATGTCTGCACCTTACAAGGGAAACGTGGTCCTGAATGCCTGTCCAGCACAGTTTGGTTTGGATCTGAGCAGAGGAGATGTTGGGGTGAGTAAGACGTACATTCAGTTTCATGCTACATTCTCTCTCCCAGTTATTCTGGACATGTGTTAGCTCATCCTATGTTAAACAGGTTTTTGGCAATCTTAGATAATTTCTGTTTTGTAATTCCCGACCACGACGCAATTGATAAAGAGATTTAGTTCTCTGAAAAATATTTCTCTAAAACTCGCCTTAAAAACTTTGGTTACAAGTTTTTTTGTGGTAGAAAATGAAAACAATTCATTATGCAACCAGCTATGGAGGAAATTCTAAATAAGCAAGTTTACATTAACAGAAACTGTCTCCTTTTCAGATGGGTGCAGAGGTTTCTATCGCTGAGCCTATCAAGGCTTGTTCCTCTCTCGTTAATGCAGAGGAGCTGAAGCACAGAATTGCTGTGATAGAAAGGGGCGAGTGTATGTTCATCGACAAGGTACGGAGAAATAAACACTGAGTAGTTAGTGATACACAGTGGCATAATGTGTTATCTTGAATCCTGGCAGATGCGTTATTCACTCCTCTCACAGTGCGTCTCTGCACACTCTGCTCTTTGCGCACCTGCTATGGAGCAAGGAGCAAGTACTGGCACTAGCGCTTCAACATAGAACAAACTTCCGGGGTAACTTGGATTAAGTTCACTGGATGCCGACCGACCTAAGTGTTCTCAACATGCCCTTACAGTAAATATCAAGTATAATATTGTTTGTGTGAACAAATGTTTCTGTTATTGTTCAAACGTTTCGCGTGTGAAGGCTGAAGTGAACTGGCATGCCATTCCTGTCACCTCAAGCCAGTGAAACTGGGGGAATAAGTAACATAATTCAAGTTAACTCACTATATCATTAATCGTGATTTGTTTTGTTTGTTGACAGGCCCGCCAGGCTGAGACTGCAGGCGCGGTTGGTGTGATCATCATCGGTAAGACCTGGAAAGACTTTTTTTTTTTGTGAGGAAGATCCGCGTCTTTTGCCTTACATACAATCACGATTACCCTCGATCACGTCTCAGTATCAAAATTATGCTTTAACTTTAACATCCATTACTTTGTGTTGCTGTTTTTTTGATTTGTTTGTTTTCGGCGTCTTGAAGTGGCTGCTCTGAGTCTGACAGGAATGTTCTGCTAAAATTTAATCACAAAATTAAGATATTTGGTAACTTTCCAATTCGCTTTTGCTGTCGAGTCGAGGTACAGTGTTATTATTGTGTTTCCACTGTCTATAATTTTGCAGTAAAATTGGAAAAGAGGCACTGATAAGTTTTTGGGCGCGACTCCGATCCTGCGATCGCCACGCACAACCAAAACTACAATAGATTTTGTTTGCGCAATTCTCTCTTCAGTGCTGAGGCAGACAGCACTCGAGCCTGAGTGTTGGCAGTGCTCATACTCTTGTGATCGAACTAAGCATTGGCGTTTTGTTCTGTTTAGATAATAACGAAGGCAGCTCGAGTGATAAGCAGCAGATATTTGCCATGGCAGGCGATGGTTCCAATGATGATGTCAAGATTCCGGCCGTGCTTCTGTTCAGTGAGGAAGGACGAATACTAAAAAACGCCATAGCAGCAATGAATGACATTAATCAGCACCTTACAGTGCGTCTAGCTTCTAAAGCCACTGGAATGTCGGGTATGATGTTTAGGTAGAGTTACGTAGCGGCATTTATCTGATGGATAACCAAATTATCAACACCACCATTACAAGAAATATTTGTCAGTCAGTACTGGGGCGAAAGGCCATATTTCAGAGTTGCCTTTTAGCTCTGTGTCACAACGAGTCTTCGTGAAAAAAAACCATTCATATGAAAATGTGTTTCGCCTACAGGTTCATTTTCATGTAAATCAAACTCATTTTCATATGAAGGTTTTGCAGGGGGACTCGTTTTGAAACAGAGGCTCAAGGTAGCTAGGAAATGGTCTATAAGATAGTCAGTTGCGTGCGATATCGAATGCGTGCGTGTGTGTATATGCGAGCATGGATTATTTGAGCTGCTATGAGCTGCATGCCCAGCTCTTAGGTATTTTTGGAGGGAGCCACCTGGGTGCGCAGACGTGGGTAGCTTTCAAATTATTCTCACGGTTGTTGTTAAGTTGTTCCGAATACTTTTGTTGATGTTAGTCCATGTGAGGTTTGTGTTGTGGTCTTGCAATTTTTGGCCGAGTTATTAACGATATCATTGTTTGTTGTTGATCACAGCTAAGAAAGAACCTTCAGTAACTGGGCAATTGAAGGAAGAGCCATCAGTTGCAAAAGAATCGCAGGAGAACCAACAATCTGTCATAAAAGACAATCAGCCGTCCTCTGACGCTGAAAATATTCAAACATCATCTGAAAGTAAAGCCATTCACAGCAGCAATACTGATCAAAACGAGGCATTGCAGGAAAAACAATCACCACAAACCAGCGAAGAAAGAACGGCCTCAACAAAATCATCTGAAAATGAAGAAACTCCTCTAAATCCACGTGTAGTGTCTGTGGGACAGAACGAGGTGTTTTGCGCTGCCACAGGCAGACCATGCGCTAGTCCGAGCACCGAGCATGCTCACGAACAATATGCTGACTCAGCCAGTCAGGCTGAAACATTAAACAGTGAGAATGTTGATTCAGAAACTAGAACATCTCCAGAGGACTCTGCATTTGACAGTGGTAGTGAAACTAGTACCGAAGCATCTCAGTCAAGTCAAATTACAAACGATTGTTCTTCTATAAACGATGAGCACAATACACAATGCTCAGAACACGAGACTGATGAAAAAACTCAAGACCAACACGCTGAGAATGTGGACCCTACTGTGAGGACTTAAATGCGACAAAATGTTTTCGTTATTCTTGAATTCTATATTCGATGTTTGTACTCTGACGTCATTTAGGAATCCCTCGAGATTTTTTGTTTTCTCGTGCCAATAGTTATTTAAAAACAGCAAAAGTAAGTAATAGTGAATTGTAAATGATAACGGAAAAGGAAGTGAATAGCTCATTTCGCGGGAGATGCTCCCAAACAGTACCTTAAACCTTCGCGTGCATACTCTTCTTTCCAGTCTTTTCCAAAGTGTGCAAAATTATCAAATGACGTCATAGTGCAAACATCTATTTTAAATTTAGTGATGGGCTAAAATGAAACAGAAAACAGTTGTGGGAAGAAAAGAAATTTTCCTTATTTATTGTCCAATCAAAAACTAAGTTAATCCTGGGAGACACAAATGACCAAGTGCGCCATGAAATATTAAAAGCGCTTCTGCAGGTCACTAAGTAGTACGTGTAAGAGGAAAAATATATTGCAAGTACAAACATTCATGACCGATAACGTAACGTACCACGTCATGGTCTCGTGTGGTCGTATCAGGGTGGGGGGAGGGGAGGGTGGCTTATGTGCTAGCAAAACAAATACCATTGAAGAGGGAAAGACAAACTGAAAGTTAATCTTCTGCATGTTCTCTTCGTACATTTTCCTTGTGCGGAGTAACTATTTAGATAGGAACATATTGTAATTTTATGCCTTCACAAATGTATTCTGTTTTAACTGGCGCAACCTTTTTCTCTAACTTTGAATAATCTTGATATTCTTTTTGTCCAATCAGGGGTAAACCCAACCTTGTCGCGACTTGTTTACGCGTTTGTTTTTTTTTTTTCTGCCGGTGATACACTGTCGTGATTGTTTTGTGTTTTCTCTAGGTTTGTTTTTGTCAGTAATTAGCTTCAGCGAGTGATTGACAAGTGGCAAACTTGCAATCTGATTGGCTGTGCGCGCACCTGTTATCAATCATTAGGATTTATCTTTTCACTAACAAGGGTGATCAAGTTTAACTTAAATCTGCTTTACTAGCTTTTATTTGGGCGCAAATCAGAGCCGGTATTAACCATAGACTTAACAGTTAAAGAAAACCTTTTCAGCAGATTTTTTCCTTACCTAACAATTTACCGACGTTCACCATCAAAAGTATTGTAATCGTCTATTTCTACTAAATGTACTCGGGTAATTTTTTCTTTAAGTCCTTCGTGGTTGTATATCAAAGCTTAAGTGTCGCAGACATTTGTCGCTTACCGAACTCAACGTGTGGACAAGTCTAGGGTTGTTGTTTTTTTCTTATTTCAAGGCTCAATTTTCTTTCAGCTTCAAATACCAATACTAGACAGGACAACATTCTTTGTTAACGTACATCGCCTGACAGGAAATCCTGGCGCTTCTAGGAAAACGTTCAAATTTGAAATTGAGATGTTATATTGCTTAAAAGAACCTTAGGAATATATTTGGGATTGACAGCCTTCATATTGTAAATAAAAATATAAGCAGTGTAGCAGTATTATTAGACTTGACGAATGTTCCTTACTCTGCTCGCAGCCGGATATGCTGGAAAACTGTTGCGGCTCTACCATTTTGAAATGAAAAGAATATAAAATAAAACCTTTCGTGGTTGTCGTCACCATGAAACTGTTTATTAATATAGACTCGGGTGGGGGGGGGGGGGGGGGGGTGGAGTCTATTCACAGTGCTTACCTGGCTAGCCAGTGTCGGGTATTTCTCATCACCTATAAGGAGTTAAGAAATGGATTTACCACCGCAGAAATGGATTTACCTACCTTAGTTTAGTCTGTTCACGGATCATTATTCCATAGGGGCGTTTGATTCAAAACTCCCTGTAGCATCCCCGTGACGTCTTAATAAGAGGTTCCAAATAGACAAAGCTTGAACGCATCGTAGTCTCGTTTGGAGCAGGAGAGAATGATGGCCTGTGGGTAACAGAATTTATCCTACGTATAGGCCTTACTCCTCTCAGATTAATTTTAGACATGGTACCTAATGCTTCTTCGGCTAATGTTACCACGCACAGTACATCGTTTTTGTAAGCCTTTGGAATGAAGTTCGATTTAATTAATGTGCGAAAGCACGCACGCTGTTTACTGTGCTCTAATTCAGGCACTATTCTATTACATCCATCTTTTAGTGTAGCTTCGTCTACACTGTAAAACGCACTCCCTGCCAGCCTGTGCAATAATGATTCTATTTTAACTTTTAAATCTTGTCTTGAAACATGTCTTTTTAAGTTAGCTTTTAATCTTTAGCGCTTTTACTTTATTATGTGTACATCTTTATTATACTTTAGTATTGTAATGCGCTTTTGATCATTGGATGTTAAAAAGCGCAGTATAAATTAATATATTATTATTCTCAAGTTAATGAACACTATTACTGACGAGAGAACATCAAGCTTTAAAAGAAAAGACGTTAACCAAAACTGAAAACAAATATTATTTGTCCAGTTTCTCGTTGTGGCGGGAGTAAAGAGACTCCGATTTTCCTACCCTTTCATTTACCACAACTTGTAAAATTCCTACCTTTTAAATACCCGACAGAAGCTTGAAAAAGGTACGCTTTTCGGGTGGAGCCTACCCGAGGAGGTCATTATAGGAAATACATTATAGGAAGTAACCTCGGGAAATTCGTGAATAAGAAAAGCAAAATGATTTTTGGAATCGGTAACAACAACAACAATCTTTATTCGTGCCCAGAAAAGTTTTACAACAAAAAATAAATACAATAAGAAAATTACAAAAAGGCTAGAGAACAGAGAAATATAGAATAAGACTTTTGGTGGTAAATCTGTGAAAATGTTAGACTGCATGGCATTAAATAAAAAACCAGAATATATTATAAAATTAGTTCTTATCCAATAAAGTCAACGCTCTGTACTCTTGGGTCAGGTACGTGCCGTCATCGCGGTTGCATGAGTGGACTTTTGCATGCGTTAATTTCCCATGCCTCTAAGAGTCGTCGGGTTCACCAACCTGGGCTATTACGTAATATTGTAGACGATTCCCACGAGAATGTGTGACCAGATTGTAGACAATGCTCAGCGAGTGCAGATTTCTTGGTATGTTCTTGTTCGACCGCTTTTCGGTGTTCTCTGAGCCGAGTATTGAATTTCCGTTCGGTCTCAGTCCCCGATGTAGAGTTTGTCGCAATCTTTACACGGAATGGAATAAATTACGCCGCGCGCTTGATCTTTTGGAACAGGATCTTTAGGCTTGGGAAATAAATTTCCAATGGTCTGGTGTGGTTTTAAGGCGACTTTAATATTATAATTGTTCAAAACCCCCTTGATCGGCTCCGTTGTTCCCTTGACGTGGGGTAGGGCGCTGAAACTCTTTACGTCTTCCGGCGCGGCTGCTGCAGACTGCCGAGGTGACCGTTTAGGTTAGGTCGAATCGATTATAAACTGTTTCGGGTAGCCATTCGCCAACAGTGCGGAAGCCGTGTCTTGTTTTAACTCTTTAGATCGATAGTCGCTGGTGGTCAGAATATTACTAGCGCGGTTGGTCAACGATTTCACAACAGCCTTCTTATGTGCGATCGGGCGATGCGACTCAAACCCGAGATACCAGTCTCCGTGTGGGTGGACTTGCGATAGACCTTATTCGCAAGTTGACCGTTGTCTTTTCGACAAACAGACACGTCGAGGAAGGCTATTTCTTGGTTTGTTTCTCTTTGAACGGTTCGATTCGAGGTAACTACTTTTAAATTTCACCGAGCGGTTTTAAGCTTCCTCATAAGCTTTTTGTTTCAATAGTGTCCGAATTTAAGACAAGTAATTAGGAAATAATTCGATGGGAAAAATTATAAAACTTATAAAACAGGATGACCCAGCCGCCTATGGGTAGCTGAAAATTAAACGACCCACCCCTTACCAAGAGCTCAAAAACTGATGACCCAACCCCTCTCTGCTCCCGCCCATCCCTACTCCCTAATACTTTTTGACCAGTCCTTTACAGTGTCTGCTAATGTTGCTTATTGTTACAGTTTGATTTGGGCATTTGGACGTTTCATTTTATGCCTTAACTTGTCTTGGCGCTCAGACACAACATTCAACATCGAATTTGTGGTCTCTCGCGCAAGTGAACAATGAACAGCAACTTAGGAATTGTTGAAAACTAATAATAACAATCCTGTTTGACGGTCGGCAGTTCAAGTCTAGAGTCAACAGGCATTTACGTTTTCTTTGCGAGCATATTCTTTATTACACTTAATTTCGCTAAAGACAAAAGGCTTTTAAAACCCTTGCAGATCAGTGAAACTGTTGAACTTACCTTTAATTGATCAAGCTGATGGCTTTTGCAGGTCCTCTTCTGCTCGGCTGCCGGTTCTACATGAAAATGTGTTTACGCATTTTTCGTTTTGGAGAAATTAAGTAGAGAGGAACTGAATGCGAGTGGAAATGCTTAATTACACTTCTTAAATCTTGTTCCTGATTGGTTATCCTGTGCGTGCTAATTAGTGAACGCCAAAAAAGCACGTGATTTATAGTTCCAGGCGCCGTCCACACTACCCCGGAGGAATTTGAAAACGGAGCTTTATTTTACCGGGTAGGCCTTCCGTCCACACTAATCCGTCGTAAGAACGGAGCTTTTCGAAAGCACCCTTCAAACCGGAGGAATTTGAAAACGCCGCCTTTGCGTTCTAGTGTGGACGGAAAACATTTTGAAAACGGAGCTTTTCGAAAACGATGACATCACAATAATCATGTGATTTCTCAATAAATCTGAAATGACCGGTTGTTGCGTTTTCAAATTTCTCCGGTGTAGTGTGGAAGGAAAACATTTGATGTGTTTTCAGAGTGAAACTCCGTTTTTTAAATTTCTCCGGCGTAGTGTTGACGAGGCCTCAGGTAACGCTCCGGCGAATTTCGAGTTTCACGCGCTGTGTGCTGCCTAAAGTGTGAAAAAATCTTGCTGAATTCTTCCCCCATCCAGCGATTAAAATGAAACTGAACAAATAGTTCAGTTCCACCGCAGCCTTTGTTTTCATCGGGACACTTCGTATGTAACGACTGGGAAAGGCTTACATTCTCTTCCTCAGTACTGCAGCTCTGTACTGCTCGTTTTCAAATGTCGTTTCACTGACCACGTGACCAAAAGCAACGGAAGATCTGGGAACGAGAATGACCTCCGTCATAGAATAATCACAACGTCTAGTAGTCACAAGGTAGCAATTTATTCTTTCTCCAAAACAAATCTGAATTTTACTCGTGTCTGAAAGAATCATCACATATTTGCTTTATGTACAATAAGAACATTATTTGAAACTATGAAGTGTGTGGTGCTTCAAAAGCAATGTAGCAGCCATAAATAAGTCATTTTACAATAATATCATTATAAATAAACTGTACTGTGTACAGGATAACATTCTTCTATCGAGGCTTTTTATATATTATCGTGTAATTTCTCCTATCAAAGATAATAATAATGATATCAATAACAATAATAGTTAAAAAAATTAATATTTGTCTCGGCTCTTTGTGTGAATTTGGTCTAAAAGTGGAATAACGGTTTATAAAAGGAACTCTAAACTTCAAAACGCCTGCTACACTGTTCCATACTAACTTGTGTTAAAATCTGCTAAAAGCCATGATTTACATTTTTTCATAAACTACTATATCAGAAAGGCAATATTAAAACAAAATCAGTTTTCTAAAGTAGCAAACAAGGACCAATATTCACCTTGTCTGTTGTCATCAAGTGTAATAGATACACTAGTCGTTCAATACTTTGCTAGAAACATATCCAGTCCGACAGCGGAGAACATTTACGAGTCCTTACATCAAGTAGCATTACATCTTGCCACTGCTCCGAAGCATAACGGGCACATTTGCAACAAACCATTAGAGCAGTTTTAGATTGACTGTAAAAATTAAGTTCGTGTTTTTTTCGGTTTCACTTTTTTCTGAATCAACCAATCATAGCAAGCATGCTTTTTTTTCTCATCTAATCGGAAGAGAAACCAAACCCCAAATATGTGACGTGAACCGGTGCGGTTTCCCGCGCTTGATAGCCGCGGCACGTTCTTTCTCCAAGTTGTGATTGGTTCGTTGCGTTATCAGTGTTTACTGTGATTGGTCAGGTGTGATTACTTTGGATTTGGGTTTTTACAAGTCATCAGAAAACCACTCCAAGGTTTAACATTAAAAGCATTTTAAACCAAGTATAACCTCTGTTCAACTAGGGAATAAGCAGTAACAACGTAAAAGGAAACTATCTCATGTTAAAATCTATTAGCAGCAGATGGGTATATGTTTCAACAAGCGTCAAGCTTTTGTCTAAGATTAAAAACATGTTAAGGTCAACCACTGCATCAAATCCCTTCTAAAAAAGAAAATCAAGAAAAAAAAGCTACTATCTCGAGCGGGCTTCATTTCCTATATAATATCTAATAATTTATCGCTTTTTCTACACAAGATATACTATATTCGTTGCGTCTTATTTCATCTGAAAAGTCCATAATTATGAAATAAATAAGTAAATAAATAAACAAGTAAAGAAAAACTTGCAAAATTTGTTATCAAAAGCAAACAAATCTGCGGCGCGGCTCTTGTGCATGCAGCAAAGCAGCTATACAGGAATTCCATCTGGAGTTCATTATTCTCCTTCCAATATTTCAACTTAGTTTTAACAAAGTGCGTTTAATTCCTTCAATTCTTGAAGTCTGTTTCATGGACAACGCGGCACGAAGAGGTTTACAAAACTTGGCAATTAAATGGCGTGTTACCAAAGAAGACACCATTACTTTTCGTCTTTGAAGGAAGGCTGAAGGAACATACGTTGCAATTAACGAAGGTGTCCTCCCAATAATGTTTCTTTGTGTTCCCTTTCGTTGAGGTTATACCGCAAGTTAAATTTCGTAAACCTCAAAAGGAATCACGTCAATTGCCGAAAAGATCATCTAGGACTGTCCTCGCCACGTGACCAGCACGAATCGCCCGCATGCGAGTGGTCACAAAAATTTATTGAGTGTGAATGTATTTTTTTAGCACGTGGTCGGCACGTGAATATAAATGCTAGCACCAGTCATCTTCATCACCCATTTCCTCTAGACCGTAAATCGCATAAGGGCTCTGTCCACTTCGTATCGCCATGGCAATATGCTGGTTCATATTCGGATGATAGCCGTTCTCCAGAACACTATCGCCCCGGTTCTCAGGCAGAGCCGGTGCTTTCCCGGTCAAAGAGAGTTGAGAGCCTGTGTGTGAACCAGGAGTCTGAGGCAAGTGTCGTCGATGGGGACCGACTAGAGCCGTAGTCACGCCAGGACCTCGTCCCTCGTTTAGCGACGTGGTCGAGCGGTGAGCAACAGGTGTGTTTTGACGGTAGCGGGATCGGGAAGGACTATCCATTTGCTACAGTGAAAAGATCAAATTGTTAAATAGAAAGAAAGACATCTTCCTTCGGAAAACAAATACCCTCGTGAATTAGCATAGATATTTGAAAATGTTTTAACACTTGCACGAGCCTTTAGGCGAGTGTAATTTGGAAGACGTTTATTCAAAACGTTTATTCAAAAATTTATAGTCCTGCAACGGGGTTACCATCACGCAAGACGCCTAAATAAAATGAAATGATTAAGAGTAATGACGTTAAAAAAGAAAATTATAGATATATATATAAGTAAAATAAATTAATAAATAATTAAATTAAACAATTTCACAACATCAATCATTATTCAATATTAAAAAAAATTCATCGTTGGCTAAAATACTCAAGTAAGACTTTTTTAAAACTATCCGCGGACTTGATGTTAACAATTTCGTTTGGTAACGCATTCCAGTCTTTGACAGTACGACAAAAATAACCATTTTTATAAGTCTCAGTATTTGGCAGGAGTTCGATAAACTTGTTTTGGTTAGAGTTCCTTAAATGTCTTCTACGCTTCGTAACATAATCTGGGAAGGCCAAGCAAGAATTTTAAATATCACGAGTAGTGTAAATTCTTAATTGCTCGAGCGTTCATTCGATTACCCATTTATCATATGACTGAGGGCCTGTTTACATGGAGGTGGGGGACCCCAGGTAGGTGAGGTAACCCGCCTAGGTGGGGTAACCCGCCTCTCCATATAATCTCTCATTTTTATTTGATCATGTTTACATGATAGGTGGGGTAACCCGCCTAGGCGGGTTGCCCGGTCTGCCAGGTAGGGTAACCCGCCTAGCCGGGGTCGCATTTTGCCATGTAAACGACTCGAGGTGGGGTAACCCGCCTAGCCGGGGTCGAGTTCATGTTACATTTGCAAGCGCGCCAAAGCGCGTAAAAATTTGAACCAGAAGAATATGGCCGTTAACTGCCTCTGGCGGAGGCTTTGTATCATCAAAAGTGACAGTAAAACGCCACAGCATTGAAATGCTGCAGCGAGAGCAGAAAATAAAGATAAAATAACACTGACCGCCATTTTCAATGTTTACATGCCTAGCGACCACGCAACAACGTCAAGTAAAGTCACCCCGGGACCCCGGGGTCGTAAGTTTGCATGTAAACGCTGGCCATTTTTCGACCACGGCTAGGCGGGTTACCTCACCTACCTGGGGTCCCCCACCTCCATGTAAACAGGCCCTGAGAAACTTGCGAACGCGCATGCGTTGATTTGCACTGCAGTGCAAATCACAATGAAGTAATTTTTTTTTTCCAATCACAATGAAGTAATTTTCTCAGTCATGTACGTATAGGTAATCGTATGAATGCGAGGGAAATTAAGGATTTACACTACGACTGATATTTGAAATTTCTCTCCAAATTGAACGAGCCTTTAGACGAGTGCAATTTGAAAGAACTTTCAAATATCACGAGTAGTGTAAATCCTTTATTAAATCCATTTTGAAATCACTGGTTATCCTTGTAATGTGATTGGTTCTCAGCGGTGCGATTTATTCACGAATCGCACTATCTTTTGCTCTAAATCACATCTTTTTCTCAGCCAATGAGAATGGGACAGTAAAACAAAACAACCAATCAGATTTTAAGGCTTTTTTAAACTCACCAATCACATTGCAGGAAAATAAAAGACAGAAAAGTCATTGTTTGGCAAGTTCAATAAATATTGGTCCTGACCAAAATCTTGTTCCTGTATTTAAGCTATTAAATTGTGCGATTTAAAAATGGATCTAATAAAGTGGTAACTGAACTTCGGGTTGTGCAATTTTGGTCTGAAATCACGCGTATGATTTAAGACCAAATTGCACTCCACTCAGTTCAATTACCATTATTAATCGCTCGAGCCTTCATACGATTACTCACTTATTATGTGACTGCGAAAAGTCACGAAAGCGCGCCCGTTTATTTGCACTGCAGTGCAAATTAAAAATTAACGATAAATAAACCTGCTCTCAGCCAATCACAATCAAGGAGTATTCTCAATTGGTTGGTTCATGGTTCATTTATTTCACACTATTTACAATAAAGAGAGAAATAAACACAGACATATTCCCAGAGGGAACTTGGCGTTGCAGTTAAGTACGTATATACCAAGCATGAAAGACAACAACAACAACAGCAAAAGTACAAGTACGTCAGTCTGTCGTCACTAAGATACGTCATATTGTTTGAAATCCAGGCTCGGATAATCCGTAAACGTCACTTTTCGCGTGATTGTAGAAGAAGTCGCTTGGCAAGCCAAAAGACCCTCACCTCGGGGAAAACTAGTTTGAAAGAATGATTAACGACACACAAAAGAAGAACACATAAAAAGCAGGGTCAGTGAAAATCTAAGCGAGAATAACTCGGGTGAACTGAGCTGTCCCGCTCAGTGCCAGACATTCTAGTGCTGTACGTACCTGGTGGTTGGGGTGATACAGAGCTTGAGCCGAGCCAGAGTGATAAGGTCCATCGGCTAAACTAACAGCAACGTCTTGCATCGGAACACCCTAAAACACAAGTTCACACATCAAAAAACAAATTCTCCATACCTTTACCCATACATTTTTTGTGGCAGAGGTGGGGAGAATTTAAACCACTTCCCTCATTGTTTCGTAATTGTTATAACGTACACGAAAGCTTGCTTCATGTTACCCTACTCCCTTTTGGGCTGAATAAGTCTGCAAACAAACAGCCCCTAAGATTAAAGCTTTAATGTACATGCACTAAAACCTAAACTTCTCATGTGCATTTTCTCATGCAGATTAACAAACTGCTTTTTACCGTTAAATCCCACTCTCTACAATTTTTGTACATATTTCACGAGATCTTATGAATCAGGGAATTGATAGATCGAATTTGACAACTTCACATTCGGCAAATGAGAAATTGTCAACTTTTACACACCACAGCAAAAAGACAACGAAAACAAGTAGAACCCATCCTTTATAAGCGCAGCGGATTGCACATGAGATCAAACGTGAATTCAGATTGAGGCATAATTGATTTAACGAGGGGGGGGGAGTAGGTGAGCGGTCACAGAAAAGACACGCTCAATGTCTTTGAACAATAACAGACAAGATAACGAGGGATACAGTGACTTATTTTATAGGGTCAATGGAATTAATAAGCTACATAATCAATTCTTTAGTAGTTAATTTGTGTCCCATGCATCCGTTTTCAGAGAGCTACAATCTACAGCTCTGTTGAACAGCTGCAGTCACGTTACGTGACAAAACTGTGTGACTAAATTGGTCACGCCTTAATTTAAAAACGTGCTGCTCAGTGGAATTGGTTGTCTGACGGAAAACGTTTGCAAGGTATATGTCAGTTTATGTTATATTAACTTGTATCATTTTATAATTGAAAAGTTAAGGTTAAATAATAATGCTTTTAGTTGTTAAATTGGGCAAGGTTATTCAGTTTAATAAAGTTAAAAAACGTTAAGACAAAAATTCATTCAACGTGTTGGGCGTACATTATTTATAGTCACGCGATCAAAACTAGATGACCACGTGACTAAATAACATTCAAAGGTTCGCATTAACAGGTTAGCAAAGGAGATAAGACGGCGCATGCGTGAGAATGTCAATATTTCTGTACCTCGCCTACTTCAGGGTCGTTTTCTCGTCGGAATTTCAGGAACGCAGGTCCTCCGACAAATCGACTCAGAACAGTTCCCTGAGAAATCAACGCCAGTTGATAGTGAGGAAGAGGAAACAAACAAGAAAAGAAGAAACAAGAAGGAGAAGTGGAGTGAGAAATGAGATGATACAGAGCAGAGAACTGCAAGCATCAAGTTTGCATAACAATAATACGTTTACTTTGAACTTGTCTGAAAAGCGCTTCTCTAACATGTTTGATCACTGTTCATTTCTGTTTACTCGATTTTGATCAGCAACAAAATCATCACGCGCTTTCAATGATCTGTACGAGAAAAGTACAGTGAAATAGTTTTGAATAATCAGAGGCTCTGGAACACTGGATTGGTACAAGATCGAGCCACAACTGTGAATTTAATCAAATTCGTTTGAATTACAAGCAAATGGAGTTAAACGCGGTGCATTTTAACGCTCTTACGCAACAGATAAAGATGAGAACACAGACACAGTAGAGAAGTTGAAGTTGAGACCCACCTGATCTGAATCCTGCTCCAAGAAAATGAGAAAGAAAGGAAAGAGACGAGGATAAGTAGTTTTTCAACTTTTAGTATTATTAGCAGTTTCTGTCGTTGTTTATGGCAAACGTTAACTTAGTGATATGTATCCAGGCCCCTTCTGCAGCACATCCGTTCGTACTGGCACGAGATTAGTAAAGGGCCTAGAAACGAGGTTGTTTTGTTTACACATTTTTAATGCTTCATTTTACCAAAGTTTTATGCCAAGAAATACTGTGTTTTACGTTTAGGTTTAACGTTTTTTTTATAAAGTTTATGAAGTCTTTTTTATGAAAGCTGTGTTATGGTTAACTGGAATCCTCGTTTCCCTTTTCCAGCGGTCGACGCCAGTCAAGGGAAATAAAGAGACGACATTTATTGGTTAATTTGCTAAACTACTTTTCACAGTTGTCGCTGTTTTATTTTAGTTTTTATCAGTTATGTTAAAGATTAAGAGTTTCTAGTTGTAGTTTGTTTAGCAAATTAGTGAACTGTATTTTATCCATATGCAAGTACATTAAAAATCAAGACTTTTGAGGACTGCTGGCGAGGTAAAAACAACAGAGTCAGAACGAGAAACACAATAAGACTCAGCTACTTCTTAGTCGACAAGGAGGGAGTTCAGCGGAAAAAACAGATATGTTTCTATCAGGATAGAAGGAACCCCTCCCTCACAAAGACAAAAAAAACTAATAAAAATATCAGAGAACTTCGGTCCCCATCCACTTCTTGGCATGTAAAACAAAAACTATGATTATTTTGGAATATAACTCGTGAAACGAAAACAAAAAGGCATGAAAACAAGTTAAGTAATAATTCTTCAAGTAGGCGACGATTCCCAATAGAATTTCACACTTTCCTCTGAGCAACGATCGCACAATCGCAACTCTACTTCACAAACGTGGAGGCCGACATATGTGCCTCACGGTACGCTTGTCTTTATCGCGTGAACAACACGTAAACGAAGCAAAAAGATGTTTACGTGCCACAAGAACGGTCTTCGTGATGCACGTTGAGGAAGCCACGTGGGTGAGCGTGAATCACGTGAATGAGTGAGCGCGAATTACGATCATCGCGAACAAGTATAAGAAGACGAGTGAACACCCCCCTCCCCCACCCAACAGAGTTAACAGGAACAGGCCGCATTTTATTAGGTAGTAAGGTAAACTTACTCTAGACTGAGCTTGTCCTTTCCGTCTCATGAACTTGTAGTTTTCGTAGATTAGTTTGGCGCAGTATATCTTACCCACTGTCATTTGCGGCTGCTGGTTCACTTGATTTGCTAAAAAAGAAAATGATTTAGAAACGTTTATCCAAATGAAATTAGACTAGACACTCATTCTGGACAAACCAACTACCTACATATGAAACGTAAAGCCTGCGTTCGAGCATAGTGGCCCATCATGCCAGCAAGTATCTCCAGTTTTCTTAGTATGAAGTAACTAGTATTTCTACTCCCCACTGGATGGGATGCTAGTCCATCGCAGGGTTACCCCCCCCCCCCAGCATTAAATTCGCCGGTACCCATTTATACACCTGGGTGGAGAGAGGCACTGTGAGAGTAAAGTGTCTTGTCCAAGAACACTAACCACGACTGTCTACACGGATCTCAGTGCGCTAACTTGTTACCATCGCGCCACCCACAATATTACGAACATACTGCTCTTTAATTTGTGGAGGCGCGTTCAACCAGGGGAGAGTAGAAATACTCCAGGTCGCCGGCTTCCTGCTACAGAAACCGGGAAAAGCTCCAGCCTTGGCTCGTATGCAGACTTAACCTCTTTTCTTTTACTGTTCTTTAATACAGTGTGTAACGCGGTCGAAGGAAATGTCGTTATCATCAGCTAGGAGGTTCAGTTCTTAAAATCCATCGAACAAAGCTTAGGTAGTACTTGTTCAATTGAACGAGAACAGTTATAAACCAGTCAGTACGATTTATCTACAGAGAGTTGGTTATCGATTCTTTACGTCTACTTCCGAACTTCACTGTAGAAAAATTTTCTTTGTCTCGGGTTTCGTTTGCAGTTTACCTGCAAATTCAAAGTCAACACAGAATCGCCATTTTTTTGTCAGTGTCTCCTACGGAAAATGTCCATGTATCCAAGTTTGAATGTTTTATAAGGTGCAAAAATCTCTGCAGACTAATGTGTCTCAGTTAACTACTAAGCGGACCAACTTTAGAGGTAGTGTTCGTACTGATTGAATATTGAAATCATATTTGTCAAAATACAACTCAAGATTTTTTTACGCGTACATTTACCATTGTTGATCAGACTGGGAGGCTTGGGAACTACTCTGTCCAAGGTTTTCTTGGTAAGTTTAGGCCAGACTCTCTTCAGCATAGCTCTCAGTTCTTTATCGTTCTCCTTCAGATTATCTAGAAAGAAGCGCAACAATGTCATACAGAGGTCTGTAGTAAAGGTACAGAGTTACACAGTTACACAATCCATGCAGGAAGCGGCTACCAGAACAGTCTTCGATTTGTAAAGGGAGGAAAACCGGAAAACCCGGAGAAAAACCCTCGGAGCAAGGCGAGAACCAACAACAAACTCAACCCACATACAGAATCAAACCCAGGCCACATTGGTGGGAGGCGAGCGCTCTCACCACTGTGCGAACCCTGCTCCCCAAAATACCGAAAATGCTGCTTGCATACAACGGTCATACGTCACGGTCATACGTCACGGCAAGAGAACGGTTCCCGCCAAAACTGACTCCTGGTGCCAAATGCAATAAATTGTCTACACGTTATGAAATCCTCTTATTTTAAGCCGAGAATTAGAATCACGACAATTAAAATTACGACAGCCTCAACGCGTTTTGTTGAGTAAACAAGAAAATAGTCTCCCACATCTATTTCCGACACATGATTCGTAATACGCTCCTCTCAGCAGGTCTTGAAAAGGGTGTTAACAAAGCTTTCACTGTTTACACTGTAATTCCCAATCTAAATAACAAGTACGTAAACAGGCGTAAGGTTGTTATTTGAAGGTGTCAGTTCTCGAACTCATGAGTGTAATGTGGATAAATAAAGTACTACTACTACTACTACTACTACTACTACTTACTTTTCTCGGTCATAATCTTAAGCGAGGTCCGCACCAGTGCAAACAGAGTAGCAGTAAAGGTGACTGTGTTGTCTGGGAACAGCGGCATGTTCATCTTGATGAGGCGCTGAAATAGAGCCAACACAAGTCAGATAAGTCAAATTCTCTCTATTGTGGGCCTTTAAGTGACAACAAACATATTGTTTAAGCGTGCTCTTCGCTGCAAATTGCCTGACTGACAGGACGTCAAAAGCGCCTAAATCGGCGGTTAAATCTCATGAATAGAAAGACTTTTGTTTTTAATTACCTTGTAAGCGACGATCTTTGGACATTTCTTGCCTATTCCAATTGGTGGAGACATTTGCCGCAACAATTGACATACTTCAGTGTGCTTGATGCGACCCCTGAATGATGACAACAACAAACAAACAAACAAGTAAACAAACAAAACAACAAACACATAAACCAATCAGCCAGTCACTCACTCAGTAGAACAATTACGATGGCTGCGAACCCCATCTTTAGATCTCTTAAAACCTTTGCATTTTATCATGTTTATCACAATTCTGTTACAAACAATGGGGATCACCGAGCGTTTTTTAGTTATAAGCAATTAACTTAAGTTGGCTCAAAACAGTTTCCAGCACTTTCCAACCCTTAGAAATTGATGGGTCATTATAACTACTTCTTATCAGTTGATGCCAAAATCATGGTATCAAAAAACTGCCTAATCATTGGTGAACATGTTGCTGTCAATTTGTGGCACAATAGGTTACTATAGAGACAATATGACCTGCTAAAAACACCCTCAATTTTACCTTTTAAGGTGGCACTTAACCCACTCCACAGTATGTTTTTAAACTTTGCAAAAAGTTGCATCTTATCTTGCTTATCACAATTCGATAATAAAAAATGGGAGTCACCGAGCTCATTTTTGAGTTATAAGCGCTAAAGCTACGCTAAAATTAAGGGTGATTTTAGCAGGTCATAGACCCTTTTCATAAACGGCTGCCAATTTAAAATTCTTTTGTATGCATTGAAATTAGCCTTACTAACCTGGTCTCAATGTAAAAACTGTTTTGAATTACTGACTTCAAAATGAGGTTAGTAAGGCTAATCTTAATATTGTCAAAAGAATTTATAATTGGCCGCCATTTATGAAAGTGGTCTATATTGTTGCTATTGTAACCTGTTATGTAAAATAGATGATTGCAACTTGTTTACCAACGATTGGGAATTTCTATGATACCAATATAATAGCATCACTTGTTAAACAGTGGCGTTATTCGTCCTTCAAAGTATAGCTGCTAGAAAAGTACTGGAAACTGTTGCCAGCCTCCTTAAATTAAGGGTGTTTTAACAGATTGCACTGTTGCTATAGTGGTAACCTGTTTTTTTTAAAAAGGATGACCGCAACTTATTTACCAATGATTAAGCATTTGTGTGATACCATTGTTGTAGCATCATATGAAAAAAGAGCGGTAATATTGATCCATCAAAGTATAAGTAAAGGAAAGAGCTGGAAACTGTCGTCAGCCACCTTAACTAAGAACAGACGTAAACACGCGAAAGGAACTTACGTGGCTCCAGGGTCGAACTCAGACCACACTCGTACAAACTCGTCCAGGTGGTGTGGGCCGAGAATGGACTCATCACGTGTTAGGTACTCGAAGTTGTCCATGATGACAGCCACGAAAAGATTCAGAAGCTGTCAACAAAAACAAATGAGATTGTTGCCTTCTCTCTGCACACAGAATACCGAATGAATGAACCTACTGCTCTACCGGTCGATTAATCAATCCAGTCACCTCTACAGTAACACTCTCTTAAATGATTTAAATGAACATGACAACCTTTTTTGTAGTAGAATAACCTACCAGAAAAGAACAAAAGAAAATGAAGGAGATGAAGTATAAGTACGCAAATGCACTGCCACATTTGCCGTCTTTGTCTTGACAATTTGCATCAGCTGTACACGCCAACATTATGAGCTGCCAGTTTTCACCTGTTGCGGACCTACAAGGCAAGGAAGGTATGTCAGGCAACAGCATGACCTATCTTGACTTACATACCTTATTCTAACTGATTTCCGCGCGTACTAAATTTCGTGACAATTCGGAAGCTGTATTTCGCGAGTACTAGTTTTCGAGATTCAGTCACTGTGCATACCTGAATAGAACTTGAATGGCTTCAGGAAATGATTGGAAGTTATTTCGCGGATTGATCTGCGCCCAAGGATCTCCACGGTCGTCGTTTTCAGTAGTGATTTGACCAAACATCTGCAAGAAGCAATAGTTAATCAATTTGATCTTTGTCATCATCAGCCTCTTTCGAGTCATAGTCAAGTGAAGCTAAACTTTCAGGGACAGGATTGCGACTTTAAAAGGATTTTCTAGATGGGATCAAAACAAGGCTCAGTCACTTGCAGGCGTTTTGGCTTGACGTTTTTTTCTGCTGAGCGCTAGATAATTCGTTCGTGTGTCTTGCCGCCATCTTGGAGTCGCGAAAACGAAAACGGGAAGGACAGGACGAGGTGAAGAGGGGACGGGTAGGAGCCTCACCCCTTCCCCTACCCCAACAGGAACAACGAGACAACGTTTACTTGCACTGTCATTTCACAAGATAAATATAATAATATATAGATTTAGGCCAGCCTAAAAGCGTAGCTCCTGGGCCGGGTTGTTCAGAGCCCGATCAAACTAGCCGAGGATAAAGTAGAATTTTGATTTGAGTTTTGTAACTTTGCGGTGAGATTTTCTGTATATTGTTTTTGTGTTTTGAATTTTAATGAAAGCAAAATACGCAAAACAAAAGCAGTGAAAAAACTTTGTACAAAAGAAAAGGTTATAATTCGGTTAAATTTTAATCCTGGGTTAGCGTTAACCGGCTTCCTACCAACCCTACGCTGTTTACAACAAGTTAATCCTGACATGAGCCCGCGATCTGATCGAAAAAAAGCAGCACTTGGGCAGCGGTCAACTTTAAAAAAACACGTGACCTCGATGAGCCCTGAACTTGAGCCCGCGATATGGTCACGTGATACTGGTCAGCGGATTCCTTGTTTTGACAGGTGTCAATTGACTGCAACATGGATGTCCAAAGGACGCTTTAAACCAAGGGTACATGTGCTCTGTCAACCTACAAGGAAAGCCCGCGAAAACTGAAGCCTCGTTTTGGTTTACGTGTCAATTGTGGCCGCCATGTTGCGCGACTCCACCACCGTCGTCGTCGTCGTCGTCGTCGTCGTCGTGCGTACGCGCCCACGAGCAATACCGCTAGCCATGATACACATGAGAAAATCAGTTCATGGGTTCCCTTCAGTTTCCTAATATGGGTATGGGGCTCCGCTTGGCGGCCTTCGGCCGCCGGAGCTCCGCTATAAAAGTAAAACTACACACAATAGCTGGTGACTCCAAACTCCGAACCTAAGGAAACGCTCCCTCACCCCCCCCCCCCAAAAAAAAAGAACTTGCGTTCGCCCGGTCAAAATACAGCTCAAATAAGAAAAACATTCTTCTGAACTAAGCCTACCTGCATGCCGATGACTGCATAGATGAAGAACAAAAGTCCAATGAGCATACCAACGTAAGGTAACGCCTAGAACAGAACACAATCATAAGTTGAGTCAGTGAATTGACGCACTTCCAACACTGCCAAGTACAAGATCGTAATATAAATTCTCCTTGCTGGACGGCAGATATTCTTTCTTACGTTAATTCTGAGAATTTGGTGGGTCATTATCTCATTTTGACATAAAATTATGACATTATGACATGACATTTTGACATTTTGACAAAACATTTTGACATTATAAAAATTATGACATTTTGACATTACAAAATTATGACACTATGACATTTTGACATTATGATAAGGTGACATTCAATATTCTCGCCAACTGTTAGCTTAATGTAATCTGACATCGTAAAAAAATGTTTAATGTTATCCCCGCCTAAGCAGTCCGAGACATTACACCGGGTACCAGCATGAATTTTTTTTCCAAAAACAGCTACCAGAAAAGCGAGCTTTCATTTCTTTGATGGTAGACGTAATTAATGCGATTCTAGCTTTACCTTAAATGACTGCAGAAACGTCCACAACAGGATTCTGATTGTGTAACCCTGCCTTAACAGCTTGATTAGCCTGGCCGCTCGGAAGAGACGGAAGAGACTGGGGTCGAAGGGCATCGAGTCAGACTCATCAGACTGTAAGTAAACAAAGTCACGTGAATGGGGTGAAATACATTCTAGAGCTCTTTTGTCACTACTTCTGTTTTAAACATCACCTACTTGCTTAGGCGACCACCAGACTGTTAACATTGCTAGAAATCAAATCAACTTCGCAAGGTCGTGCGAGTGTTTTATTTCTTCTTGTTTTTTTGCCTTACCTGGATCCTGCTGAGAGCAAAGTCCAACAAACTTCCAAGGACGATTATGAAGTCAAAAACGTTCCAGCTGTCTCGGAAATAATTCTTGGGAGGATAATTAAAAAGAAGATCAGGATTGTAACAAGCGTTTCTAGTTAAAATGCAAACAGTTCTGACTCTCACGAAATGAGTGAATTTCTTTCTCAATAAATAAAGGAAATTGAAAACAATTTGAATTGGAGCAACTATTGTATGTCCCAGAGCTAGCCTGTACTACATGTTGTAAAATATTGTTTTTCTGTCTTGTGTATCCTGTAAGCTTCAGCAGTAGTGTAATGCAATTCTGTAATTAGCGTTAGTTTTTAGTCCTAGCAGTTAGTGTGAGTTTTTGGTAGCGGTGTCCCTGTGTATTATTTTTGGATTTAAGTTACAAAAAATGTGTTAAAAAAACATTGTAAACTACTGTGTACTATTAGGTATTGTATTAGCATTTGTAAGTAGTGTAAAGGGAAATATTGTAAGTAATGATAGAAACCGGAAAAAAAAGAACGAGAGAGTGTCCTTTGAGCCCCTCCGCCCCCACCCCACACCGCACGAGGCGTGTAACGAGTCATAAGAATGTCGGCGTCAGAGACTGGGCAGAGAGAAGCACTGTGCCACTAAGGGACTTGGCTCCAACGATACCATCACATCACTGTATACTTAGCTTTGAACTTGCACATGGCCCTTCAGTAACGTTCCATGCAAAGACTTACCGTTCGGAAGGCAAACAGTTTCAAGATAGCCTCTCCCGTGAACATGAAGGTAAATATTGTGTTGAACATGTCAAGAATATCCCGATACACTTGAGGCTCGCCATCGAACTGATTACAAAACAAAAACAGAAAAAGATCTTGAGCACAATGCACTTGTTTGCACGCAAAAAATGCCACGAGTGACTGTTATTACATTTTAACCTTGCAAACATTGAAAAGCTCTGCCGAGTGTATTTAAACATGGCCATGGCGTTCAGTAACATTTCGTAACTTATTTTAAATTCAAATTGAGAACTACTACTTTCCACAAACGGTATGCACTCACTTTCATCCTAAGTGCTATCAACTCACATCGTTATTAATTATCTTTACCACTCATGCTATTTTCAAAATTCATATTTACGGACTGTTATAGTATTTTCTTTCATCGTAGCCCTGGCCTTGTGAAAGATTTCAATAAATCAATAAATCAGCTCGTTTGTGGTGCCAGCCTGACATTCAGCTTTAATTATACACTTGTAGTGGCGTCTGACTGCTTGCAATTGCACGTTTGTCTAAAGAATCATCAGCACCTTGCTTTGCACCACTTATAACTGGACGTTTATTTACGTGCATCGTGGGGATCCTCTACATTCAAAAGATTTCTAATTTCGCTGAAACTTTAGATTTCTCTCATATTTGCTCTCTCTTCCTACAAGGATGGGGGCATGTTTTATGTCGCTTGATTAGGCCATCCTTAATTCTCAGGAAGCATCACAACTTTCTCGACTTAAAAACCATAGATTTTGTCTACAACTCCTCCCAGAAGGTAGCTGCTAAGACCAGCTTTCATGTGCAGTTATCTATAGTAATGGTACTTGTAGCAGTATAAGAAAACTTCAAATCTCAAACCACTTTCTGCTTATTACCGAGAACAAGTTACGTTAAGATCAGCGCTTGACCCAGAACTGACCTTCATGGTAAGAATGAGGGTGTTGAGAGCAATGAGTATCATGATAAAATACTCAAAGGGACTGGAATCCACGATTCTCCAAATACGGTACTGCCACGTGTTGGGATCTTCCGGCATGAATCTTTCAGAAGGTTTAGCCATAATGGCGAAATGAAGACAGTCTCTCTAATAAACAAGCATCAAAAACGTACCATTAAAAAGTACATTAGATTGCATATTTCAAAATAACACAATCTTTCATATGCACGTTTGCTTCTATGTAAATTTTTAAAAATAAACATTTAAATCCACAGTCAAGAGCTAATTACATTGAAGACTCTTCTAAGCGCATGATAAAAGTTAAAGCCTCACAATTGATCAATCTAAATATTGACTTGGAATAATTCACGTGGATGCAAGAGACCAGCTCTTCTAGTCATTCTATCCCAGACAAATTACAACTACATGTAAGGCTGTTAGGTTCCTGATGGAAAACTAAATCCAAGATGAATCAGGCATTGATGCTGTCACGCATTCTTTTTGTCGTGCAATCGCGCTTGTCACGCATCATTCTCACCTGATTTCTGTCCAGTTCGCAGTCACCCTGGTCCTTCTCTCCCTGTTCTTGAAAGGTAAGGATAATAAGAGCTACGAAAATGTTGATAAAGAAAAACGAAAAAACTACAACAAAGAAAATGTAGAAGAGCGCAATCTCGATTTTGTTGTCCACGATTGGTCCACGGTCGACATCAGTTGTGTCGATGGAGGCTTGCATTAGGCTAAAAGAGAACAAAAGAAAAAAAGCTAAGTACAAAAATATAAACAGTAAACGGCCCCTCTGGCCCATCCAGAAAACAAGTCATTGCAAAAGTAAGCTGGAAACACACACACACACACACACAAAAAAACATTGCCGCTAATAAGCCTTACGCTTGAGTATAATCCAATGGACATAGCTCTTGAAGGACAGTACAATTTCTTGATTTAAAGCCTTCAACGACGCAGCATTTTTATTTCACACAGCACCATTTTTGGAACGCAAAATTCGGTCGGATAACAAGCCCTTTCACAGCCTCGAAAGTAAGCCCCAGCGAAACAAACGTTGGAGCAACATTATAACGTAATTTTCCTGTCTCACAATTTTTCTCCTATAAGAGTAAATGACTGAATTCCTTGTCTTTTGGGAGCCTACATAAGAACCCTGCGATGGACTAGCATCCCACGCAAGGGGGAGTAGAAATGCTCCAAGTCGCACTGGGCTCGTGTGCAGACTTTACCATAGGAGATCACAGAAGACGATAGTGAGGAAGGTGACTACACGACTCTCAATCAGCTTTCCTCTTCATGATTACCACTTAGCAAATGGCTTAGTAGCCTTATGTGCATGCACAAGATTACAAAAGTGCTTACGCTGGCCAGCCTTCCCCAGTTGATGATGTAAACAGGGATAACATTGCATTGAATACATTGTCAAAATTGTACTCTTGTCCTCCCCAGGAGCGATTCTTGATCTGAAAAGAAATCACAAGCCCAAGAATTGGTTGGCGAATTTATAAATTCTTCTCTGCAAGTTCGATAATGGTTTTCAAGTTTAAATAATTACCAAGCACTTCGAAGTTCGTCAAAAATATTCCGCTGCTTGTCGTATTTTCAAGTCTCTTTTCAGAGTTTGGAAATGTGGCCAGACACGGTCTATCGTGTTTGACATATTTCTTCATATACTTTCTTTAGATTTAACGAATCATGTAGGCTAGTATAGAGCACTGCTTTGATTACCAATTTTTTTTCTGTTGATTAATCATTTTTAGTAGCATTACCTCTGAAAGGCAATATGGATGCCCAAAACCAGTATCCTTCACAGCCGTGATTTTTGTCACACGACACAACGCTTCCCCCGCCAGAAGCGTTTCGTGACACTCAAAATGGCTGTCGATTTTTCATGTGAAAATAGCACCCACTGTGTACGATTCTACTGATTCTGTGTAGTCTCGGGTCGCTCTATTGATCTCTACATTATAAAAGAAATACGAGGAAAATATTGAATTGAATCACGTACCTCGAAATTTGACAGGTCAGACAAGTCAGAGTATGAAAAGTACTGCCCCCTGTAAAGTGGAACAAGCGATACTCTTTTGTCATAATTCAATTTGTGGTGGATATAGTGGAAGCTGTGTTAACGGGCACTCTCGTAACCTGGCTCCTCGACGTACAACTGCCTTCATAAAAACCCCGTTTGAACTCCCACATAAAATCTGTATTTACTCTTTCCCGTAAGCGGCCACGGACACTTGGAGGGCTTACGATTTAGACTTTTCCTTTGTTTTTAAGAACCAATAGTTGCAATTTGCAAGGACACAGATTACGTTGTAAGACGGAATACATCTATATCACATGACTGAGTGACGCATCCTCGATAAACTATTCACACTGAATGTCTGTGTTAGTGTAGTCAGAATAAACAAGGATGCACAAAAGCTTCGTCCAAGCCGAAACATCCTGCGAGAAAGCTCTCATGGCAGTTCCAAGGGTAATTAGCTTCAGTGCAATGTGATATTTTGACAAATCCTCCCAACTACTGTGATAAGAAATGTATAGAGACTAATAAGGAGAACTTGTGTGAAGATCTTAGAAATAAATAATTGGAACTTACTGGCATTCCTCTTCTGTCATCTTCGAAGCATCATCACACAAGAAAAATTTTCCCTGAAAGATACAAAGTGCATCAATAGTTGCCCTGCAGATTGTCAAACAAATGCAGTACACATCTAGGAATGTATTGTTAACCTGTTGGAAAATAATCATTTAATGACAAGAGATTTCACTTGAAATTTCAATTCGCAATTCATGCGCCGTAGGCGATTGTTTTCTGAATTTCTCAGGTACTATATTCCTACAATTTGAAGTTTCTTTTGAAATAGGGTAAAGTCTGCATACGAGCCAAGTGACCCATCAGGCGCCAAGTGGCCCATCAGGCCGGAGCTTATACGATTTCTGTAGCACGAACTGACTAGGAATATTTCTACTCCCCCCTGACTTGGATGCTAGTCCATCGCAGGGTTACCCCCAGCATTAAGTTTGCCGGTACCCAGTTATGATACACCTGGGTCGAGAGAGCCACTGTGAGAGTAAAGTGTCTTGCCCAAGAACACAACGCAATGTCAAAGGCCAGGCCCCAGTTGTTCAAAGACTGGATAACGCTATCCACCGGATAAATCACTATCCAGCGGATAAGTGTTAACAAAACAAACCACGCTATCCACTGGATAGTGATTTATCCGGTGGATAGCGTTATCCACCTTTCGAACAACCCGGGCCAGGTTTTGAACCCGACCGCTAGATCAGGAGACGAGCGCACTAACTATAGAGCAAACATAAAAAAGAATCTACACATACTGCCGACCAGACAGAAGCTTTTGTACAGCCTCCATTTTATCTCTTACCTGGAAAAGCTGAACTCCAATAACAGAAAAGATGAACAAAAACAGAATGGTGATGATCAAAATGTTGAGAACGTTCTTCAGTGAGTACACCATGCACTGGAACACGGCCTAGAGTGGCAGAGAAACGTAGAAAATAAGCTGACATTCTTACCCTAATCATAGAGTAAACGACAGTGATGTTGCGTGCACAATCAAGCATAGGAAATAGTATAACTGGCACAAATCGAAAGTCTGTCTTACTCTTACGACAAAAAATAAAACAAAAGATCTCTAAAAGGAGGAGGCGTATCATCGATACAAGTCATATTTTTCTCTGAGGGACAAGCCCATGGACGGAGTGGAGAGGGGAGCGAGGAGAATTATCATTCGAGAGTATTTTCATGTCAGATTTGATGGGCTTATCTTCGGCAGGGGTCTCAGTCATTGGCCTGAAACATCAAGCTGAGCGGTTTTGCTTGTTCGCCGCCATAAAATGTGATGAGTATTTTGGCAGAAATCGCAGACGAACTGGAATCATGACCAACTTAGTCACTGCAGATGGAAAAGTACCTTCAATTTCTTGGCCTTGTTGATCGCCTTGAGTGGACGAAGAACCCTGAGAACTCGCAAAACTTTCACGGTTTTCTTAGATCCTGGGTCAATGGTAGATTGATCTTGATTCCTGTATAAAGCACACGTTAAACAAGTCAGCAATAACAGCGCCTGGTCATGCAACAAGAATTACATTGACGAAGACATAGTACTTCTAAATCAGAGAATTTGACATTTCAAATGATAGTTTAGGTAGGACCAAGCAAGTGTTAGGTAGTGTTCTTTGGGTTAGGGTTAGAAAGTTTTTTAGTCTAAAGTTTTTTAGTCTAATTTATCCAGTTACTGCAACCGACCAGTAGCTTCCAATCAGTAGCTTCCGTATGTTGCTTTCAAATGAACAGTGGAGCAAACAAACTTTTAACGGTTTTCACACTGACTAGCTTTGCCCAAAAGGTTTGTGATTTTTTACAAGATGACACTTTGACATTTTTCAATTTTGTTTTGTTTTTAATTTTTGCATCCATTTTAAGTGTCACGCATCAACTAGCCTGTGCAGCAGTGTTAAAGGGGGGGGGGGGGGGGGAAGCAAAGCGCGGATGGAAAGAGGGGACATCGGGAAGTACTCACTGAGTAACTTATTAATTGCTAGTTGCACAATCTCGTTAAAAACATCCAATAATGGTCAGGGACGAAGATGTCTTAGCAAGGGCTTTAAGAGATTTAAATCTCACTTGCGTGAGCAAATTTACCTTAAAACCCGAGCAAGAATCGGTCGTGACAGCTCTTTCAGCTGGAAGAACTGTTTATGACAGTTTTGCCTGCAGGACACGGGAAAAATCTAATCTCTCAAATGTTTGTTCTTGCCCGGCAAGAGAACTGAACGGGAAAGCGTCGATTCTCGTTATTTCGCCTTAGAAAAGAATCTTAGAAAGACCAGCTGCGGGAGGTGGAATCACTGATCCTTCTACCGGTGTTATTCGTATCGACGAATTTAAAATACTAGTTATATCTTCCACCGCCTCACAGTACGTGGCCGAAGTTACCGACCGTCTTTATAACACAGTATAATTCTGCAGAGTTTCTGATTTTGCGGCCACAACTTCTAAAAATACGTTTAGACAACTTTTACATTGAATTAAAGCGAACCCAATGGAAGAACAACAGTCGGCCAACACAGTCTCAGGACTTTGTAAACAAAATTTCGAACGATGCCCTCCACTTTAGCACCAGACTTAATACCGCGGAACCTGCATTGACTATTGCAACACGTATTCCTTCTTTATGTTCCCTATTCTCGAACTCTTGGAGTAGAGGACATCTCCACGCTAAAAAAATAATTTCAATGTTGTTGTGTTGTCTTTTTGAGATATTCCTATTTTTTACATTTCGATAATTAGTCAACTGCACTCCAGGAAATAATTTCAATTATAAATTCTCCCAGGAAGTCAGTTATGCCGACAAGCGTGCGCTACTTTCTGATTGGTGAACCTGTTGACAGTAATTGACAGCTGATGAAATCGGATTACATCGAAATCGGTGGGAGTAATGCGAAAAGCCCGGTTCTTAGAGCAGGCGTTCCTACCCCTTCTTCCTCACGTATAGGCTTATTCCGACATTGCGCAGGGAACTAGGCGAGTTTCAGATTTAACCAATCGATAAAGATCACGTTGGGAGTAGTCATTTGACCAGGTTTGATGCTTGTACGGTGAACAGAGACCAAGTTATAGACCTTGAAACATGGTTCAAAATCCATACAAACGTCCTTAATTTTGAGACAGCGTTTTATGATTTCTGTGACACTCTTAAAAATAGGCAAACATACGTGATTTTCATCTCAGCTTCTTTCAAATGGTAGGTGAATGACGGGATTTTACAGTTGTCACAAAACTGATAAAAAATCTTAAGAGTTTATATGGGTTTGGGGGACGCTGTCTCAACATCAGAGACGTTTGTATCTGTTCACCCTACAAGCATCAAACTTGGCCAAATGACTACTCTCAACGTGATCTTTATTGATTGGTTTAAATTTGAACCTCTCCCCAGTTCCTAGCGCCAAGTCGGAATGGCCTCCTTTTTGCGTCCCAACCTCTTCCCCTTCCGGCCCGTTTACGCCTGCAGCGCAGGCTACGCATCAACCGGGGAGAACAATTTGTTTATTCATCCTAGACATTTATTTAAAGCAATCAATTACCCCATGACAAGTGAAGCAATGGCGCAGCTCACGACCAAAGCGTCAATACAATTCCACGCATCTCTGAAGTACGAGCCCGGGTGAAGAATGGCCCCGTAATCAATCAGCTAGAAAACAAGAAAAGAAAGGCTTCAACTATTTGTCAACAACAGTCATATAATGAGCAGGAATTCCAAAAGTGCACAGACCGGTATAAGGTGTCGATTTGTTAGAAATAAACGTATACCAGTGCGCTGAAACTTTTAAAGGGGTGTTAATTTGTATAACGATTTACGTTTGCTCGAGGTTTCGATCTCATATTAACTCAAAAAACTCGAGCAGACTCTTTAAAGCATTGCTCTTGAAGTTGTGTCCTGGAAAAATGCCTAAAACAATTCACTCATTCATATCTTTATCTTAGTGTCCTAGGTGTGTGTTTCCTGTATTAGCGAAGGTATAAGTCACAATCGTATTGCCGTTTTAACCCAAGACAAATTTTCTTCAGTTGTCACTGACTATCAACAGTAGCTGCGAGAGTCAAGAGAATTACCTTAACAAGGACCTCCATGGCGAACACTGTGGTGAATACATAGTCAAAATATGTCAGCACCTAGAAATTTGAAAAGCGGCTATTGTTATTTTTTATTATCATCATTGTTTTTTATTCTTTTTTTGGCTATTGTTAATACACTGTGGAATTGGTGGTGTACAAATGAATAGGATTCTGCGGCTTTAAGAAAAGAGCCACTCGATCATAGGCCAAAGCAAAGCATATCTTTAATCCCAGCGACTTTCCAAGCCAGTTCTTAACTCCGGTGTCATCAGCATTAAGCGAATAAGAGTGTTTCTAGTCCCCACTGGATGGGATGCTAATCCATGCAAGGTTTACTCCCAGCAATAAATTTGCTGGTAGCCTTAATACACTTGGTTTAGAGGCATGTGAGAATAGAGAACCTTGCCTAAGAACATGACACAATTACCCAGACCAGGGCTCGAACCCAGACTGCTCAATCCACAGGCTAACCAGCAAGTCATCAGTGCACCATTGGTTCAGAGGTACAAATTATAAGTCGTTACATGACACCGATTCCAGTTCGATCTTAACTGACTGTTTTAAGTTCTTATACCTTGTTACGTTTGGATTCTTCATTAACTGGATCTTCAAGAGCCAACAAGACGCTACTAATTAGGATTATAACCAAGATAAAGTTATCAAAATGCCGTAAATTCACCAGCCAGTGACACGCTTTCCGAACCCTGAAAAAGACAAACAGAATGACTTAATCAAGTTCCTACAAGAAAATTCCTGTGGCGGGTTTTACTGGCTAATAGTAGGAGTACTGTGTAAACTAGACTAAATGGGGAGCCTGTGCCGGAAAGGGGTAGGGCCAGATTTCAGGAGTTAAAGTACAGGAAGGGAAAACAATCATTTAACTATTTAAAATTACTTTTTGTTAAGTTCGTTTTCTGAAGTAAACACGAAAGGAAAAAAGTGTTTCCACCGTAGGCAAGTGACAGGAGTGTCATTTTTTATGGAAGGTATGTAAAAGGCTTACCCTCGTGTCAAAAATGTTATATGAAAGGGCAATGGTTTGTGCGGATTTTAATGAACTTGAATTCACACACATTTTTTAGGGCTCGTCCACACTTGTCGGACGAATTTGAAAACGGAGACTTCACTCTGAAAACGCATCAAATATTTTCCGTCCACACTACGCCAGAGAAATTTAAAACGTTTACAACGCAGCAATGCCGAGTCATTTTGGATGTGTGTTTGAGGAAAATTCGGTCAGGGAAATCACACGAAAAGCTCCGTTTTCAAAATGTTTTCCGTCCCATGAAAACGAAAAGTCGCCGTTTTCAAATTCCTTGAAGAGCGTTTTCGGAAAGCTCCGTTTTCGTGACGGATTGGTGTCGACGGTAGACCTAACTGTAGAAATAAAGCTACGTTTTCAAATTTCTCCTGCGCAGTGTAGACAATTTGAACATGGGCAAAAAATTTCTATTTGGAATTCATACTACTCGTGGCCGTTCTGAGGGAATGACACCTGTATAAACAGGCTTTCTTAATCAACAGCACACTGAACTGTCCTGCCTGCCTTCTAACAAAAAAAAACCCATCATGACAACAAATTTCTAACATCGGTATACGTACGGGTTTCCGGGTGGGAAGAGAAATAATGACCACGTGTCTATCATTGGCACAGCTTCCCCAGGTTTTTGATGAGGAACCATTCGGCCAGGGTTCCTAAGGTTGCTGAGAAATGATGGTTTGCCTGTGAGTGAGTGAAACAACAAATCAAGTCAGTGGTTGAGAAAAATACTCAAAGCCAAATTATTAAATGAGCACTTCTTTCTTTTTTGGCTCGTCACACGGCGAGAAAGATGTTGTGACGAACCTAAAGAGCGCCTGCTTCATGTAGGATCGTGTCCCGTGCTTGAAGAGCGAATGCATCACGCAAAGGATAAATATTCAAAGACCGCAAGTGAAAAATAAAATCACTTACCATTCAATAAATTGAGTCAAGAAATTGAGTCAAGAAATTGAGTCAAGGAATTGAAATATCGTAGAAGGGTAATAAATAAACAACGTGCCAAAGTTTCGGGGATGTGCGATATTCCGAACTCGAGTTATTCGGCAAAAGGTATCACTGAAAATTACAGGGTTTAGTATGGAGACGCCATGTTGGAGCCCGTCTGAGGGACTCCAACATGGCGACCGGAAACCAGTGTAAACATCTGGAGTTTACTTTAGCTCTCTCACAACGTTTATTCTCTCTGTTAAACTACAAAACATTCGCATAGGCACTTCTCTCAACATATTGGTTACTCAGAACTCGAAAACGTAAGGCGAATCGATATTTTGGTGCACGTAACATGTTACCCAGAAACAATGCCGATGTCACGCATTGTGAAAAACCGTGTTCTATTTTCAAAACAAAGCAGTCTACCGAGCTGAAGACAGGCCAGCAGATATTCGTTTAAAAATGCCTTTTACCCCATAATGGGCTCGTCACACAATCTCCCTCTTCCACGAAGATTGCGTGACGAGCGGTACTAAGTAAGCGATAAGATCATCACGTATAAATATACGAATAATGTATCCTTTTTGGGATAGAACCACACCTTCATGAGCAAAATTCACAGGGCTAGTATCTTAAGAAATACAAAACAATCAGTATGGGAATTTAGTCAAATCTCAAAGCTTGTAGTATGTGTACGGCCGCCCCCTCCCTTCAAAAAAATCGGGGAGAAGGCGGCTGTACACAGGCTAAGAACTTGAGCTTTGTGTTCAAAAGAGGCATACCATCATCAGCTTCCTCCTCAAATTCATCTTCAGTGGGGCCTCCTTCATCACCCATGCCCTATGCATAAATAAGAAGTAAAAGACCAACCTAAGAATTTTTTCTACCATCTTCAACAATACACACTAGTAGAGAAACAGTTCATAGATACATTGTTAACTAGCTTTATTGAGGAACGAAAGTGGAGGGCGGGTACTCAGGATTGAGAAGGGATTGGAATGGTTGTATTCTAGCGCTCAATACACAGAAAACAAAGGGAAGATAGGCAGAGGGATAGCTGGGGAATCATGATGGACACAGAGAGAACCGAGTGTCTGGGTTGAGATCCTGGAATAAGACAGCACAGAACAGAATGGCACCCCAGTAAAACCCCACCTTACGGTCACCCCGAACATTCTCTTCATAAGACAACTCCCGGAAAACCCCGTTGATGCGGCCACCCCGCTATTATGGCCAACAGTCACATTCTGAAATCTCAACCTTTATAATGTTACCCTGTTTATAGTCAGCCACTCAAGCCACTTATGTTCATTTCCCAGGATTGTTCCATTGTTAATATTTTATGTACTGACTGAATGTTCTTGTTTTAAAATTATATTGAATTCCGGATGCTTCCTTGGAAACAGTTGTTTAGAAGTGCAATTGCGATATATCTGTAATTGTTAACAACTGGATCATTGGATAATACAATTCGAGAGTTTTCATGGGCTTAGCCATCATCGGCTATGAGTCATTATTATTCAACAAATTGTAACACTATCCAAATATGGTCATGATGCTCTCGATATCTGTCATCCGTAGGTAACAGATATCCGGCGGTATACGTAGCTTCGTACGCGGGAAGAAAAAGTGAAGTGAGAACATGTCGACAGAGAGATTTACAAGGATTTAAGCTGTTTTGTTATCAATTTGTTGAATAATAAAACAATTATCCTGCTCAATCTCGCGTAATATCGTCTGATTTTAGCCGACTCGGCCTACGGCCTCGTCGGCTAAGTATCAGACGATATTCCGCGCGATTTCGCAGGATAATTGTTAATTATACCATACTCTACAAATATGATAAGCGTACCTGTGATTTTTTTTTGGAGGCGTTTTTCTTTTTTTTTTAAGTTTCGTTTGCTATATTTTGGGGGCGTTTTTAATAAAACAATTATTCCACTCGCCCTTGTTGGATATGAGATGATTATGGCCAACTCATATCCAACGTGCGCTTGTGGAATAATTGTTAAATAGACCAGTCATGAAATTTGACCCTACCCCACTGATACGGCCAAATTTTAATGGCCCATTGGTGACCGAATTAAATGGGTTCCACTGTATTCAAAATGATTCATGACTATTTTCTTTTGCATGAACTTTACGATGCTAATAGTAATGCAAAGAAGTAAGTTACAAGATTCATCAGTGAGCTCAGTATCACTCACAAATGACAAGAAAAGAACATAGAAATACATGGCTTTAAAATATTCTTACCCTCCTGGCATCCCCATTTCGCCTGAATAACAAAAACAAACAAACAAAACGCATCAATAAATTAAGCTTTAAATTAAACCTTCTTTTTCGTATATTTTTAGTGTATTCAGGAAGCATTTTAGCTCATGCTAGATAGTGAACCTGTATCCTAAGATGTACCTTTTCTTTGGCACATCCAATGAACGGGATCTTCATTTTTTATCATGGCATAGAGAGACTGTCCTTCTGTGTGCCTGTTTTACAAAATAATTTTTGCAAGTCTTTCTTGCCTCATTCCATCCACAACACAAAGAAGGAAACTGTCACAACTTGCTACACAGCATGTATATTATTATCCTGGGGAAGGGGGACTCCAATATAAAAGGTCGGGATGCTCATCCAAATTTAAATTAAACCCCTAAAGGATGCCCAATCTTGGTGTAGCTCGAGCTTTATTTGACCCCTAAAGATACCAATTAAAACGGAATAGGCTCGATTACCACCAGCTGTTTTGGAAAGGAGCCCAGGCTAGCAGATCGGACTCGAGAGACCGGCAGAAAGTGAGCCTAAAAACCGAAATAAGAGGGTTTTGCATTATTAGTTCTTCGGGTGCACCAAGAAGTTACTTTGACGACCAGTATCCTTATTTATACCCCTTAACGAGACGAACAGCATCCCTCCGGAATTATTTTGTTAAACCTTTGCACTAACTATGCCCTTCAGTTCTGCTCAGTGTGCATTCCTGGTGTACAGTACAAATAGTGCCTCATTCATGGGAGAGCCAATTGAAAATTGAAAGCATTTAGAAATAAATCTCACCCTGGGCTTGATCTGGGAGAGCCATAATCCCGGTACTGATCAACGATTTCTCTTCTTCTTTCTTCCCTCGCATTTTCTTCAGCTTCCTCATCTTGACTCAGTTGTTGAGCATTGGCCAAGTTGTCAACAGCGATGGCCAAGAACACATTAAGAAGAGTGTCTGGTCATGAGTTAAGGTACAAACACAACCACTCGTTCAATACAGAATTCTAAGATAGTAACTTTGACATACAAAATTTGAAATTTTAACCAAAACTCTCCATGATTGTAGCTAGATTTCCAGGCAATGGCTTACGTTTCTGCTAGAAGTTTGCTTCACCACTTGGATTAGCCTGCAAACAGACTCTGATCTGCAATCAACCAACTACTTATTAACCGAGAGTGAGGTCTTTACGGGAAAATTTCAGACCGAGAGCTTGCCGGAAAGGTTGAAGTTTCAAAATTTCCGTTAAGACCGAATGTTCGAGGTTAATAAATTGTTTATTATATGGCTCTCTGCTTTGTTTTTGCAAGCTGGACATTACGGAAGAGTAATACCCTACAATTAGCCAATCAGAGCATGCGTTACATCAGCTACAAGAACAAGCCATATGATAAAAACCGAAGAAAACATGTTTACAACAGCCAAGATGGACACACTTAACTTTTGCTCTGACTCCATGCTGACACTAAGGAAATGCTTGTTATATTCTGGTAAAATCTAGTTGCTTCTTGTCAAACATAATTGATGGACAGCTTCCTAAACCTGTTTGTTTTTCAGCCTGTAGTATTTTCCCCTCAAGTAGGCACAGAGTAAAACCTTCAAGATCAGGGTGGGCTTAACGTTCCCATCATTTGCTTTGGTTGCTGGCTCATGAACATGAACCTGCTCCAAGCTACCCACTGGATGGAGTTAATTGCATGCAACCCCCACCAGTTTTACCAGGGTTTGCTATTTGCAGGTATCTGGTTTAGTTTATACACCTAGGTGGAGAGGTATTGTAGCAGTAAAGCGTCTTACCCAGCCACACAATATAAAGACTTGGCTGGGGTTTGAACCCAAGGTCCAAACTCCCTTGCACTATCAACCTATTCGTTTCTTTGAGAACCTGTCTTCCATAGTAACAAATACAACGTTATATACGGGAATTGATGAAATAAGAACTGAATGAATGTTCTTTTTGGATACAATTTCCTAGTACAACAAGCAGCACAAAGTACAAACACCAGACCAGAGTCCAACTTTCATTTGGATAACCTTGAGATAAGACTCCATCATACATCACAGCATTCCAATCTTCTCCTGTCAAGATCTACAGATGAAAACAAGAGAATACAAATTATCTTCTTGTGTTATACCTTGTTGTTCTTGTGGACCTACACCATACCTTGATTGTTGAAAAACACAAACCAACACAAAATAGTCAGATATTAAGCACTGACTTTATATTTGCTCAGAATTCTTTTTTGGTGGACTCATTTTCAGACAGTTTATTAATATTGGGTGTGTGTGTGGGATTGGGGGAGGGGGTACATAGGTTAGTAGGTTAGTTTTATAAAATGTCTGGATATTTGTGTGTCAAGAATGCAATAATACCGCATACATTACTAGCAAAATATTTTGGATGTTCAAATTTTGGCTGTTTCATTTTTGAACTCTTTTTGTCTCTTTTCTGCCAAATTTCAGACAAAAAAGTCGGACTCTTTCATGAAACATAGCTAAAGTAAATTTACACCCACACCGATGAATTAGACTGAAACAACATCTGTAAAAATATACTTTTACTGCACCCTCAAGGTTTTACAGATACACCGATGAGAAGACAAATTCTATCAAGCCATTACATATCTAAAGCAGTGTGTCAACTAGAGTTTGCTCCATAAAAGGAAATTACAAGTCTCTGAAAATACTCTAACAAATAAATTACAAGTCATGAAGTAAGATAGAGGACTTATAACCAAACTAAGTCGAATCTTTCTTTAACAGCTAAAAATCATAACCAATGGGCTTATATTTAGATAAAATATTATGGAATTTTAATCCTACTCAGTTCAATAAAGATTCAAAAAATTAAAGCAACTTGCATTTTTTAGCTTACCTGAAAAACAGCAAGTGCTGCATTCCAAAAATTGTCAAAGTTTGTTCTAGGAGTTCCATTTCTACCAGGAAGATCTCTAAACCTGAAGAACAAAAACCAATGTCAATAAGGTATTTTAAACTTCAAATCATATAAGGGGACTGGTGATTATTGACACTAACTAACTAATATAAAAACTGCCTAATCCACAACAAAAGAAAAAAGAACTTTGAAACATAATGAACTTACGCTGCTCCAAAAAGTTGCATTCCAAGCAAAGCAAAAATCACAATGAAAAGGAAGAGCAGAAACAATAAGCTAAGGATGGAGCGAACACTACTCAATAATGACGTCACCAAGTTACGCAGAGAGGACCAATACCTGCCAACAACAAATTTTAATGTTCCCATTAATATCAGTAATATAGAATAGTCACCTAGCACAATTTCTATTCTTTTATGTTACATTATTGGCACTATCAATAGTTAGTAAATTCTCAGCTCCGACTATTGCATTTCTGGCTTTTTGATTGGCTAAAAAACTCTGACTATGAGCCAATAGTCGGAGTTTTACGTCATATGGAAAATAGTGCGCCAAGTTTAAAACTTTTCTGAGAGAAGTTTTCAACTTAAGCCCTCTATAATGGCCGAAATAAAAATCGGCGGCAAAACCGGTTTGAGAATTTACTAAAACAAAAATTATTCCATTTGCCCTTGTTGGATATGAAGTGATTATAACCAACTCGCGCTACACGCTCGTTGGTTATTTTATCACTTCATATCCAACTCGGGCTCATGGAATAATATTGTTATATAGATGTAAGTCACTTCACCAATCCAGATAGAAATTCTCATGCAGTAGTCACAAATGTTTAAAAATTAAAGAATCAAAATTGATCAACAAAATAGCATGTCACTGAACAAAGCACAGTATAAAAATAAACACCTGGTCAGTGGTCAACTTTAAAAAAACGTGTGAGCTTGATGAGCTCTAGACCTGAGCCCATGACATGATCACATGATACTGGTCAGTGGATATCTTGTTTTGATAGGTGTCAATTAACCATAACATGGATGTCCAATATCAAAGATGTACATTGTAAACCAAGGCTACATGCCTAGGTTGACCTATTAGCAGGAGAATGGCTGCCATGTTACGCATCATCATCGTCATAGGCTGCACGTTCCCGTCATCCATGCCACTAGCAATGTTGACCATGAAAAAAAAGGTGCATGGTTTTCTTTTTCTATGCATGCATGTGGTTCTGTTCCTATAGTTATGGTGTTCTGCTGGGCTATTGTCATTACACAAAATAGAATTAGCAAGATTTATAGACAGAACACTGTTCTGTGATTACGTAAATTAAAACTACAATAATTATCTACCTTGCATTTGTTAGATATGATAATTTATTATAGTGAACTCAGCACTGCACACCTCATTGGCTAAACTTACTCAAATCCAATGGTGCTTGCAGAATATTGCTCATCATAATCATATTTCACAATAAAAAAAATTACCTTACCTAGTAAATTTAAAGAGCCTCAACAATCTCAAGGCTCGAAGTACTGATATACCCAAACTTGTGCCTTCTGCTTTTGAAACGATAAGTTCAATTATGCCACAGCTTACAACCTACAAGAAATAAGAATTGCCATTTGTGGGCTTACTTAGCAAGCACTAATGTTTTATTTGACCAAATGCAGGTCTTTCAATAAGGGTCAGAACACGTAGCACATGTAATGGCTAAGCATGCTTGATGATCCCTTGTTGTTACTGGGTTAACTTGGCCGTAGTTGAAACAATTCACCATAAAGTAACAAATTAGGTAAAGGTGTGAAAATCAAGGCCACAGGTGAATCGAAACTTTAGGCAAGTCTACAATTTTCCTTTAAAAGATATGCAAGTAGATATTGAATGCCTTACCACACAATCAAATGTATTAAACTGGGACTTGAAGTAAAGCTGAGGGCCAAGGCCATAGAGCTTCAGCATCATCTCACAAAAAAAGAACGAGATGAACACAATCTCTGCGACATCTAATGTGATAAAAATTTGAAAGAAAACGTACATTATTATATCTGGGTTTGAATTTAAATGGATTGAAAAGCACAAAATGCAATGTACAAAGAAATTAGTTACAAGTCAAGAAAAATGGCAATTTACATGTAGCAGTGTATCAACCAAAAAGGATTAACAACAGTTTAACAACAGGGAAAATTAAGACATGAACTTATCATGAACTATCAACTTGAAAAATTAAAGCTTGACTTTCCAATTTACTTTTTAATCCTAGTTAGACAAGGTGGTTATCAGCAACTGTACAAAATTGTCATTAGAACGATACATGTAGAAAGCAAATTAGCCTTTAACATAGACTTAAATGTGACTTCACTTGCGAAAAAGTTTGGACAATTTTTATTTCAGCCACAAAAGTGTCTGAAAATTAAACCGTTTGAAATTTTCAAGCATCCAAACTATCAAATGTCTGGAATATTTACAGTACAGCATAAAATTTTGAAGTAGCTTGAAAGCTCTCACTTTCCTTTATTGCTGGGTTTATGGAGCAAACTCCAGAAACTACCAGAGATACATAACATTGATAGACCTTAAAGGTGCAGTATAACTATCATCTTTTGATGTTCATATTTTGTAGTGGTGAATTTACTTTAGCTACATTTCAGCAAAGGGTTCAAAACTGTCTTCCAAAATTTGTCCGAAACGGGATAAAAAGTGTCCAAAAATTAAACACCCAAAATATTAACAACTGAATTTATTTGTAAGTAATAAAAGTACATTACACAAGAAATTGGTAAAGGAGCTACAGAAAATTTACAAGGAACTGCTTTAAATTGCTACCTTGAAATTGTGTCAGCCATTGAGGTTGGTCATAATGCTGCAGTGCAGTGATCACTGTGTTAAGGAAAACACATATGAGTACTGTCCAGTAAAATGCTTGATGCTTGACAGCTTGTCTTACACGGATCTTCCACCTTTTGTTTCTCCTAAGAAATCTTTGCCAGAAACTTTTCCTGTTGAGAACAAAATAGCAATATTATGATGGTCATTATGTGTCTGAAGAAATCTGCACATTAGTTACAATTAAATTGTGCACAGAAAGAATAATATATAGACAGAGATGGAGGTTTATGTATTCATTAAATATTTAAGGTAATACATGTGCTATCATTAATCTTTATTTGCAATGACTCTTGCTCAACATAGGAAATTACAACAAAGAAAATATTAAAAGTAAAAATTAGAGTACTAGCAACCTGGAATAACCCTTACATTGGTCGATCGGTGTACTTAGATGAGAGTATTGTATGTAAACACAGTTGTAAAAGAAACAGAAGACTCTTTTCTGTGGGGTACCGGTACTTAACCTCATCTTAGCACTTGGGGAATTGGGAGAATTCTCAAAAGTAATGTCTTGAATTTGTCTAACCCCTATGGTCTTTCTGACGAGACTATGAAAACACTGAAAAAATCCTCTATTGCTTAAATGCTGTGGTTTAATATCACACTTGGTACAATTTGGTATTTTCCATGGTTTGTATTGACATATACATAATAAATACATTACTGTAACCATACACCAGAACAAAGGAAATACCAAATTGTACCAAGGGTTAAATTGAACCACAACATATAGTTACATAACCTATTATCAGGTGCTTAGAGTTCCTTACATGTAGCTAACAGTAATGTATATACGTTAAGCTTGGCAAATACATGTATTGCTAAGAGATATTATATTTTGTGGAGAACAAGCCATGACAAAAAGCGATGCTGAAGATGATGCTTAGCAAAAACATGACTGTTTTAACTTGCAATTTTCTTACGTGTATTGTACTGTCTTTCTCATCTTTATCAATGAATCTCAATCATAAATCTAGCCAAAAGGAAATTAATTTCAGTTCCAAATAGAATTGAATTTCAGTAACATTTATTAGGCACACTAACTTTTTCCCTGTGTTTAGTCTATGCCTTCTTCCAGATTGTCCGGTAAGTACAACAGATGTCATGGCAACATCCCCATCTTCTACTCGATCAAGATTTCTTCTTCTTGACACATCAACATTTCCATCTTCTTCTTCCTCTTCTTCCAACATTAGATCCTCTGTTTAAAGTAGCAACAGAAAAAAAACTTACTTAGACAACCAGTGAGGTGAACAAAATAGCTCACTTGTCTCAAGGGAGAGCAAAAATATCCTCACCAGCTTTACTTATCCAATCTATATAACCATGTAAGTGTCGCTCCATTTTTTGTGTTCTTCTTACTTTCAGGAACGCTCTTCGGTTCTCCACTCTTTCTCTCTCTTTTGCAAATTCACTGGCAAACAGTAACAATGAAAAATAAGACTTTTACTTCTGCTAAAAATGAATTGTATTAAATTCACTTGGTGCAAAATGTGCACAAATACTTTTCTGGCTCATTTCCATTCCAAGAAGCAAACAATTTATGAATAAGCTGTGAGCTTTGAGAAACCAAACAGGCAATGTCCAAGGAAAATATCTATACACAACTTAAAAGCTAGGTTGGTGCCAGACAGGCCATTTGGAGTTTTTGACTCCTTCACACATTTTCACTCAAGCCCTTAGTATCTTAGACATCTTTATAAATATAAAGAACCCTTAGGTCATTAAATTGGGAATGAGGATCTGCTAGGGCAAGAAAGAAACAAGCAGTAGCATTAAGAATGCTATAAACTGTTGTTGTAAACTGTCCATTAAATGTTAAAGCATTTACAATTTACAATGACATGAATGACCCAGCTGTGCAATGGGCAAAGTGGAAGCACGACAAGTCAATAGAAATGAATGAACCTGACCAAATAACATCAGATGCTTCCCATCAATTTGCTGGTAAGATTTCCAGCCGTGTTTGGTTTTTAATCTGAGTTTGATTGATAGTTTGAGAACTCTCTCTTATCTGGAACACTGCATGCTCACATTGCTGACCATGGATGGCCACAAACATGAATCCTTGGGAAAAGGATCATGTGTTCTACAGGCATTCCCAGTCAAGTGCTGATGAATACCCTTGATCAACCTTCGATCAACACTTGCTCAACTGTCATCTTGACCAACTCATATGCATCGATCGACACTTGATGGCATGTCTGCAAAATTTAGTCAACTTGTGACCGACTTTCAACCAAGATGTCAATCAAGCATCAACCAACATGTTGAGTATTGAAAAGTGTCAATCAAGGGTATTGATTGGTACTCGACCATGGATGCCTTTAGTACACATGATCCGGAAAAAAGTGACTTAAGAAATACTCACCCACTAAGAACACCAAGAACCAAGTTGAGCATAAAGAATGATCCTATTACAACAAGAGAATAATAATATATCCAAAATGCATAACCATGGGTATCGTAGGCATCAAACGTCTGTGGAAAAATAAACATATTTATCAAAGCAAGCAATTGTGAGTTTCATACAATAAACCTATCAGTCTGGGAATTCTGACTTAGATTGAACAATAACAAAAACATACTATTTAAGGATAAAACACAGGAAAAATTAAATCTACATCATTTAATCCTAGGATACAAAACGAAACCAATAAAACCATTTGTGTTATATTGTAAGTCATAAACAATTTGTACCTTGAAAACACTTCAGAAATTTAGAAAGCAGTTGCCTATGACCTTGAATTCCCTAAATTCTATCAGTCTACTTAAATCCAAATATTTGATAGCAGTATAAGTTATTTGTGGGATTGGCTCCAAGCTTTTTAAGGTAATTCCTTAGTATTGCATTGCACATCCCTACTGCGCATGATTTTCGGGTCATTAGTGCACGCACAATTGAGCGTGTGCATTTACAAAACCTAAGAGATTTCCCTTAAACTAAGCTTGATAGCGAAATAAATGTTCCTTTTCTATTAAACGAGCTCGGTGACCTCTGATTTTTTTTTGGTATTTGCTAAGAACAGTCTAATATAGAGTCTAATATTTTGGCCAAGGTGAGGACTTCAAGCTACATGTAACCACAGAACTGTCCAAAGAAGTGCAATATTCCCGCAAACCAGGCAACCCAAAATGAAATGAAGCTATACTACTTGTGTAAATAAAAGAAACTTTACTTTCAAGATAAAATTTTGGGTCTTTCAAGTAATCAAGACAAGATGATACGAATTTTTTACGCGTAACCAGTAAAATACCCCATTTTAATAGAGCCTGCTGACGTGTAAACGGTGACCCCAATTTTTTATTGCATTTTTTTGAATAGTCATATCATGAATGTTAACTATGCCAAGTTTCAAAAAAAGTTTGATAATAAAAGAATTTCAAGGGAATTACCTTAAAATGAATAAGTTTTTTGTAAAACATTAACATACCCAATACATGATGTCTGTCCAGCCCTCATTAGTAATAACTTGAAACACTGTCAGCATTCCAGCAAATATATTGTCAAATGAGGTGATTCCATCGTTTGGCCCTTCCCAATCCTTGATGCATGATTGGTCTCCTGGACAAGGGGTTCCCTTGCCACTGTCATCGCATATTTGAGGACCATCAGGATTTACGATTTCCATGCGACCTATTTAATCAAAAATTCATTTAAGAATTTCAGGCATTTGAATGACTTTACTAAACAAATTGTGATACATGTATAAGGCATAAGGCACACTTTGATTAAATCCAACAACCACTTGGTTGTTTTGTATAAAACTGAGTAAACATCAGGGCAAAAAAAACTTCACTTCCAGCTTGCCCAACAGGAAAATCTACTTGTCCTGGACGACCAGCCGGACTGCACTTTTTTCAAGCCCTTTGTTTAGAGCAAGGTGACTTACAGATCAGAGATTATCCTGAAGGGGTAGGAGGACCCTATTTAAAACTGAAGTTCTCAAGATGTGGCTTGTTACAGAGGATGGCTTAAAAAGAGCCTTTATTATTGAAAGAGAAAAAGTACCATAGTTACTTACCTGACACATTTTGGTTGCACACATAGTGAAATTTTCCAACAAGAAATTCTAATCCTATGATTGCGTAAATTATGATTACAAATCCTACAAGTAAACAAATTTGCAGAAGGGGCACCATGGCGCACATAATGGATTTCATAACTACTTGAAGACCTGTTTAGAAAAAGAAACAGAACATGATTAGTTAGTATAATGTCAAGTTACACTATATAATGGAATGGTTGAGCAGACATGCTGTCCAACCATTTCAGTGTGGTTTTAATTACACCCACATTTGGCTAGTAAATTGTTTCACATCAGTTACATTTGTATGTGACTTTGTGTTACAGATAACTGTATCCAAATTTGCATGTTAACCATGACTACTGTCGTGATATCCTAGGATATCAAGACACTGACCTGATATCGCCTATGATATCATGATCAATTGGCCAAACTTGGGTAGGGTAAAATACCTACAATTAGGTATAAATATCCGGTGAGAATGGTTGAGCCATGGTCTATACTTGATGGTTTGAGGTTGGATGGATATGTGTGTTCCGATTGGGCATTTCATAAAGCTAACGGGAGGTCAAATTGTAAAAATAGAAAGATACGGATCACAAAGGGTTGACTAAGAGCTGGTATGGGAGATGAAGGCTCCTGGTCATGGACACCTGACAAAGCCCTTCACGGTACAATAAACCTTCATCACTAAACTTATTTTTCGGAAATGGTAGTAAGCTTACAAATGTTGACATTTTACGCACACCTTGGAGTTTTGGGTTAAAAATGATCATCGAGTTTTCTTTTCAAATCTACCAAGCCGTTTGTATCCACGTGAGATGTGCAATTAAACATTTATACCATGAGCTAACTCAACTATACCTATTTAGTGAAATAAGACTTCAGTCTATTAAATTATAAGGACCGTAACTGCAAACTGACCTCGAATAACAACAAGTCAAACACCAAATTCTGGCACCAATTCTGGAAGAGTCACCAATGAAGTGTGGAACAAGAAAATAGAAATCGATAGAAAAAACTAACGGCATTGTTATCGCTGACATTTGGCAACGTTTTTCTATTTTAAAGGTCAATAACTGACAAATTTCAACAAATTATTTCCAGCCGAAATCCATCTCTCCCTCTTTTCGCCATTTTCGACGACCGCCATTTTGAATTCTATTGGGAGTCTCCGCTGTTCAGATTATAACGTGGTCTCGGACTAGCTTCACGGTGTTTCGGGTAATCGACCAAATTCCTTCACGGGATTCACGGTGGGGTCCACGGTGGGTAAAATTGCGTGCGAAGGACTCCTATCAGTGTGTAACTTGTTTGACGTTGTTTATGCTCCCTCGAACCACCAATCCAAGCTTCTAGCCCAACTGTGGACCGGATTTCTTCACCGAAATCGGAAAAAGTATGTCGAAGGTTGAGAAAAGCTGGCAGGAGCCCGCGGCATTGTCGGTAAGTAATTCATGAATGTTGTTCATTTCGGTGTATTCAGTCGATCAAATAAGGCTAATCATTTGATGGACACAATGTCCTTTGTACTTCAAAGAAATTGATAAACTTCTTAGTTTATTAGTTTACCTTTACTTCACTGCTTTTGTGATTACAAACGCCGTAAAATTTCACGTCACGCTTGTAAACACAAACAATAGCTAAAACCGAAGGCCAATATTTCCACCGCCCTTTATGGCGATTGACATTTGATACCCTCGTTTTATTGCGTATGGCTAAAAAATGTGTTTCAAGAGCATTTGGAGGACTGGGAAAACAACAGACCTATTAGAATCCGCTGCTGGCCGTTTAAGAGATTTGGATTTTATCCGATGCTTAACATGTAACATGTAGGACACCTAGCAAATGAATTTATACGGTCACTACATCGCTCCAAGTGAGTTCGCTCGAAGCCAAATCGCTCCATAGAAAATGTTTAAAAAAGTAACTTCGCTCCATATAGGAAATTACTGAAATATTTTTTGCAAACCCAGTTCAGATTTACTACAGCTTTGATTCCAAGTCGCTTTAACATTGCACTTACATTATTAGTGTGTTGTGTATTATCACCCGAGACCCCTTCAAGTGGGAGCAGCAATTGTTCTAGTTTATAAGTGTATATATGAAAGGTCATATATTTGAACTGTGGAGAAAGATACGAATACATGATTGATCATTGCATTTGTACACACAACTAAAGTAGTTGTGAAATTAAAGCCCATAACCTCTGCGATACTGGTGTAGTGCTATACCACTGAGCTATCAAGCCAAGTGGGAGCTGGTCACGTTGTGACCCGTAGATGGTGAAGGATACTTAACAATTATTCCACGAGCACGCGTTGGATATGAGATGATAGATAGCCAACGAGGCGCGTAGCCCCGAGTCAAGTTGGCTATAATCATCTCATATCCAACAAGCGCGAGTGGAATTATAACTGTTCTATTAAAAACAACCACCAATTTTCGCTAAAATCTTACCACGTTTTATTTCGCAATATCCTCTCTTGGACCGCCATTTTTTTGTCTCCGTGGAAAAAAGTGTCAGAATTTCAGCTGTTGTGCTGACGCATACACTTACCATATTTGCAGGGCATGGTATAATGGCTCTTATTATTCAACAAATTGTAACACTATCCAAATATGGTCATGATGCTCTCGATATCTGTCATCCATAGGTAACAGATATCCGGCGGTATACATAGCTTCGTACGTGGAAAGAAAAAGGGAAGTGAGAAAATGTCGACAGAGAGATTTAAAAATGTTACGATTTAGCATTTAGGCTGTTTTGTTATCAATTTGTTGAATAATAAAACAATTATCCTGCTCAATCTCGTGGAATATCATCTGATTTTAGCCATCAGACAATATTCCACGCGATTTCGCAGGATAATTGTTAAATATACCTTGGCCACTAAGCCAATCAAATTCCTTGAATTGCATTATACAATGACCAAGTTTTAAATAAAAGTGAATATATGAAAGATAATATATTTGAACTCACTACGTGACCAGCTCCCGGTTTTCTTGATAGCTCAGTTGATAGCTCAGTTGGTAAGGCACTGCGACATTCAGGCCCGAATTTTTTCAGGTTTTAATTTCACAACTGCTTAAATTGTGTGTATAACTGCGATGATCAATCATGCATTCATAATTGTTGTAGCGCTTTCATGTTATGGAACCTAGGGTACGCTGTCCTTACCAAAGCCGCTTGTCGTGCTTAAATAGGCCGTTCCGAAATTCAACAGGGAACTGGGGCGAGTTTCAAATTTTAACCAATTGATAAACTGACACCACCACATGAAAGATCACGTCGAGATTGATTATTTGACCAAGTATGATGTTTTTAGGGTGAACAGAGACCAAGTTATGGACCTTCAAATATGGCTCAAAACCCATACAAACGTTTCTAATGTTGAGACAGCGTCCCCCAAAACCATATAAACCCTTAAAATTTTTTATCAGTTTTGTGACAACTGTAAAATCCTGTCATGCACCAACTATTTGAAAGAAGCTGAGATGAAAATCACTATGTTTGCCCATTTTAAAGAGTATCACGAAAATCATGAAAAATTTTAAGAGTTTATATGGTTTTGGGGGACGCTGTCTCAAAATTAGAGACGTTTGTATGGATTTTGAGCCATATTTCAAGGTCCATAACTTGGTCTCTGCTCACCCTAAAAGCATCATACTTGATCAAATGATCAATCTCGACATGATCTTTCATGTGGTAGTGTCAGTTTATCGATTGGTTTAAATTTGAAACTCGCCCCAGTTCCCTGTTGAATTTCGGAACGGCCTATAAAGGCCGGTTGTCTGTCTGTTGGTTGGTTGGTCGGTCTGTCACTAAACTTTACCCTCAAATTATAAGTTTGCCCACCATATTAGTAATCTTGATCATATGTATGTAGTGATAGCAGTGAGAGCACTTTGTCTCAAACTATTTACTTACTTGGAATGCCTGACACTAGCTTCAATGGCCTGAGCACTCTTGCAGCTCTTAGAGCCTTCAAACTTCCAGCATTGAAGACCTGGAGTTGTGGCAAGCTCAGAAGGCTGCAATTTGATCACAAAATATTTTAAGTGCTTATTGCAGCAGCGCTTAGATATGCTACATTCATAAGTATACAACCACAAGACCAAGTTTTCTGAGAGTAACTAGTCAACCTGGTTGTGCATTATTCTAATTCTAATTCTAATCTCGTGCAGCAGCCAGTATCCTATTTACCAGTGGAAAGTTGTGGTTTATTGTCTGATTGAGGGTATAGGGTAAACCCAGTAATTTTTATGTATTTTAATCAAGAAATCAAGAGTATTATTTTCCCTCTTTATAGCGTCACTTGTGTGATCATGTTCTACTATGATTATCAGTTGAGTAAGGCGTAATGAACAAGTTTGGTGACCAGGTTTTAACATTCAACTTGTGTTGTTGTCACGGGCAACTGGCTCCATATCCAGTGGCAACCTTTTGGCCTTCAATGTCATATGCAGCAAAGCATGTGAAATTGCAGGCGACAACGATATTGTTACCACTGGAAATGAGGAAAGTTGGCTGACGCAACACCGTAATTTTAAGTCTAGAACTTTGTCTCCAATTAAACTCAGTCACGCTTTACTAACCTGATAATTGTAGTATCAGTGATACTTGCTGATTATCAACTTGAAGCTGATAAATGTAAAGTGACTACTGTAGCAAATTTGGGAAAAGCTGACATATTTCCAAGCATTAACCCTTCATTGGAGTAAAATCAGTTGATAGTAAGTTATTATGAGAACCATTCAGAATCACAGATTTCCAGTAGAAGACAATGAGTGTCTACTAACATACTCAGTATTTGGCATATTTTCAGATAGGCAAAGAGGCTCTGAAAGCCAGATGGGATTAAAGAACAGAGAGTCTTTATTAGAACATATAAGGGCTCCCTCTTGGTGTAGCAGACACAGTAGAACACTGCCCCACAAACCTAGTGTTTTCATTGTTTTCCTCATTCTTTTGTCCTCTCTGTTGTTTTATGTCAACTGTGTTTCCTGCACCAAGTAAGAGCCCATGTAAGTGTATAACATGAATCAGCAAATTATGTGAGATGGAGAATCTTAGATCCATATATTACAGGGAAACAATCAAAATTCTCCTTTTCATCTAGGACCAGCTTGCCATGTAATAAAGTACAAGTTGTGTTATACTCCTCTCAGATCCGCAAAACTGCCCCAGCCCCTGAACCTGTGATTTCCTCACATTTAAAAGGTATGTGCTGCAGTAAAATTATCTACATTTGTACAAGTACAGGAAATTCTATTATCTATCTTGAATACACACTTACATAGCACAACTTTGAAACTAGAAGTAGTACATTTTTTAACAAATTGTTGTCATTAATACAACCACCTTGTTATTATGCACAAAAACTCAGTCAGTCATTTTCTTATTGGTACGGCCACCCATTAATATGGCCAGAGTTTTGTGGCCACTGATGACTAGATTTACAGGGCTCCACTGGATAAATAACTCAAGATGTTTTGTGTGCTTGAAAATTTGTGTCATTAAAAAGCAAGCTTTAATTTGCCTTTTTTTTTAACAAAAATAAAAACTGAATTTAGAAAATCAAAAATGGAAAAAAAAATTGTCTACTGCATTTTGTTGATTACTAAGTAAACTAAAAATTTTATTGACACACAAAACATTTTGGTTAGGAGCCTTTGATACTATACCGAATGGTAAATTGTTTCTTTTTGTTTACTTCTTGGTCATGCAAAAATGCAATAATATGTATTTGTGATTGTTTTTTCTGTTTTATTTGTATAGGGTTTAATAGTAGTCTTTCACACATATTTATAGTCTTTTAGCCAGATTGGTGTCCTGGCATCCTGTGGATGGCCACTTATTAAAGAAAATTATTTTATTTTTCATATGTTGCCCTCTAAATTGTTCATTTGAACAGACCCTATAGCACATTTTGGTTGCCCACTTTTCAGATCATTTTCCAAATAAGCCTGCATATTTGAAAGGTGGTTGAAACCTTTTAAGTGTGCTACATCAAATCATGTCTCCCTAAATAAGGAATAACAATTCTAGACCTTAAATCATTTTCTCACAAGACCATATTATTCACGTTTAATGCCTTTGTTCTTGATTAGCTTTGAAATAGCAAAGAGAAGAAGTGTGAAATGAATTAAATTTTAGACGTGAAAGGGTGACAAGTTCTCCCTTTTATAGCAATGTCACATGATCATGCATACTTGTTATACATGAAAATTGAATATTACTTAGTCAATGTCTAATTTTGGATATGTTCTCTATAGCTGCAATCAAGTAACTTTAGTTTGGCTTTACGCCATTTATGTGCTGATATTGAATAGCATTTTACAGATTAGTGAAGAAGAACCAATATCAACATTTTGCAGTTTTTGCACAATATTTGCATAGTCCACCTCAGGATAAAACAAAAATTGAACTTGTGATTTATTACTATTGTGTTAACAGGGTGCAAAGAAAACCAAGTTTTTTTAGGCTGGCCCTTCGGGCAAGTTGTAACTATAATTTAATAGCTTGAAAATCAATCATTAGCCCAAAACAATTTAATTTCTTATGGTACTTCTATATTTAAATTCCCCAAACATTTTCCTGAAAATCTTTATTAACCCATTGGGCAAGTGATTGACAGAATCCACTAGCCTGACTGCAAAATTCAGTAGCCCGGGGCTATCAGATACCACTGTCTGCATGCTGGTTATCTTATAGTCTAATGTCATTTCCTGTGCTTTTCATTTGCTGAAGTCATGTGAACAGTACAAATGCTTCCTCTTTATTGAGCAACTTTCAGTGATGAGGAAAAATCACTTGAATTGCCATTTTTGATCGTTTTGGGATGTGTAAGTAATAATAGCTGTGTTCAATCCAGAAACTGTTAATTGGCATTTTTCCTGTGGTTGTCCATTCTTTAATAGTATACCTGACTAGGAAAATGGCCAATTATTTGCTGTATGGCTTTTCATTTTTCTTTGTTATCTTTTTGCCATAAAGAATGATGAGATATTTTGTTTAATAATTAGTATAATTTTCAAAGAAAACACTAAATTACATTTAAAGCGGATAAATGTAGCATTTAATTATGTTTGTTTCGGTGTTGCTTATTCCAACAATAATTACAGCAGTGTACATTGCCAACTTAACTATGTGCCACCATAACAACTTGTACTTGAAAAATAGTCTCTGGTTTGCTTTCTTCTGTAATTACACACTGAAACAGCAGTTTGCAAGGATGTAGTGCACTGTGTTAGCTAGCGGTGTTCATACTGTTTCAAGAGATCTTGGTTTGACTTCTAGGACAACAACAGATTTAAATTTTTCCAATTATGCCTCGAATTTAAGTTTCCAACTAAGCAGAAGTGAAGAAAGTCTAAGCAGAACTTGCATTTACATAATATATATGTAAACATAAATGTCAATATCTCGATAATTGCAACTTCAACTGACATTTTCCACTAGAACGTACAATATAGATTGATTGTACGGTTGATGAATCAATGTTTCATTCTTTTTGAAAGTCGTTCTTCATTTTTAGAAAGGTATCAAAAATCCAATTTCAATCGGGCTAAGAATATTTTACAGAATTACACGATAAGCTTACGTTGCTTCAACGATTTAAGGCAATAGTTCATAAGTTCAACAAACTGAGAGATGTTCAAGTAAATGTAAACTCTGTAATATGGATTTCTTTGATGATACTGAAAGCGTTTGCTGTGAAACGATTATGGAAAACCTGTCAATCACTGAAATGATAGCATAAAAGTTAAACCACCTTGATGTGTTCACCATCATTATTCAGTGCAACAATTACATCCTCGACCTTGTTAGCATTTTCCTTTGTACGCAGAACTAACAATTATTATTATTTTATTTATTTTCCTTCGCCTCAGTTCTAAGCATTTATATTCAAACGAGAAAAAGCCAGTTTCTTTGTCATGGGTCTTAGTATGAAGATGTGACAGATTTACATAAAATAGTTTTGTAATGTAAATATACAGAAACAGGCCGCTTTACAACTGTCTTCTGGTCAATAATAAATCAGTCTTCGCACTTGTTTGTGGTGAATTGCGACATAAATTCTTCGTTTAGCGATAAAATGGCAGTTTTTTGGGTTTCCCCAGGAGATTTTGACAGGTGTAGTGCAAACCTGTGCCTGGCGAGCTCCCGCCGCTGTTAATAATTTATTACCCGTTCTGTCAACAATATTGGTTTTAAAGCGAGCGAGGGAACTGCGAAACGTGAAGTATTTGGCCGCAGGAGACGGCTATATGACTTTGCCTTTTGGCTTATAAAGTAAATTTCAATTAACGTTTCATGCTCGAATGCCCGCTTAAACGACAAATAAAAATTGCAACTACCAAAGTTCGTTTCCTTAGTTTCATTAGAACGTATCTATCGTCGAAGCGATAATGTTGAGCGTTGTTTTAATGCAGCGTTCGGAAATCTTTTATTTACTTCCAGAAAGTTTCAAAACTAGCGGGTTGTTTGTACTTAAACCTTTTTTTTTCACTACTCTAGTCTTCTACAACACGCTTGTTACCATAGATACCATGTGAGAAATTTTATTTGGCGGAATTATTTTCTTATGAGTCAGGTTTTTTGTGCGTAGGCGCGGAGTTGTGTTAATGCAAGGCATATTAAGCCGCGGTACCTGCAAAGGAACATTCCCGGGAAAATAACCTGTTTTTCGCGGAAATTGCTACAGCTGGTAGCCAGACGAGCGGACTAGTGCAGTTTGTTGTGTACAGCTAGACAACTAAATTCGAACTTGCATCGTCGCTTATTAGTTGAGCTTTGTTTTAATCCTGTGTGGAGTAGCTGCTTACTTTGTACTGATATTACTGTTTAATTGAGGGTTTCCTTAATACTCGTAGTCGGTCGTTAATGTAGACGTGATTTAGCCATTGATTTCGATTTTTGAGCAAACAGCAAGTTCTAGGTGTAATAGATGTGCTAGCACTTGTGTTTTGACTTTTCATATAACATGGCTATTTACTCTAGCGACGTTAAATAATTGAACACCGACGAGTTTTGGCGTGGAGGAATTGTGTGCAATGCGGGAATGCCCGACTAACTCCGACTCTAAGAAAATACTCTGTTTGAAAGAAAATCATAGCGGATTGGGTAATTAAAGAAATTTTCAGTTTTATCCCTGATGCGCTTAAAGTAGGATCTAAGATCGCGTGAAGAATTGATATAACGAAATTCGTCACCCGGTAGGGCGAACGGTGAAACGATAATGGGCTAATGGAAACACAATTTCCTCCTCTACAAGTTGCCTGACTTGGACAATCAGCTTTCAGAAGAATAGAAGCAACTTTTTACAAGAATCATGCCATGAGGTGGTCTGCAGTGCGTGACCAGTGACTAGTGTTGCTTTTGTCTCCGTGTTTCGGTTGAGCGAGTTTCACATACGTTCACTAAGATTCTCGTGTTCAGCGTTTCGTTAAGTCGTGCAGCTTTGGCACGGTCTAAAGTGACGTAAACACTCTCGGGCAAAACTAGAACTCGACTCAATATCGCTCGGTTTAGCATGTTTGGTTGTCATGTTTATAGGTAGTGTAATTGCCCAGTGCTTGCGTTCAGTCGTCAAGCGATAGAAATTTCCGTGCGTCTCGCTGTCGTTAACACGCCGTGTACATTTCAGGCTGGCTCGTTTAGCGAAACTGGATCGATCGCGGCGTAACAAACTCACAATCAGATACGTGCCGTAAACTCGCCTTGCGACATTTTTGGTGAGCGAGTGAAAGCTTGTTTAAATATTGAAATTTACGAGTGAAAATTACAACGACATACATGGTTGAATAAAGAGCACAGGCATTATGCTGCATAAATATACACACATGCATACTGTATACATACTTACCCTGTTACAACCACCACGAAGTCCAAGACGTTCCATCCGTTCCGAAGGTACGAGTCGGCGTGCAGCACAAATCCAAGAGCTATAATTTTTAATAGGGCTTCTAGGCAGAATATTGCTAATAAATATACTTCGGCATCTTCCTAGGAAAAAGCATGAACAAAAACAAGTGTGTGTGAGAGAGAGTGATTCACTTTCGTCCAAGTAATCGTAATACTGGCGATGGCAGAACGATCGTGAGTTGAGCGTGGTTCTGTGTGTTTGTACTTACTAGTTTTTGGTTGAGATCGGACTTGTCGTTGTTGGGCAGTGGAGTATTTGCGGCGAGCAGGATGCAATTGACAAAGATGGTCAATAAAATGAAATATTCAAAAGGCTTGTCTTCAGTTAAGGAATATATGATACGAACACAAACGCACACATACGTAAAATTAGAAAATAAAATCTCACAGGAACACGCCACTGAAACAGTACAATTTAACCAAGACTTCACAACACTACACACTGACAAGGCTCCTTAGCACGCACGCTCAACTGCAGCAGTAGACGACAACAAACTCACAGACAACGCCAAACCGGAGAGAACATTTTGTACAAAGACGTTTCGCCCGTATCAAAGGATACTTTACTCTCGACGATCTTGCGGCATATTTTTCTAATAAAATTTTCCTTCGAGAAAATGAAGAGCGATCGGTCCGCACAGACGATCTGTGATGTTTCGGTACCAGCTTGCATCGAAGACTTGCGCGAAACATTACTTGAGTTGGCCATACGCGATTTATAAAAGTCCTCTGAAGGCACTGAGGACGGCCTTCGATTGTCCGCCATTTTTCGTGATTTGAGCCGTTTTCAAACCACATTCAGCCGCGATCTCGGGCTATAGAAGACTGGCGTCGCGCGCTGGCGAACGCGAAAGTTCGTTTCCAGCCATAGAATTAACCGCCTTGAAGCGATTCAATCATACAGGTTTTTGGGCTTCCTTCTTGCCTTGACACCGTATGCTAATTACAAGCCGAGTCTATAATCAAGTGGCCTATCAAATGAGACCCACACTGGCGGGTCACGTGATTTCGACTGGTACTGGTTTGGGTGTGAAATGACAAAAAACGCACTCATTGCAATCTCACCCATTACACCTGCTACTGCTGCCCAAATCTCTGCCAACAACCAAATGTCCGTAGCGACAGCCGCCAAAACGCTTTGTTTTGATTCGTTTAAGCAACCTAACGTGTATTATAATCTTGCGAATTCTGTTCCCCGAAAATGACATCCCGCACTCCTCAAGGTGGGCGGAATGTCAAGGAAAATCCACTTGCGTTTCGTCCTCGTATTTTTGGCACACTGTCACCCCCTCCGAAAGAAAGTGCTTTTGTTTAAGTACTTCGCGTTAAAAAGGGATAAACTTATCGTCACATGTATTTATATCGGTAATTGTTTCGGCTTGAACAGAGAGGTTTTTAATAATCCTACGTGAATCATTTGCATTTCTCGTTCAGTGGAAATTTTTTGTTAATCCTAAGTTGGCTATTGTGTAATACCGTTGCGAATTCGTGGACTTAAAATAACAATTACTACAAGCATAATACCCGCGGGTTTCATCGGTCCATTGCCAACCTGATAATGGGATTTCTTTTTTTTCTTCGGGACAGACTCTCTGAGTAATTACGGTGTAACGATTAAAGGGGGCTTTTGTTCGATACTTATCCCAGATCTCTACAAGCTTTGGTAGTTTACGCTCGAGTAGGGTAGGTCGTTAAAGAGTATGCTACTCACACAAACTTAAAAAAACATCAACAAGTCCCTTGATTCTTAATTCGCCCTCATTACACTTGGAAGGCAGGTGATGCGGATGTAACTACACACTAGCGGCCGCTCTCACAATACCAAAACTCATAGGAATGTTTCATTTGGGTTCTGATGACTTGAAACCATTGGGATAACGAAAACAAATTTCTGAACCTCAAGATTCTCTTTGTAAACACTGAAATGTTTTCTTGGACTTAACAGAGTGAAGCGTCTCTCGAACTTTTGCAATATTTATGTCGTCACAACACGATAAGGTTTGGTTGTTTTAGTCGAATTACTTTGAAAATCCTGAAGACTGTCTCACGCCTTCGTTGAATTAACCGACTTTTGGTCGACGCGCGCTCGGTTTTCGTCCAAAAAAAACCCTTGTCAGTTTGAAATTAAGGGCTGAGTTTGCGTTAGGATGTCCTACTTTTAATTCATCTCTCTCTTGTCTTGTTTTAATTTAACCGATATAAATTATGAATACGTTTCTTGACAGCTGTTTGCTCGTCAAGTTGAAGGCGAGATTCTTTCACTTTCTTTGCGCGTCTACTGCCGAATGCTCTTAGCACAAGTTTTGTCGAAGGAAGAAGACCGGGTATTAAATTACAGACTTTCTTTTCCTTTGTATTATCCCAATCAAAACTCGAAACAATTGCCGTTTATCAGTAGGCGACACAGAAGAAAGAAATTCCAGCTAACCGCTGGGCAAAACAAAAATTCACTGCCGCCGGCTTGAGTTTTGAATAAGCAGTGCCTCGAGCATGTTGCGTTTTACGCGCTCTGAATGTCGCATCACTGTTATATAGCTGTAGTTCCTGAAAGATGGTTTTTCTCAGCATAATAACCTTCTTAAGAATTTCAATAGATACCGTTGTGCTCTTACTCGCGTCTGTCTTGCTCTCCATTTTATTACACGTCGGGAATTATGTTTCAAGAGTAATGTATTTAATGTGAAAAAAAATTATCAATCTTCTCCTCGGTTGCCTAGCTATTAAACTCTTGTGAATCGGCTCTTCAATATTATCGTCATATAACACTCGATAACACTTATTCTTTTTGTAAAAAAAAATAAAGTTAAAAAAAAAACATTATGTTCAGACGGTTCTTTTGTGGCCTGTTCCTTCTTCGTGACTCCGTTTTACGTTTTTAATTCAAGTGTTTTTTTTATAGGCTGAAATTTTTTTATATTAGTTAGTTATTGTAACAAAGACAACATCGAAATGTTTGATCTAGGAGCTCAGGTTTCCACGTCAGCGGTTTGCTAGGATCTGCTTTTTCATTTTGATTTGTTCACTGCTGTGAAGGAATTTCGTTTGTATTTTCATAGCGATTGGCTTTGAATAAATAAAATAAACAAAGGTAGGTTTTTACATCCTTTTAAATGAAAACTAAAACATGCACGATTAAATGAACAAGTCACTACAACAAAAATGTTAGAAGTGTTCAGTGCTCCGTTGAAAAACACTGGAAATCAGATGACTTACGAGGAAAAATCTAGAACTGAACTGAGGGAAATTATTGTTATAACGTGGGGTATAATTACGAAAGTTCTTGAACAGAGATAAGCTTACTGGTTGAAATGATCAAGATTGGCGACAATGACGGAAACAAATAGAGAAGTTTCTAGTGAATTCTTGCGGTCGTGAACTTTAGTTGAGTTTATTTTCATTTTATGTGGGAAGCACTCTCCGTTGCGGTCATAGTATCACCTCTTACATCAGTGAAACGTGCCCTTGGTGTTTTCAACTTGAAGTTTTTGTTGTTTGGCATACGATACAGGGCAAGTGTTACTTTTCCGTATTCGAGCTATGGTTAATATTTGAAGACAAGGTTGCTGTAGTGGGGCTAGTGAGTTTGGCGAACCCGCGAATGCAATGCGTCCATATAACTTTCGTGACGATGATTCAGGCCACTGCAGCGGTTTTCTTCAGTCGCAAAAATGAGTTTTAAAGCGATTCTCAGGACGAGGTATGCATATTGAAATATTTCATTCAAGTGTCTAAGACAGTGTTAACAGCTATAGTGAGTTTCAAAGAATCGTTATACAGCAAACATGAGAGAGGTCATGTCTACAGAATTTCAAGCCGTCACTTGATGGTTGAGAGTGAGTGCGGCTATATTTTAGAGAATGTTGAATCCGAAAAGCGGCGTATATGTGCCTGTTGCGTAATTAAACATTTGTAACATCTATCTAAATAAGTGATACGTTGCTCTGAGTGCATTGACTAGAGATTAAAAGAAATAGGCAACTTCTGGTAGATTTTATCCTCTAAAAGATCTCAAATCTACCGCCATGTACATGTTACAAGAAATCATGTTAAGGCAAAAAAAAAAATTTTGCGCAACATCAACGAAGAGTGCCAAAGGAGCCTAGCGTCACCTTTGTAGATCTTTTTGAGCCTCACGTTATTGCTTTCCCTGGATAGTTTGCATTTTTAATTTATCCTTATTAACTGGTTAAGGTGTTATTTGGCTCGTTGCGTAGGCTTTTTATTGCGCAATAAAGAATTTGGCAGTCAAATGCGAAGACTGTCTTCAAGGTGCCTTTCAGCAGGCGATGTTAAGGTGTCTTCGCTTTGTATGTAGAATGGTCGCTCACTGCGGATATTGATTGTTTAGCGAAGCAGGTGGCCAGAGGATTATGTGCCTGGTTTATCCAAAATTAATTGCTATTTTAGTCTTTTCTTTCTAGCCGTCTAATACTAATAATCTCAATTTGGTGGTGCCTTTTAAGAATTGTGACATAAAAGAAAATAGAATTGGAGAATATCCAATCCTATTTTTGGTGACCCTGTCGTGAATTACAGTCTGTGGTCGTAAATTGTAGGCGTTTAATTAGAGCCGCTGTCTTATTCATATTTTCCTTTATTGTCAGCTCCAATTGTCTGCATCTTTGATCACTTTACTGTCAGGTTTCATAAAACTCCATCGTTCATTATACTACTTATTCCAGCTTTGAAACACGCAAAAAATAAAACATTCTCATTTTCGCCTTTACTGCGCAACTGTTCATTGTAGTGTTACTGCTATTATAGCTTAGCCATCTTTACTATCTTTAGTATCTCTCAGATTAATTCCGCTACTTTATTTAACCTTGCTTGCCTGGATAATCATATCTATAGCACCATATCAATAACAGGCTTTCTTGCAATCTGATTGGATAATGACACGCGTTTGCCAATTAGAGCATGAGCTCTTAGGTGTTCATCTCCATCACACGAACATGCATTTTCTCAGGTACTCACTGGGCCTATGAATATTGCTTATTTTGAAATTTGAGAACTGATATGAGTGTGGTATGTCTTAAAGAGTTTTGTTTCTTGCGGCTGCGAAATATTTTGAATCTAGACTGGTGAGGTTTAGGTAATGAACACATTACAGTAACACATTGACACGATCGCGACCCGGTGACGACTTAGCCGGGACACAAAAGCTTGTCTGCTTTGATTAGTGCAGCTGAAATAATACTTAATTATCTTTTTTGTTATTACCAGGTTGATCGGCCATTTGTGTTCATCCGGCCAAAGGCGGCGACTTGATCAAAAAGCCACAGTGGACGAATAACAACTATCTTCATCTCACGGAGATCCTTTTCCCCAAAACGCGGAGGGGGGTTGGTGGGGGGGGGGGGAGCGAGTGAAGTTGTGTCGTTTCTTTGTTTCACGATTCATATCTAACACCGAATGTTGTAAAAGGAAGGGTATTGTGTGAAATAAATTTACTAGAGGTACGTTGTCTGGGCTAGATAAGTGTTTTTGTTTGTCTTTCTTATTCAGAATCTGCTGTAACTGTTCGCTGACCCACGTACCACACAGCAGGTTCTCAGGGGACCGACATTTTTAGATGGCGGGAGACGTTATCTACATCGAACTAGAGAAATTCGAGCATAGTTGACGAGGAGTAAAAACGGAACTTGTTTTGCCCTTGTACGCCTATCCACAACGAGTGACCAAAATCTGATTGTGTTAACGGGGTGGTTGTATGAACCACGGACCAAGTACGAAGTATAATTAGGTACCGGCGGACTCTCAGGGCAACTCGACAAACTGCCGGGGGGTTCTCTGGCCATTTACTAGCATAACATCCAGGGGGAGTTAGCAATTCTCCCAGTTGCTTTATAACTGACCATGATAAGCTGCGGCAATGTGAGCAAATACGGCCCAGAATGTAACTTACTTTTACAAACACGGTAACTGACTCAGCTTTGGGAAAGTGGGAACCAAGTGGGAACAAGGTGGGAGAGAAAGTCGAAAAGGGTGGATTTTCAGTCCCTTAACATGTTCAGCAAACTTTGAAAGAGGAACGTAGCCGTTCTGTTGAGTTCTTTCGCCGGTCTTTATAACCGCCTCCCATAGCTGGAGACTTGTTCCCTGTTTAAACTTTCAAGGTATGTTGTCAGAACTGAACTACATGGAACGTCTTGTTTTAGATCATTGCAGATGTCGGGCTCATGGAAATGACTTCCCGTATACATACCTGTACTAAAATGACAGATGCCATCAAAGCATAATACATCAGAGCAATTGTAATATGTCTGAGCAAAATAAATAAGTTTAAGAGAAGGACTTCCTGTGAGTGATACGAACAAATTCTTAGTCAAATTTATGACGGTAGTCTAAGAGACTTCCGTTGTTGTATTTAAACACCTGCTTTTCCAGAAACAGGAACAACTAGATTAATGAGATCGCTTCCTTTCCAACCTTCCTTCCAGGACACAATTTCTTTGTTAAAAACTCGGACATGCATAATAACCACTCTTAACAAAACTCCTTGAATAGCAGCTTTGTGTTGTACTTGTAGCAGTAGTCAAAAAGTCACAGGCGTATTTTTCAACATGAAGCTGCAAGGCATTTTAAAACGTTTCCAACGGAAGAAAAAACTTGGCACACGTTTCCTTGAATAATTCAATATCACTTATTTTTATCTTCCTACGTAAATAAATGTTTTAACACTCGCACGAGATTAGCTTCTAAATTTAGAGTCAGTAAATTACACCAGCACTGTTGAGCAATAGCGCCATACAGTATTAGAAAATAACTGAGCCACTACGCGCGCTCTCATTGGTCGATAGTTGTGTTTGGATGAGAGTATGTAAACACGGTTGTGACGTTTTCGATGCGCGCGTATTTTTGAGAATTATTTTATAAAAGCAATAGAGCACTTTTTCCGTGTTTATATAGCCTCATCTAAACACTCGGAGGGTTGGGAGAATTCTCGAAAGTTATGCAAACCCGAGACGTAGGTTTGCATAACTGTCTCGAATTCTCCCAGCCCTCCTCGTGTTTAGATGAGGCGAAATAAACACGGAAAAAGTGCTCTATTGCATTAATTTGATAAGAAAGCCGGATTGTTCAAAGCTCGATTAATCTAACCCAGGATTAACGAGAATTTTGATTTTAGTTTTTGTAACTTTCCGGTGAGGTTTTTTGTTTATTTGATTAAATCATTTGTCCTTCAGTTCTGGGATTGAATAATCTCAAACTACACAAGACATACGCAGTGAAGTACATTTTTGTACAAGAAAATTAATACTTCGGTGAACTTTTAATATAACGTTAGTATTAACCGGCTTTTGAACAACCCGGCCCAGAAGTAATGAGAACAAGACGGGGCAAAATTTTGAGGTTGTAGCAATTAACATTTCATTTCCAACAATGATCAATATTGAAACTGAAGCGGTATTTAAACACAAAAGGCTCGGGTGTAGTCGGTGAACGAAAGCAGGGGAAACAAGGAACACCCAGGAGGAGTGCTTCCCATTTCCGTGTAAAAACCGGTGAGAAAAACCGGTGAAAAATTATCAATTAACAGAATTAGACGGGACGAATGCGTATCATTTGACAGCATTTGAAAACCTTCCAGTGAGAAGGACTGTTCTGTTTCATTTCCCACTGAAACGACTGCGTATTTTATATCAAGGAGCATGGGAATAGCGTGAAAAAGCAAATAGAACAGTGATTTGCGATCATTCCACTAAGAACCAGAAAAGAGGAATATCTCTGAATAGAAAGATATTCCAAATGTTCCGAGCAAAAACAAAAACCCGTTCCATTTGCTTTCCCACCAGAAAAACCGGCTGCCTGTTTACTTCTATGACGTCATACAAGTAGAGGAGAAAATATCCTCAATCGACCCCTCAATCGTGATTGAGGATAGTTTCTCAGGATGTGGGTCTGAATGGAAAAAAGTGAACCATGGAAAAGATTTCCAACGATACAAGAAATGCAATACATATGTGTTTCTTCCTGGCATTTCTAATATTACCTATCCAGCGCAGCTGAAAAAAAAAGTACTTACAGTATGAGAGAAACGACTCTGTTTTCTTCCGTATCGCACACAGTACAATTCCGTGACTTCCTGGACCCCAATTTTACTACGGACTTTGAATGGGTTTTCATACATTTAGAAAATTTTCTGCGGACTTCTTCGATAGGGCTTACTTATACTGCTAAAATTTTAAATATTCTTGTTCTTCGGTCATTTCAATTTCAAAAGGAAAAGAAAGCTAACAGCGGTTACAAACGTTACAAATAGACAACGCATGATCTAAAAACTTAAGTGTATCGACTTGACGTTTCGTATGTTTACAACATACATCTTCAGAAGTGACGGTTATAGCTATAACAAAAAGTTATAAATTAAAAAAAAAAATAAAGCGAGGCACTGGTGACAAGCTAAAAATGAATAACAAATTGATACTTCCGGTAGAAATTACATGTAATAAAGGAACAGCTTCTTACTACACTTTCATTAAGTGAGGGTATTATGTCACTGATCAATAGCGTTTCTTTGATTTTACAATGCAAGTCGGACTTTCCAGTAGCGAGGATTTCAAAATGGTCTCATGCATTTGATGTTGTGACCGGGAGAGATGACATGGTCTGCAACAGCGGAGGCGTGACCATCTTGTGTAAGAGCTTTGAAATGCTCGGTCTTCCGGTCATACAATCGTCGTTTGGTTTTACCGACATATAGAAGGAATCACAGTCACAACAACTAGCTTTGTAAACTAGTTAAGATCTTTGAGAACGACTGAACCGATCTTTGTATGGAAAGAAAGACTTAATCCGGCAAGTATTTTGAAAAATAATAACCTTAAGATTGACACATCATAAAACTTTAACACCTCGTACTTACCCCCTTTGACCATTTTGAAGGAGAGTTTTCTTTAAATCAAAGAGAGTCGACTGTAATAAGGAGGAACTCGAGTAGATGCGTAAATTAAGGTGCGGATTAAATTGATTTTATACTTTCTAGGAGTGAAAGAGTCCCACTTGGTGTAGAGGCCAGTGAAAGTGGCTTTGCGATGTTCTGTTGTTGTAAAATTGTTGAGATTGCGCTTGATGCGGACATCTAAAAATTGGATCTCAAGGTTTTCTTCAAGTTCCATTGTGAAGTTGATATTAGGATGTCTGTTGTTGAGATAATGAAGAAATGTAGCAGCAGTGGCTTCACTGTCGAACAACGAAAATGTGTCATCTACATATGAAGCGGCTTTTCTTCGTTGCAAACTCGAGCAAGTCTGAGGAATGTCGAGGTAAGGCAGGAGGGTCAGGACTCGACTCTGACTTTGTAAGGGTTCTATCACATTTGTTTATTTTCCAATTTGCATTTCTTGACAGTTTTTAGACAAATTTTAATTAGTAGGGAAACTTCAAACATTGTTTCATTTCCCATGTTATAAACAGAATGGCACTGAGCTCCGAAAAATCCTGGGGCAGAATTCTTGGGTAGGTCATGTGACTTTCCTGTTTTCGGCGATTTAAATGAACGCGCACTGTCCGCGCCAAATTTGAATGAGCTCCGTGTTCCACACGTGAATGCTAGTGAGAAAAAGACGAGCCGATAAAACAAAAGCTTAATCTTCACTAACATTTTACACCAAAAGCCGTTTCATATCGCGACAGCTGGGAAGCGCAATATTAGGAATTTAAATTTCTGTCATGAGCTCCGTGAGACGCAAACTATTCAAAGAAGGTTCAAATTCTTGGGCTTCGGAAACGATCGTCGAAAGGCAAAACAACGAAGCTTTTGAAAATGGCCGCACAGAGATTATCGAATACACTGTTATCAACGAAGGGGATGCTGCTGTGAAAGAACAAATTGTGGAAAATCCACATGGACTAAAAACTCCTCAAGCCCATTTATTCTCAGAGAAGGTAATTAAGCCAAGTTTTATACATTTTATGTCTTCTTTATTCAACAAACGAACGTTAGACAATCTTTTAACCGAGTTACCGGAAAAATCCGCTGTAACTCTAAATCGTTTGTTCCAGGAATTGCGAACTTAACTAAATTGTTCTTGTTTGAACAATTTCGTTCGCACAAGTCTGCTTGAAACAATTCTCTCATATTTACACGTTGATTTATTTCAGGATCTTGAGAGGCAAATCCTAATTGTTCACGAGGCAGAAAACGAAAGACTTCGTGAAACATGGACAGAATTGAAGGCACTCGAAGGAATGAAACTTGCAACTTGTCATTGTACAGACTTGATTTCGGTTTGTACAAAAGACACTTATCTACTTATTTTCCTGGATATGTCTTCGGTTGCAAGCAACGCTCAAAAAATATGTTCTACTGTAAGGTGAGCTCATGATAAGATTTCTGTTTTTTTTTTGCTGTTAATACACAATATATAATAAACTCCGCCTCTCTGTTATCATCAGAAGTTAGATCCGATCAGCTTAGCTCGACTTGTGTGTGTAACTAAAATTTTGGGACTAAGAGCACCTTCCCCAGCTCATTACATTTAATTAGAACTACACAGTTCTCCTTAATTGCAAGAAAAAATCAAGGCGATATTACACCCAGATCCCTGTAGAATTGTTCTCGTAGAGAAAAAGACTTAAGATGTCCTTTGAAATGTCATTTTGTTCTAGAGAATTTGTTTTATGAGAACAAAGCATTCTTTGGTGATCACTGCCAAATTGTTTGTGACCCTCAGTAAATTCATGTAAGATACCATAATAGAAAGAACAAAAAGATGTTCACCACTCCCATTGCTTTAAAAGAGATTATCCTAATTTATCATTGTTGTTGAAAATCACTGCAGGTACAATCCCAATTCTCAGAACCGTTCTGTCGCAATAATTGGAGTGACAAGTGAAGGGAGTAAAGGTGCTGAAATGGATCCCGTTTTTTGAATGATTTCCTTAATATTTTATCCCCTTTATATTTGCCCCTTCAATGAATCAAACATTTTTCATTGCATATTTCAAAGAGGACTTCAGCTCCCATGGAATAAATGACATCCTTCACCTACCAGTAACAGAGGAAACAATGAATCAGGTTTTACTGAAGTGGGCCAGACACAAGTCATGCGAAGGTAAAAAAAAAAACAAATCTCAACCACTAAACTGTTTTTGCAAAGGAAAGACTGCACTGCCTGCACCCAATCTTGTTTACTGTGACATACAAATATGACACAGACTCTGTCACAGTCATATATAACAGTCAGTTATGCAGAGGGCGCAATGTGTGGATGAACAGAACAAACCCACTTATTACAACATTGCCCCCTAAATTGGCATACCATATTTACTTGAAAAATACTTGCAATGATGCTTATTAAATTTTTGACCATTTGATGTTGTTTTTATTTAAGGGTGCCACTTGTTCATCATGAAGACTAAGGGTTGTGTTATCTCATTTATTGTTGCAATGACATCGAAAAAATACAATTATAACTAATAAATGTCAGACCTGTCAACCTGCGTAATCTGGAGGTCTATAGACTGAAAGTCTATAGATAATTCAGATCAAACCGGAGCATTTCTTTTGGAAGCTGAAGATTCACCTTTGTATAACTGGGAATGTTATAAGATGAAAACCAGGCAGCGGGTCTACTTCCTGTAGGCTCTCTAGACGGGTTGTTTCATGTTCCTGTCAATTCATTTTGTTTAAATCATTTCAGGCATGCCACTGACACCAGAGAGTCCTGAAGATCGAGTTCAAGTAGTTGGATCAAAACGTCCAGAGAGAAGTAAAGAGAATGTGGAGGAGCCATCATCATCACTTGTGCACTATTCACCATCCCTGTCTCTTCAGTAAGTGAACAGCAAATTATTCATTTATGAACTCTAGTTTGTAACAGTCAAATGCACCATTTTCCAAGTCAGCTTTTGCCTCTGTTTCAAAACTAGTCTTCATTTGCCCACGGGCACCTTCGGATTCACATTTTGTTGCTTTCTTATGGAAGTGTCTGCATATCACAGGGATACGGGGGCGGGACAGGGCAATACACTGAGAAGAGGAGTACTGTTTTTATTCTACAAGGATATAAATAGTTTTATAGCTTTTTACACACTATCTCCAAGAGTAACTCTTTAAAAGCATTGTTAGAGTCAGACCTTTGAGACCAAAAATGTAGATGTATAAGTCTGCATACGAGCCAAGTGGCCCATCAGGCCGGAGCTTATCCCGGTTTCCGTGGCATGAAGCAACTAGGAATATTTCTACTCCCCCCTGGATGGGATGCCAGTCCATCGCAGGGTTACCCCCAGCATTAAATTCGCCGGTACCCATTTATACACCTGGGTGGAGAGAGGCACTGTGAGAGTAAAGTGAGACTGTGAGAGTAAAGACTGTGAGAGTAAAGTGTCTTACCTAAGAACAAAAGTGTCTTACCTAAGAACAATGCAATGTCCCAGGCCAGGGCTCAAACCCGGAGCGCTCGCTCCGGAGTCGAGCGCACTAACCATGAGGCCACCGCACCTCTGCAAATGTAGATGTATGTTATAGGTAAAAATGAAATTCGGGTTAAAATGATCTCAACCAAGTTTGATTCTCGATTTCCATTGTCTTCTAACCCTAATTATTCATGATCCATGAATAATTAGGGTTAAGCGACAACAGAATTTCATTTTAACCTGAATTTCATTTTGACCTATACAACATCTACACAGATAAATTGATTGTATGCTATTTAATACCATTTTTTATGGCCTTGTATACACCTTATTCCAAAATGGCCGCCATTTTAGTGTTCTTTTGTTTGCTCACAAATTAGCCCTCATTGCCTTGTTCAAGGGAAAATATTCTTTTGAATTTCGAGTTTAAGAATGAGGAGGCAACAAGGGCTAATTTGAAGGCAAACTAAAGACCACTAAATGGTGGCCATTTTGGAATAAGGTGTACCAGTACGTCCTAAGGAAGAAAGAGGTTGAGTGAGCTGAGTACAATGTTTTATATCTCTTGCAGACGGAACTGTGGTAATGCAATTTCTCAGGCAGTTAATTCTGTAGCAACATCTGAGTCCTTTTGCAAACCCTCCTCTCTTCAAGGTAGCCAATCAGAATCCTGTTTTCAGCAACCATTTCACAATGTACAATGTGTTCCTGCTGATAGAGGCAGCTTTGGTGATCTGACCCAAACCAATCACCACTCAAATGATGGTGGCTTACAACAACACATTGGGCAAATTTCAAATATTAATGCTCCACAACACTTTGCACATGGAGGGAATCTATTGCAAGAACCACCACCATCATCTCTATTTATGCCAAGATCAGCACCAGACCACATGAGCACCCATGGAGGGCTTGTCTCTGCTCACATTACTGGCATGGTTAACCCAGTCTATTCTGAACACTACAACCAGGGCTATGTTTACCACAACATACAATCATCAGAGCCAAGTAGAGTTGGCAATTTCCCACAGCATTTTATTCCCATCAATCCACCACCACTATGTCCAAATACTCATGGCACTAATAGTGGAGGCTTCAGTGCTGGCCACATGGCATCCAAGGCTGAACAACCTGCTGCATCCACTCAAGCATCACCTGACTGTGACAGTACCAAGATGGTTGGGACTCCAGCATACATGATCAGCGGACCACTGGGTAGTAAAGATATGAAAATCACATTGCTGCGAGACGATTTGTCTAAACACAGCTCCAAAGAAAGAATCCGAAGGTAAAGATGAAAAATGTACATGTACCAAGTGACACAAATAATGATATACCGTTACATGTGCATTTATTTCAAATATTTGGGTAGGTAAAAAAATTATTGTAGAGGACTGCCTTATGGGCAACAAATGGTTAAATCCTTCGGATGATGAAACACCAAAGATTGTTGTTGAAAATTTGAAACAGAAACAAACAAAACCACAACTTTGTTGTTTATCGCATAGGTTTCTAAGATTTGGAGATTAAGAGACCCACCATTTTCTCCGTAGCATTTGGTGGCACCCTTGTCTTCTTACAGGCAAAGCATTTAGATAATTATCTCCTGATTGATCACTTTCTTTATTCTTATAACAAGTGAAAAATAACTTAAATTGACTATTTTCCTTTGTCAAGCAATGGATTACATTAGTAGTCACTGTCTGTCTTCACTGTCTGTCACAGGAGTTTGCTTAGCTTCCAAAATATAACTACCAATATAAATGAATCAGACATCCAATTGTTATTCATTTTGCAAATAAAATATCTAAATTTTGATAGAAAAATATTCCTTGTAACTACAGTCCAATTTGGCTTGTTATACTCTTTCTTTGTAGAGAACGTATCAAGGAGAGTTGTGATCAGCTGCGCTTTCTATTACCAAGTGTTGCTGGAAAAAAATCTGACATGGCTTCTGTAAGTTATCAAACCGAGATATTACAATAACAGAAAAAGACATATTATAAGGGTACATGTCAGTTTTTGAACTGGTTTTGACAAATTCAAGAAATGATTCATTCTGAAAAGTGATTGTTGTGATGATGTGTTTTCTTCATTAGATACTTGAAATGACAGTGAAATATGTGCGAATGATCAAAGAAAGGCTTCCACCTGCTGTTCTTCAAGAGGTAATAAATAAACGATAGCCTCCATTTGGTGTGAAAATGTGCTTGGATATTTTGTCCACGGACATTATCTGGTCTGAGAAGTGAACAGTTTTTCTTGAGCCTTGCTCTCAGAAAACTGTAAGCTTTGAGGAACAGATAATGTTCAAGGACAAATATGTCACTGAACAAATTAAGTCAGATGGGGGCCATTGTGTTTATTATCCTTCTAATATTTTTGCATCACGCAAATTGGGGAATATCATATCATCATCGGATATTCCCCAATTTTAGCTGGAGCATATTCAGTGATGTGACACATTAGACAATTCACAAAAAATGTTATGGAAATGTTATGCTCAGGATAGCCCAATCTGGGCTGAAAAAAGGAATGAGCTAGTTTCTGAAGAAACTACTGGGCTGCATCAGCAGAAGATAAGCACTTTGTTATTTATCAACTTGAAGTAAGTAAATTAACTGCCATAGCAAATTAGCAAAATTTGTGTTTCAAGCATTAGCACTTCATCAGAGCAAAGAGTTTTGCTCTGATGGGGGGCGCGCTGGCCGGCTAATACTTGAAACGTCAACTTCACTAAATTGTTACAACAGTTTAATTTACCTTTATCAACCTCAAGTTAAAAAATACCAAAGTCTTTAACCTGGGCTGAGTTTGGTTTCCCCTGTTATTACTGTTTTTTATTATTGTCGGCTTGTCATATAATTGTCAAGCATTGTAACACTAATCTAATCCATTGATTCGCTCCGACAAAGGGCTAATGCTCGAAACGTCAGCTTTCAAATCTCTCTTTACAATGGCCAATTCACATTATCAACTCAGTTGATAAAACCAAATTATCTTGTAATACTCCCAACCGATGCAGCACCACAGTTTCTTTAGAAACTTACCCCGTTCAATCAGAATAAAGTTTTTAAATCAGTGTTGGCAAGTTTGTGATCTCTTTATACAAATTCATCAAATCACTTTAGATCCTTTTGCACTCAATGGATTGAAGTAAATAACTGTGAAAAATGGATACAGTGTGTCAATCGATGGACAAAAACATTGTATCATTTAACTATCACTGGAATTGATTCTTTGTGAAAACACATGTTAAATAATACTTCATTCTTTGCTTTTAGATTTCTCAGAATATTGCTGATACAACCTTAATACTCCCCAGAAAAAGACCGAATAGAGACTTAACAACAACCAACAAACAGGCAAGGCCAAGGTACATGTTCATGTACTACTTCTAACAATGAATTATAGGGTAGAGCAGTTTTAATTTTTTTTGAGCATCCTAAGACCAAAACCGAAGTAAGTCACTCTTACTAGCCAGTCACCAAAGGCCACGGACAATCCAATACACCAATCAAAACTCAAAGTAAATACAAGTGCAGGGAAACATGTGCAAGTGAGTCACGATTGGTTTTGGTTTTACTTCCGATTCGATTAAAAAGTGGTGCAAGTTTTTCAAGCCAATCATGTAATGTGACAATGCAAAATCAATTACCCCAGGGGGGCTTTCCCATATAAAAATGATGGGGGTGCTTGTTGTACTTTTTAGGGGTTTTACCCTCAATAGGTCCATAGCTTGAGCTTTTGTGCTACCTTTATTGAGTGAAAATATGTCATGAGATAATGTGTTATGTAAGAATTTGTACCTCTTATGGGAAAAAGTTCCAGCCACGCCCCCAAAAAGCAGAAACCTGGTACCACTTAAGGGTTCTCACGAGCACCCCCATCCTTTTTATATCGGAGTGCCCCCCCACCCCTGACAATTACTTTTCAAGACTCAAGTGAAAATACTCTAAATGTCATAAACACCAATAAATAAATTTTATGACCTTAATTAAACACTGCACTTTGACTGGATGGCACCAGGCCACTAGGGAGTTAAAGGTCTTGCCATGATATTTGGATAAATAGCAAGTTTTGGTCCTCTGACTATCAAGAGTCACTATTATTAGCTAAAAAAATATGTTGAATAACATAATAAAGGTAACTTATCAAGTTGAAAATGTTGTTTATCAGCCTTGATCGGGAGCAAAACTAAAACCATTTGCAACTTGGCCCTTGTATATTTCCAGTTCTTGGTCCCAATTTCATATTTTTACTTGGAGATTTGAATAGCTTACTTCATAACCGCCTCCTGGTTAGCTCAGTTGGTAGAGCGCCAGTCTGCTGTGCGGAAGGTCGAGGGTTCGAGCCCCAGACCGGACCAACACTCAGGGTCTTAAAATAACTGAGGAGAATGTGCTGCCTTTGTGAATTCATCTGCAAATGGTTAGATGTTCAGGTCTTCTCGGATAAGGACTATAAACCGTAGGCCCCGTCTCCTGCATCTTCAATGTTACATGGTTAGCAGGGGACGTTAAAGAACCCACACACTTATCGAAAAGAGTAGGGCACGTAGTTTCCGGTGTTGTGGTCTGGCCTTGTCTCACGGGTTGGTGCTTTACATAGGGATAACCTCATGCACCTTTCCCCCTTGGACAGAGTTGTTCAAGAAAAATGACTATGACTATGACTATTCATTACTTATTTTAAAATAAGTTGATGTAACTGGCAAAATTAGCTTGCTCTTGGTTTCAAATTGGTCGTTAAAAAACTACCTACATCTCAGATTCACAAAAACTTTCATGCCTACAAAAACAGGCACTGCAAAAATAAAGCCTGTACCTTTAATAATAAGCATAATCATACTAATAATCATAATAATTAATATTTTTATGGTGCAAATTAGCATATGAATATGATCAAATGCGCCTAACAGATTATGTAAATAATTATCATTTAATTAAAAATAACTTTTTACAATTCAAGACTAAAAAATAAAAAATACACCTTTACTTGTAGTCACATAGTTAATGTAAATTGCTAGCTAATGTTCTTGAAAATAAGAAATGAAGACAGGTAGCTAAAATTTCCATTGCAGACTTGCACCCACTTCAAATGTTCATGAGGCACCACCAAGACTACCACACCCCTTGCCACCATTCTACATGAGGTCTGTACCACTTCAAGGCAAGGCTCCAGCCATGGTACCCACAACAGGTCCCATGTATGTACCACACCTTCACATCAGGCCTGGTCATGAACATGCCCAAATGCCCATACAGCAGCATCATGTTCATCAAACGGAACCAGCCAGCTTTAGACCAGCAACTTCACCTCCTTCGGCATTCAACAGCTGTCACACTGTGGGTAATGTCAGAAGTGCTAACTTAATGCAGCATCACTCATCACATGAACATCCCACAATGAACATGCACCAGGATTACAGTGCACCCCACTCTTCATTTCACCCCAAGCACATTTATCATGGCAACCACCCTACAGTTCCAAGTGTGCCTGGTCACAGTTATGACATGCCACAGCAATGGAGTTTCTTGAAGCTTCCACCCATAGGGAACATTTTCCATTCATTAAGTGCTAGTAATTTATGCCAGGAAAGTGCAAAACAGGATTCATGCGAGTCTGGTAGATCCTCCCCAACTGACTCTTCATCCATGACACCACCACTTTGGGAGAGCAGTGGAAGTGTGATTGGTAACAGACAAGATCATGCACACATGGAAAGTCCTATTATGTTCAAAGGTACATCAATATAAAAAGACATGTGACAATCCAGAACCATTTTTCATGGATGACAACAATATATTGCTCTGTGTGAAGCAGTCACAACAATGTGGAACTTAAGCAGAGATGTTTTTGAGAAGTGGACAGCAGCCAGAAGTTGACATTTCTTTTCATTGGTGCTTCCTAAAGTTTTTTATGAAGCGTTTAGTTTAAATTGCTAAAACAAGAGCTTTCCAACTGATTGGTTGAGGTCAGAGCACAACAAAAGCAGTTCCGTTCTCCTTCCGGTTGCAGTCCACATCTCAAAAACGCCTTTGCTTAAGTTCCCTACTAATGTGAATCACCATAAGCAAGCATAAAGAAACTGTCTAAAAGGCTTCTTATATGCCAGACTACATTGTATTATTAAATAATAATACTACCTTGCAGAATTTTACGTTTAGGTACATAGCTCAAAAGCAGAATGACTAACATCTGGACCATTGTTTTAAGCTCAACATTTACCCATTTGAACATCAAGACTTCAAACTTTGCATAGATATGGAATGTTATGATTTTGACACCAGCTGAACCATTTGAAAGATCTGTAACTAAAATTTGCTGTTATCTAAAGATGAAATACAATTTATTGTGATTGTAAGGATATATGTCAATTCAAAGTTGGGAGATTCTATGAACTGAAGATATAAGACATTCAAAGGAATCATTCTATACTGAGTCTCAGATAAATATTTATAGTGCCATTTACCTTGTAATATTATGAGCTGAACTACCCATAGCAAACAAGCACTTGATAATTATGTATAGCATCATTTAATTATGATAGATAAAAATGGAAACGAAGTAAATCCATAACAGAGTTTAAAAACTACAAACATTGTTTCACAAATTTGACAGTAATAACATCTTCCCTCGTTAAAATAATTATGCAGTTTGGGTACATTTATTTAGTGTATCTTTTGCTAGTAAAGCAGAGATGGTAAAGAATTTTTTATAAAAAAAATTATGAATTGATGTTACATTTTTATTTTCTTCAAAGAAAGGTGAATAAGCTTTTGAATTTCAAATGCTATAATTACACAGAGTGGTCAAAACAAACCAGTTTACTGTGTATTACACTGGTGATTGCAGGAAAGGTAATAACTATTCCAAAAGTTACCATTTTCATATGCCGAGATTTGCTATACTTTTGGCAAAAATGTTATTACTAGCTTTTTCAAAGCTAAGCTGGTATTAGTAGCTCCTGCTAGCAGGATTTATCTATTGTAGAAACTTTCCATTTGTGTATTAATAAGTTTTTGTTGACAGTGACACTATTATATTTTGTTTTTAGTCCACAAATTGTAAATTTAAATTATAGCTCGAGTTTCTGCAAAGATCCTTGACTGCAATTCAAGGAAGCATGGTTTTCAAATATCCTTCTTTCTAACTTATCACAAAACCATGATTAAATTGTTTCAATTATTCACACAAATATGGACCTTTGTGCTTGTACCAAGTACCTATTGTAGCATGATTGCGCTGAAGCTACAACCAATACGAGTATTGTGAGGAAGATTTAACAATAATGCATTAATACATTTTACAGTAATGAAAACATCTGGTCTGATAATGGAAAGGACAGAACTGAAACATGAATATTCTAGGCTACAAGAAAATCTCAGTTGTGTCCACAGACTGGGTATATTCTCAAATTTAAAACTGCTTCAAACTATAATTTATATTTTTTACATTTCACTTCATTGCCAGCTAATTTAAATTCCATTAGTCTATTTCATCCAAAAAATTAAAGAAAAAACAATTTCAAAAAAATTTTAAAGTTCTATTATATTAACATTATGTACCTGAAGCTTAACACACTTTGTGTGGTATTATTAATATTTTCTGTTATTAATAAAATTTATTAGCTTTGGTCTTTGAATGTGTTTCAAGCTTGGTGTGTTGTGCCTGCGCTCTAGAACGAATTGTTGTAATATAAATATGTAACAACATATGACCCATACACTGCACGCTACTTTACAAATCCCATCCTATATAAGAGTGGTCTCTTGCCTGGTTAACAAATTCCCCTTCAGGCCACAGAATATTTTCTGAGTGGGGAGGGGTACTTTTTCTAGGTACAGAGTAGTTATTTCTCATCAGTTCCCACTTGAAATATTTCACATTTAATAGTACCCAGCCCTAGCTTGATTGTTAAGACTTATGTTTTTACATATAATTCATTATCAAAGCTTAAGCTTGAAATTTAATCAGAGCTTCACTGTTTATTGTATACAAAGATTTGAAGAATTGCATGGCTACGGATCGTGCAGTGTACCTAAGGCAGTTCTATAATCATTACTTTGGTTTTAGTCATAACATTTTTATTAGCTCTGACAGTGCATACTAGCATACTACTGTTTTTTCCACCCTGAAGATATAACTAAATCCCAGACCAAAAACTAGTGAGTCAATAACCCAAACTCTTTCACAGGCTGTTTTTCAAGCATTGTTGCACATGGCATGTGGTTCATTTTGCTGTGTTGTCCAAGTGCTCAGACTCTTGGCAGGGTGTAGGTGTGGCTTGGCAAGAAAATGATCAATGACTTACTTTGTACATTTAGTTTCAGGGTCACAGACATTTTGGTGATATGCCAAGAGGTAGACAGATGTGTTTTTACGAGCTTATCGGCACTTTCATGTGACAAAGTGTTCTCTCATCCGTAGTCCACTTACACTGTACTCTTGATCATTTATTTTTATAAACATTAATGAGACCCCACCTACCGCCAAGACACCTATTAAAAAAAGATTTTCACATACATGTGAATAAAATGATGTGCCAGTAATTCTGCTTCACTTTTCAGCAGCTAAGTCTATTATTTTTCAAACTGTTAGTTACTCTTTTTTGCGCGAGGTCATATCTTAAAATTATCCATAAAGAAGACTTTTTTTATGTAGCTAAATGTAATTTAGGCAAGGTTAAAATCGAGCGAGTTGGCCAGCGGTCGTCACCTATTGCAGTACGTGACATGCGGGGCGGCCATTCGGGGATTCACAGGGCCCTTTTGGGGCTTTGCAGCTAGTGTATCAGTGCTTTGTTTGCTTTGCTTGCTGATCATAGCGGATCAATAGACCTTTTTACCGATACGGTGGCCATCTTGAATTCCGAGGAAATTATGGGATGCCCAGGGGGCAGATGAGAAATAATTAAAAAGAATACTGTGGCGTGATAACTTTTAACAATAATTTTTCGATAACCATAGGAACAAGTGCCAAATATCGTGACGGAAAGATGTAACGCTTGTAATATTTGTTATGGAATGTGAGAGACAAGCAGTAAAAATTTATCCTGAAAGCTGTGTATACGATAAATTTTCCAGCGATTGCCCCCTCGGCAGCCCATAATTTCTCAGTCAAAACAATAGAATTCAAGATGGCCGCCGTATCGGTAAAAAGGTCTATTGTGCCTTCTTGCGAATTGTTGTGGATTCACTCTCCCACTCCTCCCTCCCTGTCAGGCGGTGGGTGGTTTCAGAAGTATTTTTCAGGTAAGTAGTCTTCCTGGTAAGTATCTCCACTGAGTTTTTCAGTGTGACGGTGCTTGTTAGTGGCTGCTTTAGGGTGGTTCCCGTTTCCAGGGTTGCCATGGATACCTCCTCTCTGCTCACTGCATTTGGCCACCCACTAACCTTTTAGGCACCAGCTCCCAAGCTCATCATTAGCGATGAGTTTAACCAAGATTACCCCTTTTTTAACTTAACTGGTCCTGACGTGTTTATTTGTGGAAGTGCACCAAAGTAGTACAAGGTGTACAAATTCAACTTCAAATGCTTCAAGCATTATAAAACTTAAACTGTTTATTAAAAAGTCTTATATTACTGATCCATCAATGATGTATAGTGTCCTTTATTTTATAAAATATTATGATATCCTCAAGGGTAACAGCAACTCGTGTTTGCATGGTATGTACAATAATTATTATAGCAGAATTTTTATAAACCTAACTACTCTATCTACTTACAGTAGTCTTTGCCAGCCAATGATCATTTAAGGTCAGGTACAGATGATCCTAAATAAACCTTGAGGTTCTCAACTGTTGATTGAATCAGTTTGCAAGGAATAGTTTTCTTGTTTAGTCTTTTATAAGCTTCGTATCTATGACAACCACCAAATGAGTAGAAATAATCACCTCCCAGTCTTCCTTTGATCCACAACACATCAATTGGTGGTACTGAATGCCTTGAACCCTTATCCTGAAGTGAAAGAGTGATCATGATGTTTTGTTACCGCATTCATTCATGCTTGAAGACGGGATGCACGGATGAAACATTTTTGCCAGTATGATGGGGTTGTAAATCTTAAAGCGATGTTTCTCATGACGTCATGAATCCTGTCCCTGAATCATTGTAATACGGTATCAGGGTTGGCAAAAAGTGTGGATAACAAGAGAACTATATAGAAAGCGAGTGTTCTTCAATCAAAGGTCTTGTCACATCAATGCGAGGTTTCATTCTGAAATTATTTGGCCACATCACTAATTTTGAGGTGCTCTTCCATTCATATCCATTATTTTTAATTACAGTAACTATTATGAATTTCAAATGACTTTGAAATTTGACTGCAAGCAAAGGATTTCACCCCCTTGCAAGCTCTTTTGCCTATCAGAAAACAGGCCATGCAAGAGTGATTTTGGTGCACATGATCGAAAATTACACGTATGTTCATGTGTATCAACAAGAAACACTGCCATAGGCATTACATTATTTTGGTACGAGTCGAGCCAGTCTGCAACATAACTTATGGTAAATCTTGACAAGATATTTCGCTGCAAAGGCACTGCATGCATAGAGACCCTGTTGAGACTACAACCAGGCTCCTTGACTGAAAAAGGTTAGTTCAATTTGACATTTAACTATCTAGAGTGGACTTCATAGTTTTGGTGTGCAGCATAGAGATTCAGAGCTGTTCACAGGCAACTTCTATTTCAGGCAGGTACAAAAAACAGAGCACTCTGGTTAGCCTGAAAAATGCTCAGGTTAGCCTCATTGTACCCTGCGAGCAGAGGCTCTTTTCTCTCTTTTGTGAGCGGAAGGCTCTGCTTGCAGGGTAGCCTCATTGACACTCGGGTTAGCCTGAATAAGCCTGCTTACAGTTTATCGTGGCTACAGTTTAAAAGCTCTTACTACTTGTGACAGTGACCTGTGTTTTACTGCTGTTTGATGATTCAGGGAGTGTCTGGGGTATGTGACATTATATTACATTCAAGCATAGTTAGTACTATGATTCTACTAACTATGATTCAAGGGATCTTATTTGCCTGAAGACTTTTGTTTCAGTGCTAAACCATACATGTAGCTTCATATTTCCTCCTTCTTATATTCTGGAACATTTCTCTGGTCTACAGGAACAATGAATAAACTACCTGTCTGGTTTATTCTTTCATTTTTCCGGGCCTTTTAATTTCATACATGTAAAAGTGTTGACCATGAAAAAGTGGCGTATTAAGGAGTACAGTTGTGATCTCGTTTCATCGACACGTTCATAAATCACTCTCACCTCGATTGTTTTCATAAGTGACTTCACTTTTTCTTCCTCGAGTACAGACGGTATGGGTCTATTAATCACATTTATAGGCACCTGATGAACTTCTACGATTCCTGCAGAATGCACACTTCTTTCTGAAGCCATTGCCACAATGACTGGCTCAGTTATAAAGCAAACAGCAAGCAATCTTTTTAAAAACAAACATGGCGGCTTGCTCGCCATCATAATCAGTTGTACAGCGCGTGCTCAGAAGTGTACATGTGCAATCTGGAATTGAAAATTTGGAATTGGAAGCGGATCAATGCAAATGGAAAAACAGAGGAGAACTAGGGTTTTCAATTAAACTTGTTGATCAACCTTTAAAACAGTAGTGCGGCATTGTCATTGCTCCTGGCCCGGGATGTTCAAAGCCCGATTAAGCTAACCCAGGATAAGCTAGAATTTTAATTTGAGTTTTGCAACTTAACAGTGAGGTTATCTGTTTATGTTGTTTGGCCCTCTGTTTTGAGTTTGAAAAATATCAAGGTCCTCAAAATACACAAAATAAAAGCAGTGAAAAACATTTGAATACATGAAAAATTTATATTTCGGTTAACTTTTATAATCCTGGGTTAGCATTAGCCAGCTTCCAACCAACCCGGCCCTGTTTACAAGTGAACCTGACATGAGCCTGCAATCTAATCAAAAACCAGCACTTGGTCAGTAGTCAACTTAAAAAAAGCATGTGACCTCGATCAGCTCTAAACTTGAGGCTGTGATATAGTCATGTGATACTGGTCAGCAGATACCGGTACCTTGTTTTGACAGGTGTCAGTTGAACGTAACATGGGTGTCCAATATCAAAGGACCCTATAAACCAATGGTACATGTCTCCATCAACCTATTAGCTGGAGTATGTCTGCCATCTTGCGCGACTCCGTCATTGTCATCATTGTGCGTACATGCCCACAAGCAATACGCTAGCCATAATAACCATGGGAAAATCAATTCTCGGGTTTCCCTTTTCTTTCCTATATGGGTACGAAAGTTTATAAGCCACCCTGCGAGCTGAGCCACTTTTATCTCTTTCTGCTTTATTTCTTTTTACACAGAAACAATGCATATGTACTGTAAGGGTACATATGATACAAGGCTCTGCTTGCACGGTGGTTATAAGCTACCCTGAGCTTGATATAAGGGAAAGAGGGAAAGAGATTTACATACAAATTTGCCTTTGGGTCATGGTGTAATAACAACCTTGCAAAGTTATCCATTCCTATTTTCCAAAGTGAAATCGTCGCTATAATCTCTTTAAATGACAAAAAAATAAGACAAGTAACGGGGTTAATAGGAAAACTTTTACTTTTCGTCATAATGTACAGCAGAGTATAGATCAGGTGATTTGAAATATGAGGCATTTCATGGTGCTGTTCTGATGGTTATAGCAACCTGCCGATTTCTTTATAAAACTCTAGCCTTGATAGCATAGGTCACAATGCTGAACATGCAAAAACTCCCCTAATAATATTGTCTATCCTATTTATAATATTATTATTCTTCAACTTTCTTTCTTTGGGGGTGGTTTCTTGCTTTTGATCATCACAACAGCGACAAATATTCCTTAAAAAAAAAGAATTAAAGTTAGGGAAACAAAACCTGAATGCAATGTATTTAAAAAACTGTTTTATGTCCATTTAATGACAGAGTAAAACTATAAAGAGAGTGCTATTAATTTTCATAATTTTAGCCTAAGTAGAATCTGAGAATAGACCACACCATTACATGTAAAATCTAAGACAAAAATTACTAATAATTTTATCATAGAATCAAAATGTGCTGTCACATATTTTTTAGTTGTCAGAGACCAAGCAATAAACTCAGTACCTAGAAAAAAAATACAGACTTACACAAAACATAAAACAAGTATTCAATATAACTATCATGCCCATTTTTTTATGTCAACAGAATATTGTTGGATTTTTCTTCTGCTCTTCCAGACTTCATCTCCCACTAGTGAAGTTCTCTAACATTGTTTTATAATAAATCAAGAAACCCAAATTTTACACAAGTTCATGAGAAACGAAAGCTACCTATTATTCCTAGTAGCACCAGACCAGCAACAACTGGAATTATGACAGCATACATTCTTGGTGGAAATAATCTCTGGATAGCATGACCTTTCTCTACAAATGGCTGAAAGAAAACAAAAATATAAACATGTGAAATATTGCCATAATATAAGCAAGATAATGTTGCAGTTGAGGCTGTATCCTGTCCTACAGAGCAAAAATGTCACATTTCAAGTACACCTAAATTCTTCACATTTTGAGAAAATGGGTTGGGATAATTGTTCAATTAAATCTTTTAAAGGATATGAAGCAAATTTTAATATTCACAAAATATATTGTTTGAAATAGTGTATTCGAAAGTTTGGGGCTTGAAAGATGGAAATTGACAATTTTACAAGCCCTCAAAGTTGTGCCATTTTGCTCCTAATATGGTCAGTGGAATGGGTTGAGTTATGTTCATACTGTAAAATGACCAGTGTAGGCAGCGATCATAAAATGTTATTTTACAAGTTGAGAAAAACCATTTTGTAATTTAACTAAAATTTATTCATCAGATGGCAGGAAAATGTCAAAAATACCAGCTCCTCATTGTGAATAAAAGAAGTAAAACAATCAAAAAGGTAATAAAACATGTTTCACTACCAGCTGACTAATGATAAATTTAATTGAAAAAAAATATTCCCAAATTTATTTCTGGTTGATTGTGTAATTTGCCCATGGAACCCCCTTCCCCTCCCTGGTTGTCCAAAGCCATGACAACAAAAGTCACAAAGAAAAAATCTGGAAAGAACTAAAAAGAAAACATGTTCCGTGGCTTTTTCGGTTAAACGGAAAATAGAAATCTAGCTGAATCGAACCCTTTAACAAGTTTAATGTTCCAGGAAGAGTCTCCTTAACATTTGAATGCAGTAACCAGGGATTCAAATGCGTCAGTTTGTAGATCTGCTAAGAAATGAGAAATATTTACCATAAGACTTACCAGCAAAACGACCCATATCGTGTAATACACAAATATTGCAGCACTAACTAGCATCATTCCATACCCTGCAGCACGGTCTGTTCCTGTAGCCTAGAGAGGATAACGTTTTTAATACATAAATGAGCGAAATAATTGACGGGGACACATAATTTGTCGCAACAGGACATTCAGTTGAAGCTGTTACAGCTCGCAGAAACGGGCTAATTTAAGGCTAATCTCACGCAAGATAGATAAACCAAATACTTATCACTGAAACACTAAGCTTACCATTTTAAAAAGAACAAAAACTGTAAAAAATTGAGTAAAATTAAGCTGTAAAATGGCTACAGTCTGCCCTTCGGCGTATGCACTTGAGACGTCAAAACGACTGGTCAGTGGGAATTCAACCGGAAGTAAAGTTGAACAAACCCGGAAATGGATACCAGAACGAAACAAAAGAACTTTGTTCAAATTTATAAACAAACTTTTAATAAATGCGAACAAGAATATTCCCGTTGCTTGATAATACAGTCGTGTCCTTGTGACCATGGAAGAAACTTTGTGTTCATCTTCCTTCACCCACATTCTCAGGTTAGGTGCTACACTGAAGGAGCGTCTTTGGAGAGCAAGTTTGAATCACCAAGTTTTCCCAAGCGATCAGTTCGACAATGAAGTTGCTTATTCTTTCCCTTTTGGTCCTTACCTCACTGTGCTTCGTTTTCGGTGACGAAGACGAGATACAGCCCAATTTTGACGATCTGAACGCAAACGATGGACAGATGTTTGAGGACACGCCAGACGATTATGTCGAGGATGAAGAAGATAACGTGAGTGCCATTAAATTCATTTGTTTTGATCGAGTCAGGGCCGAGTTTATTGTCAAATGAAGATTTGTTATTAACATTGTTCCGGAAAACTCAGATTTCGACGCGTAAGAAGTTATCATGACTAACTGTTACCCAAACAAACGAAATAGCTCGCCGTTTTCTGGGCGAAACAAACTTGAATACACACCGAAAAAATGGAATGTTCACTTACCATTTAACCGTGGAGCTGATAATTATTCTTGTGTTGATAATTTGAATTCTCAAAATTGCTTCCAAAAATGTTTGTCACTGTGAGCTGAAATCGGATAATTGATTGAATTGCACGAATTTTAGCCCTAAACTAATAGCGGTTTGATACTGAGAAAATATCTGATAATGTTAGTTGCGGGATCCTGGAAGCGCGTATATTTTGTACCTTTGAGAATACCATGCCTTTCCTCTCTGTACTTGAAAAGCGGATAAACGAAGCATTTTCGTTTGACTAAATCTGCTATCGATGTAGACACACATGAGATTTAGAGCTAAATTTCGTTTTCAAACCACTTCTGGGCAGAGAATTATCTCTCCCGCAATGCGTATTTGCCACAAAAAGGAACTCGATCAAACTTTTGAGATTGTTGTACACCTAATAAAAATATCGTTTTGTTGATGGTGATATTTTGTTTTTTTTTTCGCATGCAGTACATGGAAGATGACGAAGACTTTATCCCACAGGTATGTATATTCCACGCAAATAAAATCTTGTCTCAGGTGAAACTCCTTTTGATCCCCAAGTGATCAGTCCGCTCATTTCTCTTTTTTAATAATCACTACAATTTCAAGCAGTAAATGAGGAAAAGAACACATGAAAAATAGAATATATCGTCTCATTTGTCTTCATGTGCCACCAAATTCTAAGAAAAAACGAGACATGCAATAGTAAATAAGTAGAGTTTTTACTTTAATCAGAGGCGTTTGTAGCTTTAGATCTCCTTGTCGCTGAAAATACAGAACCAGTGAAAACGAACATAGCCTCTTTCTTTAACAGGAACAAGATGATGGCGAGCTGAAGGATCCTGATGGTTTTAAGGCAATTATCATTGTTTCAATGTTGTTTCTCGTCTTCGTTAAATTTGACAGTTATATATTTGATGGTGTTATTTCAGGATGATGATGACGCGAACCAAACTGGAGGAGATAAGCGCCCGCCATCGACCCCGCCACCAGTAAGCTATAACAATTTCAAAAATATTCTCAAGTATTGAGTTTTCCCTAATCTCTTAATTGCACTTCCTCTTTCCTCACCGAAATGTGTTGATAGAGCTGTAGGTAGAAGGAGGCGATGGTAAATAATTGTTTCATTCACAGACCAAATTATGATGTTTACTGAATTCTCAAATGTATCGCTGGAGTCAAACAGGGCAAATCAAATCAGATCACACCCCTTCCCCCCTAAAAATGATACGTCAGCAATCCTTTTAACATGAAATTACTTGCTGCTTCATATATGGCACTCAGTCCACGTTTGTCAGTGCGATTGGTCAACTTGAACGTCACGTGACAATCGTACCTTTGTACCAGATATTGTTCTGAGTGCTTGATGTCCACAACTTAGATTATCTTTTAATTGTTCTTGCGTTCTTAAAAATTCGTAATACACCGAAAAATATAGCCCCTAATAGATGAATTCCTCCAAAGTGCTTGACAATCTATTGATTATTGCAAGGAGAAATCAGGTATTGATCATTCTCTTGTTATGAATCTTTTCAGGTGGCGAAGCCTATTGTGGAGTCAACTTTACCTTCAACAGGCGGAGAAGAAGCCGGCAGTGGTATTGAGGAATCAAACGAATCGGTAAGAGCCCCAGTTAGAATACACTTTGTTTCAAAACGTTTCCTCTTCTTTTGTGTGTTAGGCAGAGCCCATATATACAATCTTACAAAACTTTCCAACAGTTTTGCCGAGTATCTCTTCAACGATTTTCTCTAAATCCCTCATTCCTATTAATTTTTCACTAATTGCGCACCACCCAAATATGTTTGACTGAATTATTACTTTCTCCCTTAATAAGTCAAGTTGTCTTCATTTTTTTCAGGATGAACCCGACTTCAAAGACTCTTTGAAGACTAGGCTGGGATTGAATTCTGACTCGGATGACCCAGAGTTCGACAAGAAATAGTTTCCTTTTATGAAACCAAAACTGCTGATATTTTGGTGCATGGTGTAGTGTAGAAAGTAAACATTTTCTTTGTTGATTCATGTGGGATATTTTTTGCTGAATTGTTTTTCACCTTCGGGTTATACTTAATCAAATAATCAACTTTCGTTTTTTTACAAAAAATAACAAGAAACCGCACTTGTTAGACTGTTTTGGTTTCTTCAGAGTTTTTTTTTTGACAAAACGTGTCAGCTGCTTTTAAATTTTGCATTTATATTAAATATTGATGCTTTAAACTGCTAAGTATTTTGTCTGCGTCTCGATCGCTTTCTTTGAAATACTCTTTTCCTAGACTCAATTGACCTTTATCACGCTGAAAGGTTGGCACTCTTTGCGCGCGTCTCCTCGCATACAAAAGCTAGTACGCATTAGCCCCTTTACGAAAAAACACCAATCAAACAAGAACCCAAAAGTAGTTGAAAACTTGAAAACACAGCCTCAAGGCGCGCGGTTTTCACGCAAAAATCACGCCGGCGATAGAACTGGAGAACAATCAATCAACGCTTCAATTTATTTATACACGTTGCGGCTAAGGGCTAAGTAAGCTTGATCAAAATACGAACGTGAAAGAAAATGAGAGAAAACCGTAGGTTACCTGTACAAACGGCTCACCATAGCTCGCATCCTTAAATTTTGTTTTTAAAACGTGTATAAGCTTGAGCCCCACAACTTCTCCCAACTGAGTTAGTGAAATAACGATGCGAGGCGGAAGAACTCGCAGTCCATGTAAAAGATAGAACGCGCGGCCAGTGCTCTGAACTGAGCGCTAAATTGAAAAATGATGCTGCGGGGAGGGGGAGGGAAGGCAAAATAGAACTCAAAGTGCTGTCCTGAGGGCTCTGATATCAGGACAATAATGGGGCAAGAGCGCAAATAACCCACGAACTTTGCTCTGTAATAAACCAGTTTTAGTTATCTGCTTAAAAGCAGGTTTGTTGTTAGCCCTCGTAGACCTCCTGAATACAGTTATCGCGAAACACAACTAATAATTAGGAACGAAAAAACGTTAGATTATATTGCTACAGAAAATGTCTAATAAGAAATATGTACCATCAGGGCAATCTCGTTCCCAGAGCTTCGTTCCCCTTGACCAGCGGTCGGAAAACGAGAGCTCTGGGAGCAACCATTTCAGGCATGCGCCATAGAACAAAGGAAATAACCGAATTCTGGTTATCCGGCTCACTGCCCATCTGCATCTATGGCGCATGCCTGAAATGGTTCCTCCCAGAGCTCTCGTTTTCCGACCGCTGGTCAAGGGGAACGAAGCTCTGGGAACGAGATTGCCATCAGGGCGACATTTTTTTTTCTCATTCAAGAAGTTTTTCTATGACTGACAATTGACCGACTACACAAAAACGTTCTTTTGAATAATCTGAGTAGGGCAATATTTACTCAAAGACGCTATTTGCACAGACCATTTTAAAACACGCATCTTGAACAAGCACATTTTGAGATAAACGATACAAAGAGGATTGCCTGATAAGTTCAAAAGGATCAAAGGAGGAAAATAGTTTAGTATGAGATCAATTGGCGTATTTCAAAAACATTCGTAAGTAGCCGAAGACGACTTTTCGAATTTTTTTGGGACCCGAACATCCCGGAAGTCACCGGGTTCTTGTTCTGAGCAAAGACATTGGGAACGAAGATGCTCAGGAAGTCATCTTGTTGCCAATGATGACTCATTCTTGGCAACCGCGAATAGCGCGAGTTCATGCACACCCATAGCTGATACTTCAACTGACTGTACCGCACCACCAAAGGAACGACGAGCTCGATTTACAAGCCTAATCATAAAAACTACAATTTCCTCGATTGTGATTGTTTTAATAAACTACTATTTTCCACTAATTAACTTGCGAAGTTGTTATCGGACAGTTTGTTACCGGTCAGTTCAATAAGCCATTCAAAGTTGTAGTTTAAATCAGCCATTTTCAATTTCAGAGTGACATGAAACAATTTACGCCTTCTTTGTCAGCAGTTTAATGCAAATTTTCCCTTTCTTTCATAACTTGGCTATTCTTTTTTTCTATATACTTCGTGTCGTCCAATTCGGTCTGTGATCATACTCGTGATAAACAAATCAGATTTTGTTATCACTTGTATGATTACAGACCGAATTGTACTCCACTCAGTCCTATGACCACTATTTATAGACGAGCCCGGCTTTTGAGAGGGCTCAGCCATCCTTTAGGCAGCTCTGTTATCAATTTCTACATAATGTCTTGTTGAAAACACGTGAAAGCCTCGAGTTTATATCAAGTGAAAATGAAAAAGACACGACTGCCATTGAGGCAGACGCCCACACAAATTTTCAGTGAATTTATTTGTATAATGAACGTATTTACAAGTTGCTAATCCTGCTAGGCAATGAAATCATGAAAAAGCCAGCTGCATTAACATTTTCAGTGATTGCTCATCCTTTCCAAAATTCTCCTTACCATAATCACACATTTTCCATAGTTCACCTTGGGAGAATTTGAATGAAATCAAGACACTTCCGCGAGATGACGAACTTCTTCATTCTCATCACCTGACAGCTAAAAATACTTATAAGAAGGTAAAGAGAATTTTGGAATTAAGCAACTGTTGGTGGATAGAGTAAACTTTACACTGAACTGTCAGAGGCTGACTGTGAAGTAACACATCCAACGATCTACAGGCCTCCGTCTAACCAAAAGCGACCCTCACAATAAATAAAAATTCGGTAATGCGTTCGAGACAAACTCATCTCTTTTAACAGTTTTCTTATAGTTTATTTAAGAAATAGAAAACATGTGCCGTGTTTCTATCGAGTTTTAGTATAAATCTACTAGCGTTCTATCACGAATAACGTCCTCTGATTGGCTACGCTACCCACGTTCTATTCTGTGATAGATAGTGAGTAGCGTAGCAGCGCGCACTAGGGGCCGTTTCTTTGTGTTTTCGAAGTGTCTTTGAAGAGGATTTAGATTAAATTTTTGAACGACTAGTAGATTTATACTAAAACAATTAGATTATTCGCTCTCGATTTCTATGCGTGATAGTTGACTCGGGCTCCGCCCTCGTCAACTATCACGCGATAGAAATCTCGAGCTCATAATCTAATTGTTTAATAGAAACACGAGTGAAAGTTTGGGAGAACGAGAAATGCTGTGGGAACACGAGCCCCAGGCGAGTGTTTCCACAGCTTTTTCGAGTTCTCCCAAACTTTCACGAGTGTTTCTATAACTCGATAGGAACACGGAGAACGTGTTTTCTATTTCTTTTAGAAAATACCGCGACGAAGAAAAACAAAAACAACTTGTTTACTTCGATCATCAAAATGTAAATTCTCTTTGTTCGCGCCATCATCACGTCAACAGCTCGTGCTAGTTCTGTGTTTCTATCGAGTTATAGAAACACGGTTTTAAACCAATCAGCGTGCGTACTTGCTTTGGGTTATTTTCTAAAAAATCATAGAATATTGGCTCCCATAACAAGGGTCATTCATTCAGTTATGAAGAGAACTTAGAATTCCAACTCCCTGCTTTTAATTTTTAGAATAAAACTAGTGTCCAAATGCATTTCTTTTCATGTCTTCTTTGCGCGAAGAGAGAATAGTAAACTTGTGAACAGACTAAAAGAAAAGTAAAGAACCGAACAAAGTTTACACCAAAACAAGCCATTGACTGACAGCCTTTGTGTCTAGGCTCTTTTTTCTTCTCCCCGTCTGCTGAAGCCGGGGACAAGATCAACCACCCTGGGAACGAGGTAGATCAACGGAAATCCCCGGAAACTGAAAGATGAGCAAGATAATTTTGGAGCTGAAAGGAGCATACAAATACCAAGGTTAAATACTGAAAAGAGGGATGAGATGAGCAGAGAGAGAGATGAGCATGATAATTTTGGAACTGAAAGGAGCGTACAAATACCAAGGTTAAATACTGAAAAGAGGCAATGCTGGGAGTGCCTGTGATGACCACTGTGCTTACTTAACATTATTATCTGTAACCATATTGCATTTCATCATAGCTCGATCTCATTCTCGATACAGGCCGCCCATACATATCTGTATCAGGTTCTGCAAGCTCAGCCCCATACGCCTCTGCATAGCCCGGTGACACAGGCCGACCATACCGGCTACTGGGACGAGCGATCTGACCCTGCGGGGGACCATAAGGCCCCTGGTCAGGATCGTCATCTATTAAATGTCCCCACGTGCCCGCGGCTGCTTCCTCTGGCGTTAAATATCCCATGGCATCACTAGGGTATCCCTGATATTGCGCCATGGCATAGGGACTGACTGGATGTCCCGCAGCATCAAGGTATGCTTCGCCATTATACATCCCGTACTCGCCCGGATCCTCCATCATATATTCCGGGGTCATGGCCCCTTCACGTGACATGAGCGTGACAGGGTCGTCATATCCCGGATGACCGTAGAAGAGCTCAGGTCTGTCAAGGGGATCACCATCCATGAAAGCGTCATCACCGTACATCAAGCCATCACTGTCATCTATCGGTACTCTGTTTTCTATCATCTCTAACCACTGAGAGTTGTGCCAGCGAAACTTTTCTGCTTGGATCTTCTTTGCCCATTCTTCGTCATACTCCTGGAATGAGAAATAGAGCGTGCAAGTCTATTTACTCTTGAGTTCGTCGAGATCGCAAGCTCAGTAAATAATTAACCCGGCGCGTGTGATATGAAGGAGTCAAAACGCAAGAGGCTGGGACTGGAGAGACTCTGTGGAAACTGAGAAGGGATGACTGGTTATTGAGTAGTTTTAACAACTCAATAACAAAAATTTATAGATTTTGCTGAAAATCATTATCACTTTAAATCAAGGTATTTCAAGTGTTGTAAACTCCTTCACGCTCACAAATTAGTATTTGGGATACACCTAAAGCTAATAACTTAATACGTGTATTCGCTACTTGTACATGACTCTGCTCGCAGGGTAGTTATCTATGAACTAAAATGCTAATTTAAACAATAAACAACTGTACAAATGAATATATGAAAGAGCAAGTATTTGAACTGCGGAGAAAAATATGAAGACCATCTACGGGTATATTGCGAACCCACAAAGTGACCAGCTCCCAGCTGGCTTGATAGCTCAGTTGATAGAGCACTGTACCGGTATCGCAGAGGTCATGGGTTCCAATCGCGTTCAGGCTTAAATTTCACAACTGCTTAAGCTGCGTGCATAACTGTGATGATCAATCATGTGTTACTAAACAACTATGCTAAACAATACCATGATGATGTCCAGCGTCTGATCACAAACTTTGCGTATTTCTGTGTTCTTGTCATGCATCAGATCAATAAGATAAGCTGGAGCCTCTGACAAACAACGTTAAGGTTTAATTTTCAAGAAAGGTCAACACATAAATTCTCCTTGCATTGCCCATGTATCGGCAAGCAAACAGGTGATGAGAAGAGACAGTCGTAACATCAGCAAAGAAGGGCACGGGATGGTAAAGACTTTGCTGCTTCCATTGTCACTGAATTGAGCTGAATTGGTTTGAATTGCTTGCGGAGTTAGTTACCTCGTGAGTGAACAAGTGAGTGGTGATGCAGCTCAAATTGGATACTTATTTTCGATTTCTAACACGCAAATCTTCGGGGAGAACTGAGGAGTGAGGTCTGCAAAAAAAAAAGTGACGCGCAGTACAGTACTATTCGTACGCACTTCAAAATGTCTAGGTTTTTCCAAATTTTAGCAGAAAACAAGCTAACCAGTTTTTCCTATCTAACAGTATACATTACATTTGCTCACATGCGTTATTATTTCAAAAGATACGTGTTTGTTTGATTATGACCTCCCTCGTCGCTTTGTGAAATATCATTTGGTAGAAAACATAAACTATTTGCAACACAACCTCGTCATCCTCTTGTTTTGCTGTAAAGAGAAAAGAAAAGTTATCCATTTCATCTACTGCAAATAGCAGCTGTAACACTTTCAAAGGCGAGAATGATCTTCGCAGTGTCCACTACAAAGTGTGTGATTGATTATTAAAGGCACTCAGCTTTATCTCATGTTGTGACAAGCACATATTGGTAAATCCCATCACACCTATACCTATACCTACATCTATGTTTTACTGAGTTATACAACTTAAACGGTTGCTGAGAAATATACCTGCTCCAAAAACTTCCACCCTAACCAGTAAGAACGAGAACGTTATCTCAGTTGAAAACTGTGAAAAGTAATAGAGGGGGTGAGTTTCTAAAGAAACTGTGGTGCTGCGTCGGTGGAAAGTATAACAAGATAATTTGGTTTTATCAACTGCGGTGATAATGTAAATTGGCCACCGTAAAGAGATTCGAAAGCTGACGTTTCGAGCATTAGCTCTTCGTCGGAGCGAATCTTTTTCCTGCTTCGATACAAAATCTTCCGGGATTTTCTCCCCCTTTCGTCTGTTTACTTAGTGACTGTTAGAAGGGTTTTCAACTGAATGTCGTAAAATGAAGACCAAAGTAATAAAAGTAATCACTCTGGCCAATCACAAAGGGTGTAAACAATCCATTAGCCAATCAAAACTGGAAGCAAAAGCATGTGGCTGAGGCGAAACGCGGGAAAACGTGTGCGGGTCACTCGCGATTGGTTTAATTGGATTGTTTTGATTGGATGGCAAAGTGGAGCGAGTATTTTAAGCCAATTGCTTAGCATAATTATAAAAACAAAGGAAATGCGGTTTTCTTTTGAGATTCAAGTAAAAGCTGCTCTATAGAAACAAGTCACTCATTGTGGTTCAAGCAGAATAAGCTAGTGATACTATTTCTCACTTTCTAACGCTTAAAGAATGAAATTGTACACTTGGTGCAAGACACAGAGTAGCAGCCTGGATACCAGATGGCGATTCTTACCATTCAACAGGTCTATAAGCATTTGAATGATTCCTTCTCTGGCAAACACAGTAGCACACTCATCATCTAACGACACCGTACCAATTAAGATCACCACTTCAAGAACAAGGTCATCCTCCGCCACACCTACGATCAAAACATATTTCACAAAACAAGCATAGTGATAAACGGTTCTCAAGTGTTTAAGTTTCCAAGAGTGGAAAAGATGGTTACATTAAATTTACACTTTTGTAGCTCAGTTAAATGTCGAACAGTTTACCCAAACCAACAAGAAAAACTCGGGAGAGAGAGAGAGAGAGAGGTTGAAATGTTCTTATAAGCAGTGTATGGCAGAAATACGTTACTCAAAAAATTAGACTTTCATTCTGCAAGCCGAAAAAAAAACCAATTGAACCCTCCGTATACTCTGTGCTAACAAGCTTGTAACCGTATGCACCAACAATATAAGGTTACTGTATTGACTAGTTATTGTTTTCCCAAAGAAATTTTGTTTTTGTCTCACTGATTTAAAGATGATTTCCAGTCCGTACCGCGTGTTTGTTTGCGTTTTTTTGTTCTGTTTCATGTAAGACATCACAAAATGTAAACATTTTCAACTACTTACATTAAGTAATTCAAAGTTTCAAACCAACCGCCATTATGGATGCAAAGAAGTGGAAGCTTTATGCTTCGTTCTTTCTCATATCACTTGATGAAACAACTTCGCAGCTGTAAAAATTAATGAAGCTGTTGGAAAAAGAATTTGAAAGGCCTAAAAGATAAGATATGTGGTTCGTAACAAGTAACATCGATTTGCATTCCATTGAGTGCGAATTTCTAATGTTATAAACATTAGGGTGCTGAGACTGCGCAGTACTGACTGGAAATCATCTTTAATAGTAAAGCGAACAAATTTGTTAAGTTTATGAACAACATATAGCTACTTCTCACCTGGGTGTAACTTAGTTTTAATGTAATTTAACATGTCAAAATCTGTTAACAGCTGCTGGAAGTTAACGTCTTCTACTGTAAGGTTTCCTAAGATACCAAGTGCCTCTAGCACAAACTCTTCATCTGGTCCGCTCTGCACAGCTTTAGCAAGGTCACCAATGTATTCCTGGGTAGACATGATGGTAAAAGATATCTTACAGTCACCTTAAACAAGGAGCATCTTATCAAAGCAAATGTTCTAAGTTTACCACATGATAAACTGGCCAGGGGTTGTATCTGCCCTGTGAGCAGCCTCATGCTTTTGTATGCGACCTACCGGTACTTGAGAGGCCGTGAACAAGCCATTTTATATCCACTTTCATTCTAAACTTCTGAGAAGTGTGGACTACTTCAGTCAGTTTCTGTTCAATTCAATCCTTAAAAGTCACCCAACCATAAAATAAACCTTATCCCCTTGTTCATCCTAAATAGCACAAGATTCAAGATTCAAGATTCAAGATTTTTTATTTTGCACTATTTATATCATTAAATACAGCTTAAAATAAAATAAAAAGGAGAAAATAAAGAAAACAGAGTTTTACATATTGTAAGAAAAGAAGGAGAGGTGCGTAGTGACCCTAGTAGGACATTAGCAATCCCTTTTTGAAATTCACCCATAACACCCCTGGGGCTTTTTTAGTCAGACTAAGGTAATTGGAAAAAAAATTGGGAAAATGATCGGAATGTGTGACAGATTCAGCAAATTTTGGGGAAATTGCATACAACCGTATGATAGAACTGATTATGACAGGTATCAGTTTAAGCCTCCTGATAAATTGAATCTTCCATATTGGCATGGGTACATACTACTCACCACAAACTGAGCCTTGGTAGGTCCATCATGCTGTGAGATGTTCCTGATCATCTTCAGCAATAAAGGATCATTAAACTTGAATGCTCTCCTCATCAGGAGCCTCAAGCCAGGCCCTTCGCATATCAGCTGAGCATTTCTCTTGTTAGCTGCCAGGTTTATACCTAATGCAATAAGCTCCAAGTCAATGCGATCTCCTGGACACTCCAACATCATCCTCATCATCTAAATATGAACAACAAATGCAACATGTTAACACCTGTTTTACAACCTTTTCACAGTGTTACATGACTTGTACTTCATGTTTCATTCAAAACTTGGGAAGTGGCCTTGAACTACGCAGGTATTACTTGGTTAGAAGTAAGCCTGGGATCACTAACCTAAGAAGTAGTTTCTGTTAAAAACCAATTCCTACATTAAGAAATCGCAAGCTGCAGTCAACATTAACCAAACATTGTTTCCTGGTTAGTTAAAAAAAGACTGGATGAAATAGACCCTTTACATAAATCCATGGCTGGCAATTATAAACAGGTTGGTAAGAATTAAGTCACTAATCTTCTTCATTTAATAAAGTTGATACATCAAAACAATTTAGGTTAGTGAGGCAAATTAAAATGCATACTTGTAAATGAACTTTAAATTGACAGCCATTGTATTTTATGAAACTAAGCAATGTCCTTACAGCAGAGATGTACTGCCATTAATAAATGATACTAAGTGCAGTTAACTGATTGAAGACATTCTTGATGGTAAGAACTTACAATAGGAATACAATCTGTGAAGGTGAACATGGACTTGAATCTGTCATCCATACTGATGTGGTACAGGATACAGAGAACCACAACACTGTGAATCTCATTGGCTATACAATAAAAAAACAAAACATTCATATCAGTGAACAATTTTCTAATACCTACGGTAATTATTTACTACACTGGTGATGGTGTAGATTACTTACAAACAAGTAGTACAAGTTTTGGTAGTAGTCCAGCTTTAACAGCTTTAGCTCGCAAATCTGTGTCAAAGGAGAGGTTAAGGAGCAGGCGAAGAGCAATGTTTAGTAGATCCTGAAACAGAACAGAGAACAAATTGGGTATTTATAACAGCCCCTATTACTTTAACTCAACAAACAAATAACAAATTAAACATTCCAAGAATAAATGCACTAGGTAAGGGCTAGAACAGAGTTATAAAGGTGGTTTGTAGAAAACTGTAAACCTGTGCTATGCATACATCCATAATTTTAAGAATCAGGTTACGAGATTACACACAAAAGAGGATAAAACAAGAAGATCTTTTAGATCTTATAACTGCGCTTTTAAAATTTAACTGTTTTCTTAGCACTATAGTCGCAACGCAGTGCACATTCCAATGCAGTCCTTGATGATTTACTGATTATTGTAGACACCACATCACTTGATGAACAAACTGTATTATTGCACCATTGCTCATCTTTGATGATGTAATGATCTTAATCTGGAACTTTGCTCGGGACATGCTTATGAATGATATCAAAAGGAAACAAGTATCACGCTAATAATTACCCTAATAATAAACAGCTTTCTTCCTTAAAAGTCGAAATTTAATTTGTCTGTGCTATGAGTAAAGGACAAGCAAAGTAGTCACACGAGTCACACGATCCAATGTTTACGCAACAGTTGTGTTTTTGTCCCCTAGACATAAACGCTGCAAGTTCTGGCAAGCTCTTGTTTACCTCAGCAATATTTTCCTTTGAATATGTGCGGTTAATAACAACAATCAAATCATTCCAACATTGCAATGAAAATGAAACTGCATGAAAAAGACACACAGGTTGTGTTTAAAGATAGAGTAGTGGTAGTCAGGAGCTGACATTGTAAGATAATGGTTTGACACTGACTAGTTTTTTTTGATGGTCATTCAAGGCGTTTCGGCTGGTGCTTAAGCCTTCATCAGTTGGAAAAAATAACGTTAGCATGCGTGATTCAAAAACAGCACGTCGAGCGCACGCTGAGGAAACATTGTGCGTGAAGTTTCTTGAAAAGCGTAGCGCAAGACTTATGCGCGTGCCAGAGACTTGTAAACTTCTGGGACGGCGATGTGGTCATTCCCAGATTGTGGATCCCTTATAGAAAACCAGGCTTCCAAGAAGAGGCGTTCATGGAAATTAGCCTCATGTGCAACAACTCTGGCACTTCCAAAATCCATTTTGTGGTTGTTTTCTTGGACATGGCAGGAGATCTTGGAGTCATGGTCGAACGTAGCAACAGCCCTTTTGTGTTTTGTAATCCGGGTTCTCAGTGGTCGTTCAGTTTGACCGTAGTATACAAAACTGCAGTTGGTTCTCCCCCCGCCGATCAACTGTCCAATGGCTTTGTGGTACTATCCTATGTGCAGGGCATTTCTGAAAGGATTGGTCGAATATTAAGGAAGCAACAAATCAAGGTCACCTTCAAACCATTGAGAACTGTGAACAGTTTGTTCCCTCGACCGAAAGCACAGGAAAAGGTTGACCACAATCTGGCATAGTGTACAAAATCAGTTGCACCAACTGCAGTTTTGTCTTGAATGAACATCAAAAAAACTAGTCAGTGTCAAACCATTATCTTACAACGACACACAGCTTCAAGACTTACAATGATAAAACCTTTGTCTTTTGATCCATACTCCATACTCAATGGGTTCACGTACAAAAAAAGTAACTAAAAAATCTTAACAAATGTGAAAATACCTCATTAGAGTGAGGAATTAAGTTGGCCAACTTCTCGAGTATGCCACAGTCAGCCTAAAAAAGAATCTCATTATTAGAATGACATAAGTGAATTAAAAAATATTAAAGTGCCCACAATGTCAAAATTTTTATTTTCTCATCTGATTCTATATATCACCCAACAAACTTCTGTGAAAAGAAAATTTGGTTTGGATAAAAGGCAATTTTTTTATAATGTTTGAAAACTTTTAAATTTGCTGCCATTTTGGTCTGCCATTTGCACCAGTCTTCCCTTGATTTGGAATGAGTTGTGATGTAGATTCAGGAACACATTACTTCAGGCTTGGCTCATCTCACTTGTTTTACCTCTGTAAATTTAGCTTTAGTTAGTAGTTCATACAAAACGCCAGAAAGGAGAATTTTGTATGGACTACAAAGCTAAATTTACAGAGGTAAAACAAGTGAGATCAGTCAAGCCTGAAGTCACATATTTCTGCATCTAGGTCAGAACTCTGAGCATGTCGATCTTGTGATCAACGGCGCGGGTCGACTGCAAGAAAAAAGGTTTTCAGGTTTTTAAAAATTCAAAAAAATTGTGTTTTATCCAATCAAAAATTTTTTCACAGAAGTTCATTGTATGAACTATAGGATCAGATGGAAAAATACAAATTTTGACGTTACGGGCATTTTAGGTATAACTTCATTTGCATAATTTTAGTTTCTACAGAATATAAAATAAGAGTGAATTTGGGACCAGTTGTTACTACTGATGTTTCTTGTGTACCAACAAGAGGTTTTTAAGAGCTGTTACAGTTGTGCAAATTGCAAAATAGAATATTACAAGGCTGCCTATTGTAAACCATTCTAAATGGATCTTTGATTTTCCGTATTTTTAGACAAATGGTTTATCACATATTTATTTTGATCATTAATTCTTATTCCCATTTCAATTGTATTAATGTCTTATCTTAGTATGTACATGTATGCACATGCGCATTTTGGGCCCTACAGTATATCTTCGACCTGTACTGTATACAGTTTTATGCCTATTAGCTGTTTGCATTTGATTCTGCTACTGTAATCACCTCCTACTCTTTGCATGTCCCCAATTATGTCTGTATGTATCAATGTTTTGTGTTATCAAAAAGAGGATTTTTTATTATTGTTATTAATATGGTTATGATTACTCGACAAAGTGGAACTGATCCTTACCATTTCTGTTTTGTTTTCTACAAAGATACTAAGCTTTTTCAGAAAGGAAACAACCAGAATCAGTAGATCTACATTTTCTCTCTCCAACAACTGCACCAACATGTAAACAATCTTCTTGTTCTTCATCTTCATTTCCACCTTAGCATCTTCAGCAAGGTTTAGCAGCAGGTATGACAAAACTAGAACAGTGAAAACAAAAAAAAAATATGTGTAAAAATAGGTATTGCCCATAACTTGAGGGAATGAGGAAAACTGCACCAGTATGTTCAATTACAAGAGTGAATGCAAGGCAGGAACTGAAAATACTCCCAGTTGTTTTTGCTGTCAAGATATTTAATCTACATCTCACTATGTTGTGACTTTTATTTTGGTATGACAAGTAGATGGGCTATTCTTGCATACAGTGGTACAAGCTACAAACCAATGTTGATCGCAAGATATAAAGAGTTTATGCAACTGATCTGCTGAATAATATAAAAACACTGTTCACTGATTTGGTACATGTATATGTTATATATTATACTAGATTTAGTACCTCTTAGCAGTTGCTCTTGCTTTTTCACAAGACCGAGAAATTTCTTGTAGCCCTTTTCGTAGTCTTTTCTATTATCACGTAGTCATGTTAAGGTAAATTATGGAGGTAACAGACTGAATGTGACAATTTTTTACTAATCAGCATATTGGTTGGCCAGCATTTGAGTACCTAAGGAATTGTTATATATCAACAACAGTGTGGATGCAATGCTAGGTGGTTAAACACAAGAAACCATAAAGACTGCATGGGAAGTATGCTACCAGCTCCAGGTATGAAAAAAGAATAGACTGAATTTAGAAAACTCTTCTATTTCTCACATGCTTTGTGCACACAAATAGTTTGAGACATGCTGCCGACAGATTACCAGTATGTCAACAACAGGAAGGAATCAGCGATTGCTGTCACAATTACTTCAACAGGACTTTAAAGATAAACAAAATAACTTAAAAGCTACATGCCCTTCTATAAATTTCTGTAAATTGGACACCAATAAGGTTTGCCACAAAGAAGAAATTTAAACCAAGTACAATTCTGAATAAAAGGATATTGCTTTTCTTCTTCTCTAACTCAGTGGACCATTGCTCATATCTTTTAATCTCATTTTCCATGACTTGCATACACATTGCACCAATCTTGTAATGGATAATGATGGAATGAAACTGTGAGAAACTGGAGAAACAGAAGAATATGTATACAAGGTTGGTGGTTAGCTCTGTGCTTTTCTTCCAGTCCTCTCGCAACACTCTAGCCATGGCACCCAAAACAGGTTCTGCAAATGAAGAGAAAACGGATTGAAAAAAATATTTCTGAATCAGTCTACAAGCTCAAGTAATAGGGTACAACATAGGCTTTTTATTGAAAAAAAAATCTGAATCAGTTGACGAGCTCAAGTAATAGGGTACAACATAGGCTTTTTCAATCCCATGTCTCTCCACTATTTTTGTCTCAATCCCACCATAGTGCTGACTATGCCAGAAAGCAAGAAGATTCAAGTGAGGTATCTAAGCTTCAACACCATTTATAAAGAAAAGTGAATTCCAAGGATTGCCAGTAATCTTTGGCATGTAACCATGTGCTATAAGGCTAGCAAAAGGCACAATACAACAAGCATAAAGATCTACTGTATGTAACTGGTACACAGTTCCGCCACAACTTGTGACGTAATTTCAACATACTGTATGTTTATATCAGTACCATTTGTTGCAAGCTCCTCCAAGTTGTCGGGATTTCTTGACAGCTGTAGGATGAGAGCTGTGCCTCTTATCTTCTCAGGAAGGTCCTCGTACAGTAACTCTACATATTCCTCTATGTCGTTAATGTTAGCTTGTTCCTCAAGCTAGAGTGAAGGCAATGAAAATTATTACATGACTTATACAGTGCACTAACCACTAGACCATGACACCTCACTGCCCGTCATAAAACATTTCTAAATTGTAATTCAATCCCCTTATATGTCACAACATTATCCCTAAAGGTAACAATACTGGTTAACAGTTTCCTTCCCCATGATATACTAGGAGACCTCTGGAAGTTCACAGACTTGTTTTTTTTTTTATTTTTTGGCTATGCTGCATTTCTGTTTGTTGACCTTTAGTGGATCATTGATGCCCACTCCCACCTCCTTTATTTGGCAAGTATCAATTCAGGGAAATTTTTTTTTTCAGCAAAGTTGCTTCTCACAAGGTTACCATAGAAGCTGTAAGGCACGTATCTCAAGCTTGTTTATTTTTTAACAGATGATTTAATCTGGAATGCTGGTGGTACCAATCAGAAACTAAAGCACAAATTATGTTCTGGAAATATTGAATTTTACTTTTACTTTGATTTAGAAGCTGCATGCACAAACTGTGACTAGTTGAACTGATAAACCTGTACCTCTGTGCCTTCAAAGTCAGCAGCTGCATTTTTCAAGCTGTCACCTTTGTCTTTACCTAGAGAAAGAAAGTTTAGAATATGTACAAATGGCAGACACCTAGTTAAAATAATAGTTCTGAATCATTAAGTTACATTCCCAGACAGCCATAAACTCAGTTTGTAACATAGCTATATGCTAGCGCGTGCTCTGATTGGCTAATTGGTTATGAAAAAGAAATGGATGGTTCATAGGGATGGTTCATACTGACATCATTGTCAGTGACAAAGCGACTTTTCAGCATGAAAAATGTCTTGCTATGTTATAAAAGCAAAGGACAATGTCTAGCGTGCATCCATCCAATTTGGGATGCACTTGGATAGTTGGGAGAGCACTTAGGTAGCTAGAGATCTCTTACGTACGCTACCTTCATGTTCTCCCAACTATCCGCATGCATCCTGAATTGGATGGACGCACGCTAGACATTGTCCATTCCTTAGATACAAGTTCTTTAACACAAGGCAATCACCAGAGATATTCAGAATTATCTCTAAATAAAAAAAGAAGAATCAGAAGATCACCTTTGGTTTTGCCTGCATCCTTTCTGTTCTGCAGGTAGTATAACAACTGCTCAACTTCAGGAAGCTTGGAAGGATGAATAAGCTTGCATTTTTCAATGACTTCTGTTGCTAACTTTGCTATATTGGTTGTGGAATTCAGACTCTGCAGACGAATTCTGTTAACAAAGTAATTGCAGTTACTCAAACTTCTGATGATGAGTTTCCTATAGCTAGTTAATATTTTTGTTGATAAAAAGTCTTAGTAATAAACTAATCCAGTTATATTTCCTAATTTGCATAATACGAAAACGTCAAAATCTCTATAACGAAAAAAAAGATATTCTAAAAGGGAAACGGCCATTCTTCTGTATTTGAAAAGCCTTTCAAAAATGCAGCAATTATTTTTCATCACATAGGCACTTTAAGGACTGAGTAGCGAAAACATTTATCAGCTCTGAGGATGGTTTTGCCCAACTAGAGAAAAGTTTTTCTTATAAAAAACCTCAGATCAAACAGTTTTGGCTGCCTGTGCCTTCTTGTTCCCCATCAATGAAACTCTTGACTGTAGGAACCAGACAAATAATATATTAGATACAGTAATAATTAACAACTATTCACCGAAGTGGAGGTGGCTAGCGGTGGATATTTACCGAGCCGCGAAGCAGCGAGGTAAATATCCACTGCTAGCCACCGACACTGAGGTGAATAGTTGTTTTAGTTTATACTAAAACAGTGAGATAAGAAACACCAAGACAAATTAATTTGGATGATTTCTTCACTTTCCATGGATGCAAACCGGACGC
>OZ026597.1:25733273-25758273 GCA_964020085.1 Micromussa lordhowensis | reverse complement strand
CTTTACACAGTTTCTTTTTGCAACAAACGGCGATTAGCAATGTGATCCTTACATGGGATGAAAGCGGTTCTGCGAACTTGTTAGTAAGTACCTAAAAACTGTTTGTAAAAATTTTAAATCATTAGCAGAAGCTTAGCCATCTACAGGAAACATACATTAAGCTATGGCAAACTTAGTGGAAAGATTCAGCAGAACGTGAAGAATAGACTGAAAAGCGAAAATAGTGAAGGAAAGAAAAACGACGTGCAGAAACGAGCAAACTTTAGGGTTTAATATGCTGCAGGAAGTTGAGAAAATAATTCAGATAATTTTAAAAATGTTTGAAAACAGCCGCCCTTCGGTGCGCGCTCGCACGACTTTTTATAAGAAGGACTGTTCGCAATTTCGAGATAAACACCACGTTGATTACAGTTTATTGCTAAAATTTCGTACATATCACATTTCAACTTTAAATAGGTCTTCAAGTCTGAACGCGTGATCCAATTGCCAGCCCTCTAATATGCTGGCTACCACACAACAAAGTCAACAACAACATTATTACAAGGACAATGAAGACGACGATAACAACAAATATGGATCCATCAGAGTCACAAGAGTGGTTCTTGTTAGCACTGATTATGAACTGATATCAAACAAACAAACAAACAAACAAACAAACAAACGGCAAACAACGACAATGACTTTCTGTCTTCTTGTGAATTTATTGAATTGCAGGTCCACAACTTTTCTCGGATTTTACAAATAAATAAACCCATCTCTTCCATATTTTCCGTTCCGGTTATATGTTGATCTATAGACTACTACATTTTTTCATAAGTCGGGATACTATAAAACGACAGTTTTCCTATTTTTCTTGCCCTCTTTTTCAATTAATAAATTAACCTACAAATAAAAGTAAGTTCGGACAATTTTGACAAGATATATCAAATCCTTTTTGCCATGCACTATGGTTCACGACAGTCGTTTACCATTCAAACAGAATGTAATATTCAACTCTGCCGCCTTACGGGCATTTCTCTATTCTGAGAGTGAATACCATTCACCTTCAACATCGGCCTTCAAATTCTCCAAACTAGCGCTGTTAATAACTTTTTTTAGTTTAAGAGAATTTAGGAACCTATCATTGTTGACTAAAAACGCTGTTCGATTGACGATAGAACTTAGTGGATGCTTCTTATTCCAGAGATTGTCATGGTGATTCGATCCTCCACTCCAAGATCAGTGGCAACGTCATGGAATCTGGAGAAGAAATGAAATGAAGTCAGTATTACGAGCCAAGAAGGTATTTAGTGATGACTTAAACATGGAAGGACGGAAGATTACGATCTCTTTGTCTCTGTTCCCTTAAATGACCATGCAAACCACTTCATCTGGCCTCCAAGTCAGTAGTATATCAGACATATAGAAACAGAAAGAGAGACGGACAGACACAGAGAGACGGACAGACACAGACAGACAGACAGACAAATAGACAAACAGACAGAGAGACGGACAGACAGGGACAGACACAGACAGACACAGACAGACAAATAGACAAACATACAGAGAGACGGGCAGACACAGAAACACAGAGAGACAGACAGACAAATAGACAGAGACGGACAGACACAGACAGACAGACAGATAATGTAAGTATATATGAAATAATTCATATGAACTGCGGTTATATATGAAAGTGAAGCTCCTCGCAGTGAATTTTCCAATTTAAGCAACTGGAAAGAAGAAGCCTGAAAAAATCAGGCCTTCAACGGGATTCGAACCCGTGACCTCCGCGATACCGGTGCGATGCTCTACCAACTGAGCTATGAAGCCACACATTGGGAGCGAGGTCAATTTGTTGAGTTCATATCTTCCCGTGAGGAGTGAAATGATGTAAGTATATATGAAATAATTCATATGAACTGCGGTTATATATGAAAGTGAAGCTCCTCGCAGTGAATTTTCCAGTTTAAGCAACTGGAAAGAAGAAGCCCTGAAAATCAGGGCTTCAACGGGATTCGAACCCGTGACCTCCGCGATACCGGGGCGATGCTCTACCAACTACCAACTACCAACTCTACCACACATTGGGGGCGAGGTCAATTTGTTGAGTTCATATCTTCCCGTGAGGAGTGAAATGATGTAAGTATATATGAAATACAAATAGACAAACAGATTCGCTCCGACGAAGGGCTAACGCTCCAAACGTCAGCTTTCGAATCTCTTTACGGTGGCCAATTCACATTATCAACCCAGTTGATAAAACCAAATTATCTTATAAACAGACAGAGAGACGGACAGACACAGACAGACAAATAGACAAACAGACAGACTAGACAGAGAAAGAGAGAGAGACGACCAGGCCAAACAGACAGACAGACAGGCAAGCAGGCAAATCGACTGACCAACGGACTCTCTGCTCGTCAGTCAAGTTTCATGCTGTCAGTCGGGGAGTCGGTGAGTCAGTGGGTGGGTGTATGGGTGGAAGGGTTCGTTGGTTGGGTCAGTCGGTCGAGCAGTCAGCTAACTCACTTGCTGACATGTTAACTTACTTATCAGCCGATGCCTTGAGCAGTTCATTAATGTGGGTCAACGTCTGACTTGGTGTCACTTCAAGTGCCTCCAATACGTTGCAGAAGTAATCTGGTAAAATAGTAACAACGTATCCCATTAGAGATATCGGCATGATCTAAAATGCATCATTCGCTTTAAGTCATTTTCCTCTCCTCTTCAGCACGGATGTTGCAGAGCTCAACCCCACCAAAGTAGGTTGCAACCATTTTTTCGGTCCCATCTCACTTTTAGAGCTGAACAGCTCACGGCAACTCGCCTACAAGTTTCCTACACTTGCCTTTTTAGAAGGGGATGGGGGAATCATAACATGACCTTCACCGGCCAATAGCTTTTTACAAATTTGCTAATATTTTCCCGCTGTTTTCGAACTTGAGTTTTAACCCACTGCACCTCACCGTTTAGCGAAAAGCCCTGGAGTGAATAACTGGTAGTTCATAGTTCTGCCAGATGTCAACTGACCTATATCAGCCAATAGCTGTTGAGTGGAGTAGGGAGTCAGCTCATGGATCGTTAGGATACTCTCTGTGTAAGCGTGCATGGTTCCACGAGCGATTGACCCCAGCCAGTAAGTCCCAGGGTGATGCTCATCTTCATCTACAGACATGACACAGAAAACACTAACGTCATCACTTACTTCCCCTTATCTACACTCGCCTCCCACCAATGTGGCCCGGGTTCGATTCCCGGACCCGGCGTCATATGTGGGTTGACTGAGTTTATTGTTGGTTCTCGCCTTGCTCCGAGGGTTTTTCTCTGGGTCCTCCGGTTTTCCCACCTCGACAAAACTCAACACTTCCGAATTCCAGTTCGATCTGGATCAGTGGATGAAGAGCCACTCTGCAAATTCCCGTTATTATTGTTACTGTTAATAATTATTGTTAATTATTATTATTATACATTATTACTATACATTATTATTATTATTATTATTATTATTATTATGTAAATATATACTCAAAATATTCTTATAATACTATAGTTTATATCAATGATCTATATCTATGATATAATAATTTGTTGTTCTTACTGATTTATAATTAACAATGATAATAACAATTATTCAAATATTCTTTTAGCTTTTTATTCTTGTAAGTAATTTATTATGAAGTTTTTATTAAATAAAATTGTTGTTAATTTAAAAAAAAATATTATTATACATTATTATTATTATACATTATCATTATTATTATTATTGCCTTTATAAACCAAACGATGTTTTTAAAGTTCATGTTGTTTAATCAGACATGTTTCGGATGAAACTTCATCCATCGTCAGTTGTACAGAATAAAATGAAGTTGTGCAATAAATAGTGTCATATAGTAAGACATTAATATGAATAATTAAGGATGAAGGCAAGAACAGAATAAAGACAAACATTGAACTATTTAAGCTAAGAAAAGAGACTAATTAGTATGAAAGGGATAAATTAAGATGTTTGACTTGGGAATTTAATGACGGCTGCTCCCAAAGGATGTGCATGGCTTCTTTGATTTTCAATTGGAAACTTGTTGGAGCAGAGTCAAGGATTTTAAAACAATCTTCTGAACAAAGGGAGCGACAATTTTCAGAACCTCTCAAAGATGTGAGAATTTTTGTCGGAGGCAAGATGTTCACGAATGCGAGTGGCAAAGTGTCTATTGGTTTCACCAATATAACAGGCACTACAGCCTGCACATGAAAACTTGTAAATGACTCGCGATCGTAAACCCGCAGGGATGGGGTCCTTGGCCCCAAACCAACTCTTGATCTTAAACGGGGTGAACACCAACTTAATTTCCAGGTCGCTGCACAGTGTGTTGACTAATTTCCTAATTCTGCGTTGTGTTATAATGGAAAAAGGACCGATGTACGGTAATTTAAAATACAAACAATTGTCCTTACGAGCACCACTCTGAGAGGAATCGGGGGTGATGTGATTGTTAAGAAATTTTCTAACAACATTCTCGATAACACTAGAAGGGAACGAATTCTTCCTTAACGTTTTGGTAAGGTTGTTTAAATTCTCATTCTCTTCTTATTATTTTAATTTAAAATCACAGTCTCTGCTGGTGTTCTTTATGTGCATCAGCCGGGTGCAAACCATGAACCTAGGGCATCTGTCACCCAAGTCAATCTTTCAAATACTAAGCACCTTTCTGTGGATTCGTGCAGATCCCAACAAGCAGATCTTTTGGATTTCTGTCACATTAGCTCTCTTGGATACTTTCTCGATGTTATTATTATTATTATTATTATTATTATTATTATTATTATTATTATTATTATTATTATTATAAGTTGAAATTAAAGAATTTCCATTTTTTTATTAGCATTTTTTTATTAGCAAGTCGGTTTCTAAAGTCTGTAATTCAAATCTAGACAATAACCTTTACCGAGATTCTTAAGTTATAAATATTCTTTTTATAAATATTCTTTTTATACTGTACTTTTTTGGAGCTGTTTTGACTTCTTGTAAATTTTAATAAATTATTATTATTATTATTATTATTATTATTATTATTATTATTATTATTATTATTATTATTATTATTAACATCAAGTTACATTCATAGTCAAGAGCTCAAATACCCACCAATCTTTCTTGCCCTAGTTACGAGCAAACGATTTGGCTTGTCGTGTTACGCAAATTAACACTCACGATAAGAAGATTCCAATAACATCATCTCATTTCCATACAATTATTATTTTTCAATCCGGGATTATTATTATTATTATTATTATTATTATTATAAGTTGAAATTAAAGAATTTCCATTTTTTTATTAGCATTTTTTTATTAGCAAGTCGGTTTCTAAAGTCTGTAATTCAAATCTAGACAATAACCTTTACCGAGATTCTTAAGTTATAAATATTCTTTTTATAAATATTCTTTTTATACTGTACTTTTTTGGAGCTGTTTTGACTTCTTGTAAATTTTAATAAATTATTATTATTATTATTATTATTATTATTATTATTATTATTATTATTATTATTATTATTATTATTATTAACATCAAGTTACATTCATAGTCAAGAGCTCAAATACCCACCAATCTTTCTTGCCCTAGTTACGAGCAAACGATTTGGCTTGTCGTGTTACGCAAATTAACACTCACGATAAGAAGATTCCAATAACATCATCTCATTTCCATACAATTATTATTTTTCAATCCGGGATTATCCCTTTTAAATACAAATTTACCACGTCATGCACTAAGGGATAGCACAAGCTATTGGTTGTCAGTTTGTAAAAAATCCCATAATTTCTTCAAATTGTCACAGTTACAGCCATACCTTGCAGATCAGGGAAGGGAAGGTTCCCCGCTTTCATGGCAGCCTCGAGTGCAGGATTCTCTTGCGTTATGAACGGCTCGAGTTGTTGAGGAAGAGTCAGGAGGTAATCGCCAATCTAATGATAACAAAGAAATTTAACTAATCACATTGTCAGTTGCTGTCAATCACATTGTCCGTTGCTGTCAATCACATTGTCAGTAGCTACAACAGTGGCAAGCGCAGGTGGCAAACAAGCGTACACTAACTTACGATTAGTTTGGTTTCCATATAACAGCCAAGTCAAGACAAGACTGCTCGGAATGTACGTAAAAGCGTACATTAAGGATTTATCAATCTCCATGCAGCAAACTTAACACTCTATGCGACTACAAGCGCGGTGAGACGAGATGATTCAGCAAAGGCTAATTACAAAGAAATCCAGAATCACTAAAAAGCCATCCATTCTGTGGTATTACCTAATTAACCTTCAATCCAAATCGTGTGAAGTGCGGTGGCTTGTCTCCGAATCGAACGGTCCGGCCTCTAGCCCTGGCCGGGGACATTAAAGACATTTAGATCCACATCCACTGCAAACGATTTACTGTAGTCTGAGGTTAGACGTTTGCCGATCGCCATTAGGACATTAGTCGATTTAGATTGGAGTAAATTGGAGAAAATGGAAATCATCCTGTCAGTGCATTGGAAATTGTCAAAATTACGTAAAAAAATAGAGAAAAGAGAAAAATGGTATGTTTTCTAGCATGTGTAGCACTCTAAAGAAATTAAGCATCATAAAACACGCATCGACTTAAGCCGCCGCCATATTGGATTTCCACTGAGAATCAGTGCCTTTCTACAAACAACAACAAAAGGCTAGATAATTGCTTATTTGCCTAAAAGTTTTAACCAATTTGTAGAAAAATAATTAGTTTATCTGATTTTAGCGTTTGAACGTGGCATAAAATAAATTTCAAGGGAATAAAGCCTTAGGTAAATGACGTACGTGAAAACCGTAAAAAACCGTAAAAAGTGACGTCTGGCTCTGGTCACGTGACCCCTAGCAGTTCGCCGTTTACGGTAAACGTGGATCTAAACGTCACTATTGTGTTGTGTCCTTGGGCGAGACACTTTACTCTCACAGTGCCTCTCTCTACCCAGGTGTTTAAATGGGTACCATCCAGGGAGGAGTAGAAGTACTCCAGGTCGCTTCATGCCAAGTGGCCTGATGGGCCACTTGGCTCGTATGCAGACTTTACCTACCTACCTCAATCTAAATGATTTAATATATTTATCGTATTTCTTGGCTTTAAGCTGCAAAGAGCCGTTGCATCCACACTCGCACACTGTACACTGTTTTAGCTTTACACCTTATCCAGATCAGCACAACGCTACACCGCTGATAACAGCCAGTCAACATATGTGAAGCATGGAGGTAGACATAAGTACTCACATGGGTAATGTATCCTAGAGGGGACAAGCTGAAGGTGGGTAGTTCATCACTTAATGCTGCTCCTGACTCGGGTGACTTAGCAGACCAAACCTAGAAAAGATGCAACAGACTTTTTAACTTAAGAATACATGGAGACAAAGAGATCTGGAAACGTAAAACGTTCTAAGCTGCCAATCAAACACATTTAAGGACTATAAATAAGAAATCATCTCTCGCTTGAAAGCAACACGGGAACTTATAACATGTCAAAAAAGCTAAACGACTTTAAATGCTACGACAAAACAGAGTCGCTGTGACATAATAAAAAAACAACAACAAAAAACTGCTGCTAACAGATTACTGTGAATAAATAAAACAATGATACTATGACCAGACATTTACCTGCAGTTTAGGAGTCTGGGCTAGCTGTTGCCTTATTTGGATGAAGACAATGTCAAAAGCAAAAGTGTGCACCCGCTCGTTAAGGGCCTGAAGCTGCTCACAAACACTAGACAGGACTACAGCCGATTCACCAGCTACAGAAAAATATCAAATGGTAAGTATAACGAAATACGAATAGGCCATTTTCGATATATTAAAACTCTAACATGGCTCCGAGGTTTGAAGGAATAAAACAAAAGAAAATAATTATTCATTCCTCAACCTCGAAGTGATTTCTTTTCTTTTATTCCCCCAAGCCTCGAAGCCAAGTTAGAATTTTAATATATCGAGAATGGTCTATTAGATCAAACTACAATTTTCAATTCTCCTAGCAAATTTAATATCAGATCCCTGATTACTACACCATATAAGACAACGTAAGTGTGTACACCAAAAAACGCAAGTCAGAAAGGGGATATCCCAAAGTATACCACGACAAAGCGCAGCATAAATAGTATCGATATTTTCAATAAGAATGCAGCAGTGTACCTGTCAAGCATAAGTATGAAAATAATAAAAAAAAACACTAAGTAAATATCACTGAGCAATATGAAGAGGCACTTATCAAAAACTAAGAAGAATACACCTAAGGATTAAACAAAACAAAGGACTATCGAGCAGAACATATAACAATGAAGCAGGGAGATAAATAAATATCATTAGTATATACCACACAAGTGAATAGTACTTTTCGCGCGCGCTGATTGGCTACCTCGGAGGTGATTAGCCAAGTACTATTCACCTCCGAGCAGCCGAAGAAAAACAAAGTGGCTTTTGTCGCTATATTTTAAATAATGAAGTTACTCTTTGGGCTGCTAGTTATTCAGCTTGTGTGGTATATACTAAAACAATTATTCACCTCAGTGTCAATGAAAGTGGTGGATATTTACCTACACTTCGGTGAATAATTGTTAACCAACGTACAAATAAGTATAAACAACACAGGTATATGAAGCACTATATAAAACACAGCAGAAGGCAGCACAAAATATCACACAGGAAAAAAAGGAGAATATATAACACAGGAGCAGAGAGCAGAATATATAACACAGGAGCAGAGAGCAGAATATATAACACAGGAGCAGGAGTGAGACTATAAAACACAGGAGCAGGGAGCAGAATATATAACACAGGAGAAAGGAGCAGAATATATAACACAGGAGGAGGGAGCAGAATATATAACACAGGAGCAGGGAGCAAAATATATAACACAGGAGGAGGGAGCAGAATATATAACACAGGAGCAGAGAGCAGAATATACAACACAGAAGCAGGGAGCAGAATATATAACACAGGAGCAGGGAGCAGAATATATAACACAGGAGGAGGGAGCAGAATATATAACACAGGAGCAGGGAGCAGAATATATAACACAGGAGCAGGGAGCAGGATATATAACACAGGAGCAGGGAACAGAATATATAACACAGGAGGAGGGAGCAGAATATATAACACAGGAGCAGGGAGCAGAATATATAACACAGGAGCAGGGAGCAGAATATACAACACAGGAGCAGGGAGCAGAATATATAACACAGGAGCAGGGAGCAAAATATATAACACAGGAGCAGGCAGCAGAATATATAACACAGGAGCAGGGAGCAGAATATATAACACAGGAGCAGGGAGCAGAATATATAACACAGGAGCAGGGAGCAGAATATATAACACAGGAGGAGAGAGCAGAATATATAACACAGGAGGAGGGAGCAGAATATATAACACAGGAGCAGGGAGCAGAATATATAACACAGGAGGAGAGAGCAGAATATATAACACAGGAGGAGGGAGCAGAATATATAACACAGGAGCAGGGAGCAGAATATATAACACAGGAGCAGGGAGCAGAATATATAACACAGGAGGAGAGAGCAGAATATATAACACAGGAGGAGAGAGCAGAATATATAACACAGGAGAAAGGAGCAGAATATATAACACAGGAGGAGGGAGCAGAATATATAACACAGAAGCAGGGAGCAGAATATATAACACAGGAGCAGGGAGCAGAATATATAACACAGGAGGAGAGATCAGAATATATAACACAGGAGGAGGGAGCAGAATATATAACACAGGAGCAGGGAGCAGAATGTATAACACAGGAGCAGGGAGCAGAATATATAACACAGGAGCAGGGAGCAGAATATATAACACAGGACCAGGGAGCAGAATATATAACACAGGAGCAGGAAGCAGAATATATAACACAGGAGGAGGGAGCAGAATATATAACACAGGACAGGAAGCAGAATATATAACACAGGAGCAGGGAGCAGAATATATAACACAGGAGGAGGGAGCAGAATATATAACACAGGAGCAGGAAGCAGAATGTATAACACAGGAGCAGGGAGCAGCATATATAACACAGGAGCAGGGAGCAGAATATATAACACAGGAGCAGGGAGCAGAATATATAACACAGGAGCAGGGAGGAGAATATATAACACAGGAGCAGGGAGCAGAATATATAACACAGGAGGACAGAGCAGAATATATAACACAGGAGGAGGGAGCAGAATATATAACACAGGAGCAGGAAGCAGAATATATAACACAGGAGGAGGGAGCAGAATATATAACACAGGAGCAGGAAGCAGAATATATAACACAGGAGGAGGGAGCAGAATATATAACACAGGAGGAGAGAGCAGAATATATAACACAGGAGGAGAGAGCAGAATACATAACACAGGAGCAGGAAGCAGAATATATAACACAGGAGGAGGGAGCAGAATATATAACAGGAGAGCAGGAAGCAGAATATATAACACAGGAGCAGGAAGCAGAATATATAACACAGGAGCAGGGAGCAGAATATATAACACAGGAGGAGGGAGCAGAATATATAACACAGGAGCAGGAGGCAGAATGTATAACACAGGAGCAGGGAGCAGAATATATAACACAGGAGCAGGGAGCAGAATATATAACACAGGAGCAGGGAGCAGAATATATAACACAGGAGCAGGGAGGAGAATATATAACACAGGAGCAGGGAGCAAAATATATAACACAGGAGGAGAGAGCAGAATATATAACACAGGAGGAGGGAGCAGAATATATAACGCAGGAGCAAGGAGCAGAATATATAACACAGGAGCAGGAAGCAGAATGTATAACACAGGAGCAGGGAGCAGCATATATAACACAGGAGCAGGGAGCAGAATATATAACACAGGAGCAGGGAGCAGAATATATAACACAGAAGCAGGGAGGAGAATATATAACACAGGAGCAGGGAGCAGAATATATAACACAGGAGGACAGAGCAGAATATATAACACAGGAGGAGGGAGCAGAATATATAACACAGGAGCAGGAAGCAGAATATATAACACAGGAGGAGGGAGCAGAATATATAACACAGGAGCAGGAAGCAGAATATATAACACAGGAGGAGGGAGCAGAATATATAACACAGGAGGAGAGAGCAGAATATATAACACAGGAGGAGAGAGCAGAATATATAACACAGGAGCAGGAAGCAGAATATATAACACAGGAGGAGGGAGCAGAATATATAACAGGAGAGCAGGAAGCAGAATATATAACACAGGAGCAGGAAGCAGAATATATAACACAGGAGCAGGGAGCAGAATATATAACACAGGAGGAGGGAGCAGAATATATAACACAGGAGCAGGAGGCAGAATGTATAACACAGGAGCAGGGAGCAGAATATATAACACAGGAGCAGGGAGCAGAATATATAACACAGGAGCAGGGAGCAGAATATATAACACAGGAGCAGGGAGGAGAATATATAACACAGGAGCAGGGAGCAAAATATATAACACAGGAGGAGAGAGCAGAATATATAACACAGGAGGAGGGAGCAGAATATATAACGCAGGAGCAAGGAGCAGAATATATAACGCAGGAGCAAGGAGCAGAATATATAACACAGGAGCAGGGAGCAGAATATATAACACAGGAGAAGGGAGCAGAATATATAACACAGGAGGAGGGAGCAGAATATATAACACAGGACCAGGGAGCAGAATATATAACACAGGAGGAGAGAGCAGAATATATAACACAGGAGCAGGGAGCAGAATATATAACACAGGAGGAGGGAGCAGAATATATAACACAGGAGGAGAGAGCAGAATATATAACACAGGAGCAGGAAGCAGAATATATAACACAGGAGCAGGGAGCAGAATATATAACACAGGAGGAGGGAGCAGAATATATAACACAGGAGCAGGGAGCAGAATATATAAAAGAGGAGGAGGGAGCAGAATATATAAAACAGGAGGAGGGAGCAGAATATATAACACAAGAGCAGGGATCAAAATCTATAACACAGGAGCAGGGAGCAAAATATATAACAGAGGAGGAGGGAGCAGAATATATAACAAAGGAGCAGGGAGCAGAACATACAACACAGGAGCAGGGAGCAGAATATATAAAACAGGAGGAGGGAGCAGAATATATAACACAAGAGCAGGGATCAAAATCTATAACACAGGAGCAGGGAGCAAAATATATAACACAGGAGGAGGGAGCAGAATATATAACAAAGGAGCAGGGAGCAGAATATACAACACAGGAGCAGGGAGCAGAATATATAATACAGGAGGAGGAAGCAGAATATATAACACAGGAGCAGGGAGCAGAATATATAACACAGGAGGAGAGAGCAGAATATATAACACAGGAGGAGGGAGCAGAATATATAACACAGGAGCAGAGAGGAGAATATATAACACAGGAGCAGGGAGCAGAATATATAACACAGGAAGAGGGAGCAGAATATATAACACAGGAGTAGGGAGCAGAATATATAACACAGGAGCAGGGAGCAGAATATATAACACAGGAGCAGGAAGCAGAATATATAACACAGGAGCAGAGAGGAGAATATATAACACAGGAGCAGGGAGCAGAATACATAACACAGGAGCAGGGAGCAGAATACATAACACAGGAGCAGGGAGCAGAATATATAACACAGGAGAAGGAAGCAGAATATATAACACAGGAGGAGGGAGCAGAATATATAATACAGGAGGAGGAAACAGAATATATAACACAGGAGAAGGGAGCAGAATATATAACACAGGAGGAGAGAGCAGAATATATAACACAGGAGCAGGGAGCAGAATATATAACACAGGAGCAGGGAGCAGAATATATAACACAGGAGCAGGGAGCAGAATATATAACACAGGAGCAGGAAGCAGAATATATAACACAGGAGCAGGGAGCAGAATATATAACACAGGAGCAGGAAGCAGAATATGTAACACAGGAGCAGGGAGCAGAATATATAACACAGGAGGAGGGAGCAGAATATATAACACAGGAGGAGGGAGCAGAATATATAACACAGGAGGAGGAAGCAGAATATATAACACAGGAGCAGGGACCAGAATATATAACACAGGAGCAGGAAGCAGAATATATAACACAGGAGCAGGGACCAGAATATATAACACAGGAACAGGAAGCAGAATATATAACACAGGAGCAGGGAGCAGAATATATAACACAGGAGCAGGAAGCAGAATATGTAACACAGGAGCAGGGAGCAGAATATATAACACAGGAGCAGGAGCAGAATATATAACACAGGAGCAGGGAGCAGAATATATAACACAGGAGCAGGAAGCAGAATATATAACACAGGAGCAGGGAGCAGAATATATAACACTGGAGGAGAGAGCAGAATATATAACACTGGAGGAGAGAGCAGAATGTATAACACAGGAGCAGGGAGCAGAATATATAACACAGGAGCAGGGAGCAGAATATATAACACAGGAGCAGGGAGGAGAATATATAACACAGGAGGAGAGAGCAGAATATATAACACAGGAGGAGGGAGCAGAATATATAACACAGGAGAAGGGAGCAGAATATATAACACAGGAGCAGGGAGCAGAATATATAACACTGGAGGAGAGAGCAGAATGTATAACACAGGAGCAGGGAGCAGAATATATAACACAGGAGCAGGGAGCAGAATATATAACACAGGAGCAGGGAGCAGAATATATAACACAGGAGGAGAGAGCAGAATATATAACACAGGAGGAGGGAGCAGAATATATAACACAGGAGGAGGGAGCAGAATATATAACACAGGAGGAGGGGGCAGAATATATAACACAGGAGCAGGGAGCAGAATATGTAACACAGGAGCAGGGAGCAGAATATATAACACAGGAGCAGGAAGCAGAATATATAACACAGGAGCAGGGAGCAGAATATATAACACAGGAGCAGGGAGCAGAATATATAACACAGGAGTAGGGAGCAGAATATATAACACAGGAGCAGGGAGCAGAATATATAACACAGGAGGAGAGAGCACAATATATAACACAGGAGCAGGGAGCAGAATATACAACACAAGAGCAGGGAGCAGAATATATAACACAGGAGGAGGGAGCAGAATATATAACACAGGAGGAGAGAGCAGAATATATAACACAGGAGCAGGGAGCAGAATATATAACACAGGAGCAGGGAGCAGAATATATAACACAGGAGGAGGGGGCAGAATATATAACACAGGAGCAGGGAGCAGGGAGCAGAATATATAACACAGGAGGAGAGAGCAGAATATACCACACAGGAGCAGGGAGCAGAATATATAACACAGGAGCAGGGAGCAGAATATATAACGCAGGAGCAGGGAGCAGAATATATAACACAGGAGCAGGTAGCAGAATATATAACACAGGAGGAGGGGGCAGAATATATAACAAAGGAGCAGGGAGCAGAATATATAACACAGGAGGAGGGAGCAGAATATATAACACAGGAGGAGGGAGCAGAATATATAACACAGGAGCAGGGAGCAGAAGATATAACACAGGAGGAGGGAGCAGAATATATAACACAGGAGCAGAGAGCAGAATATATAACAAAGGAGCAGGGAGCAGAATATATAACACAGGAGCAGGGAGCAGGATATATAACACAGGAGCAGGGAGCAGAATATATAACGCAGGAGCAGGGAGCAGAATATATAACACAGGAGCAGGTAGCAGAATATATAACACAGGAGGAGGGGGCAGAATATATAACACAGGAGGAGGGAGCAGAATATATAACACAGGAGGAGAGAGCAGAATATATAACACAGGAGCAGGGAGCAGAATATATAACACAGGAGGAGAGAGCAGAATATATAACACAGGAGGAGGGGGCAGAATATATAACACAGGAGGAGGGAGCAGAATATATAACACAGGAGCAGGGAGCAGAATATATAACACAGGAGCAGGGAGCAGGATATATAACAGAGGAGCAGGGAACAGAATATATAACACAGGAGGAGGGAGCAGAATATATAACACAGGAGCAGGGAGCAGAATATATAACACAGGAGGAGGGGGCAGAATATATAACACAGGAGCAGGGAGCAGAATATGTAACACAGGAGCAGGGAGCAGAATATATAACACAGGAGCAGGAAGCAGAATATATAACACAGAAGCAGGGAGCAGAATATATAACACAGGAGCAGGGAGCAGAATATATTACACAGGAGTAGATAGCAGAATATATAACACAGGAGCAGGGAGCAGAATATATAACACAGGAGGAGAGAGCAGAATATATAACACAGGAGCAGGGAGCAGAATATACAACACAAGAGCAGGGAGCAGAATATATAACACAGGAGGAGGGAGCAGAATATATAACACAGGAGGAGAGAGCAGAATATATAACACAGGAGCAGGGAGCAGAATATATAACACAGGAGCAGGGAGCAGAATATATAACACAGGAGGAGGGGGCAGAATATATAACACAGGAGCAGGGAGCAGAATATATAACACAGGAGGAGAGAGCAGAATATACCACACAGGAGCAGGGAGCAGAATATATAACACAGGAGCAGGGAGCAGAATATATAACGCAGGAGCAGGGAGCAGAATATATAACACAGGAGCAGGTAGCAGAATATATAACACAGGAGGAGGGGGCAGAATATATAACAAAGGAGCAGGGAGCAGAATATATAACACAGGAGGAGGGAGCAGAATATATAACACAGGAGGAGGGAGCAGAATATATAACACAGGAGCAGGGAGCAGAATATATAACACAGGAGGAGGGAGCAGAATATATAACACAGGAGCAGAGAGCAGAATATATAACAAAGGAGCAGGGAGCAGAATATATAACACAGGAGCAGGGAGCAGAATATATAACACAGGAGGAGGGAGCAGAATATATAACACAGGAGGAGAGAGCAGAATATATAACACAGGAGCAGGGAGCAGAATATATAACACAGGAGGGGAGAGCAGAATATATAACACAGGAGGAGGGGGCAGAATATATAACACAGGAGCAGGGAGCAGAATATATAACACAGGAGGAGGGAGCAGAATATATAACAAAAGAAGAAGGGGCCAGAATATATAACACAGGAGCAGGGAGCAGAATATATAACACAGGAGGAGAGAGCAGAATATATAACACAGGAGGAGGGAGCAGAATATATAACACAGGAGGAGGGAGCAGAATATATAACACAGGAGGAGGGAGCAGAATATATAACACAGGAGGAGGGAGCAGAATATATAACACAGGAGCAGGGAGCAGAATATATAACACAGAAGGAGAGAGCAGAATATATAACACAGGAGGAGGGAGCAGAATATATAACACAGGAGCAGGGAGCAGAATATATAACACAGGAGGAGGGAGCAGAATATATAACACAGGAGGAGGGGGTAGAATATATAACACAGGAGAAGGGAGAAGAATATGTAACACAGGAGGAGGGAGCAGAATATAAAACACAGGAGGAGGGAGCAGAATATATAACACAGAAGGAGAGAGCAGAATATATAACACAGGAGGAGGGGGCAGAATATATAACACAGGAGCAGGGAGAAGAATATATAACACAGGAGGAGGGACCAGAATATATAACACAGGAGGAGGGAGGAGAATATATAACACAGGAGGAGAGGGCAGAATATATAACGCAGGAGCAGGGAGCAGAATATATAACACAGGAGCAGGTAGCAGAAAATATAACACAGGAGGAGGGGGCAGAATATATAACAAAGGAGCAGGGAGCAGAATATATAACACAGGAGGAGGGAGCAGAATATATAACACAGGAGGAGGGAGGAGAATATATAACACAGGAGGAGGGAGCAGAATATATAACACAGGAGGAGGAAGCAGAATATATAACACAGGAGCAGGGAGCAGAATATATAACACAGGAGGAAGGAGCAGAATATATAACACAGGAGGAGGGAGCAGCATATATAACACAGGAGCAGGGAGCAGAATATATAACACAGGAGCAGGGAGCAGAATATATAACACAGGAGCAGGGAGCAGAATATATAACACAGGAGGAGGGAGCAGAATATATAACACAGGAGCAGGGAGCAGAATATATAACAGAGGAGGAGGGAGCAGAATATATAACACAGGAGGAGGGAGCAGAATATATAACACAGGAGCAGAGAGCAGAATATATAACAGAGGAGCAAGGAGCAGAATATATAACACAAGAGCAGGGAGAAAAATATATAACACAGGAGCAGGGAGCAGAATATACAACACAGGAGCAGGGAGCAGAATATATAACACAGGAGGAGGGGGCAGAATATATAACCTAGGAGGAGGGAGCAGAATATATAACACAGGAGGAGGGGGCAGAATATATAACAAAGGAGGAGGGAGCAGAATATATAACAAAGGAGGAGGAAGTAAATATATAACACAGGAGAAGGAAGCAGAATATATAACACATGAGCAGGGAGCAGAATATATAACACAGGAGGAGGGAGCAGAATATATAACACAGGAGGAGGGAGCAGAATATATAACACAGGAGGAGGGAGCAGAATATATAACACAGGAGCAGGGGGCAGAATATGTAACACAGGAGCAGGGAGCAGAATATGTAACACAGGAGCAGGGAGCAGAGTATATAACACAGGAGCAGGGAGCAGAATATATAACACAGGAGCAGGGAGCAGAATATATAACACAGGAGCAGGGAGCAGAATATATAACACAGGAGCAGGGAGCAGAATATATAACACAGCCGCAGGGAGCAGGATATATAACACAGGAGCAGGGAGCAGAATATACAACACAGGAGCAGGGAGCAGAATATACAACACAGGAGGAGAGAGCAGAATATATAACACAGGAGGAGAGAGCAGAATATATAACACAGGAGGAGGGAGCAGAATATATAACACAGGCGGAGGGGGCAGAATATATAACACAGGAGCAGGGAGCAGAATATATAACACAGGAGGAGAGAGCAGAATATATAACACAGGAGGAGAGAGCAGAATATATAACATAGGAGGAGGGGGCAGAATATATAACACAGGAGCAGGGAGCAGAATATATAACACAGGAGGAGGGAGCAGAATATATAACACAGGAAAAGGGAGCAGAAGATATAACACAGGAGGAGGGAGCAGAAGATATAACACAGGAGGAGGGGGCAGAATATATAACACAAGAGCAGGGAGCAGAATATATAACACAGGAGGAGAGAGGAGAATATATAACACAGGAGGAGGGAGCAGAATATATAACACAGGAGGAGGGAGCAGAATATATAACACAGGAGGAGGGGGCAGAATATATAACACAGGAGCAGGGAGCAGAATATATAACACAGGAGGAGAGAGCAGAATATATAACACAGGAGGAGGGGGCAGAATATATAACACAGGAGGAGGGAGAAGAATATATAACACAGGAGGAGGGAGCAGAATATATAACACAGGAGGAGGGAGCAGAATATATAACACAGGAGGATGGAGCAGAATATATACCACAGGAGCAGGGAGCAGAATATATAACACAGGAGCAGGGAGCAGAATATATAACACAGGAGCAGGGAGCAGAATATATAACACAGGAGGAGAGAGCAGAATATATAACACAGGAGGAGAGAGCAGAATATATAACACAGGAGGAGAGAGCAGAATATATAACACAGGAGGAGAGAGCAGAATATATAACACAGGAGGAGGGAGCAGAATATATAACACAGGAGCAAGGAGCAGAATAAGAAACACAGGAGCAGGGAGCAGAATATATAACTCAGGAGGAGAGAGCAGAATATATAACACAGGAGCAGGGAGCAGAATATATAACACAGGAGGAGAGAGCAGAATATATAACACAGGAGCAGGGGGCAGAATATATAACACAGGAGCAGGGAGCAGAATATATAACACAGGAGGAGAGAGCAGAATATATAACACAGGAGCAGGGAGCAGAATATATAACACAGGAGCAAGGAGCAGAATATATAACACAGGAGCAGGGAGCAGAATATATAACACAGGAGGAGAGAGCAGAATATATAACACAGGAGCAGGGAGCAGAATATATAACACAGGAGCAGGGAGCAGAATATATAACACAGGAAAAGGGAGCAGAATATATAACACAGCAGCAGGGAGCAGAATATATAACACAGGAGCAGGGAGCAGAATATATAACACAGGAACAGGGAGCAGAATATATAACACAGGAGCAGGGAGCAGAATATATAACACAGGAACAGGGAGCAGAATATATAACACAGGAGCAGGGAGCAGAATATATAACACAGGAGGAGAGAGCAGAATATATAACACAGGAGCAGGGAGCAGAATATATAACACAGGAGCAGGGAGCAGAATATATAACACAGGAACAGGGAGCACAATATATAACACAGGAGCAGGGAGCAGAATATATAACACAGGAGGAGAGAGCAGAATATATAACACAGGAGGAGAGAGCAGAATATATAAGACAGGAGCAGGGAGCAGAATATATAACACAGGAACAGGGAGCAGAATATATAACACAGGAGCAGGGAGCAGAATATATAACACAGGAGGAGAGAGCAGAATATATAAGACAGGAGCAGGGAGCAGAATATATAACACAGGAACAGGGAGCAGAATATATAACACAGGAGGAGAGAGCAGAATATATAACACAGGAACAGGGAGCAGAATATATAACACAGGAGGAGAGAGCAGAATATATAAGACAGGAGCAGGGAGCAGAATATATAACACAGGAGCAGGGAGCAGAATATATAACACAGGAGCAGGGAGCAGAATATATAACACAGGAGGAGAGAGCAGAATATATAAGACAGGAGCAGGGAGCAGAATATATAACACAGGAACAGGGAGCAGAATATATAACACAGGAGGAGGGAGCAGAATATATAACACAGGAGGAGAGAGCAGAATATATAACACAGGAGCAGGGAGCAGAATATATCACACAGGAGCAGGGAGCAGAATATATAACACAGGAACAGGGAGCAGAATATATAACACAGGAGCAGGGAGCAGAATATATAACACAGGAGGAGAGAGCAGAATATATAACACAGGAGTAGGGAGCAGAATATATAACACAGGAGGAGAGAGCAGAATATATAACACAGGAACAGGGAGCAGAATATATAACACAGGAGCAGGGAGCAGAATATATAACACAGGAGGAGAGAGGAGAATATATAACACAGGAGCAGGGAGCAGAATATATAACACAGGAGCAGGGAGCAGAATATATAACACAGGAGCAGGGAGCAGAATATATAACACAGGAGCAGGGAGCAGAATATATAAGACAGGAGCAGGGAGCAGAATATATAACACAGGAACAGGGAGCAGAATATATAACAGAGGAGCAGGGAGCAGAATATATAACACAGGAGGAGAGAGCAGAATATATAAGACAGGAGCAGGGAGCAGAATATATAACACAGGAGCAGGGAGCAGAATATATAACACAGCAGGAGAGAGCAGAATATATAAGACAGGAGGAGAGAGCAGAATATATACGACAGGAGGAGAGAGCAGAATGTATAACACAGGAGCAGGGAGCAGAATATATAACACAGGAGGAGAGAGCAGAATATATAAGACAGGAGCAGGGAGCAGAATATATAACACAGCAGGAGAGAGCAGAATATATAACACAGGAGGAGAGAGCAGAATATATAACACAGGAGGAGAGAGCAGAATATATAACACAGGAGCAGGGAGCAGAATATATAACACAGCAGGAGAGAGCAGAATATATAACACAGCAGGAGAGAGCAGAATATATAACACAGGAGGAGAGAGCAGAATATATAACACAGGAGCAGGGAGCAGAATATATAACACAGCAGGAGAGAGCAGAATATATAACACAGGAGGAGAGAGCAGAATATATAACACAGGAGGAGAGAGCAGAATATATAACACAGGAGGAGAGAGCAGAATATATAAGACAGGAGCAGGGAGCAGAATATATAACACAGCAGGGGAGAGCAGAATATATAACACAGCAGGAGAGAGCAGAATATATAACACAGGAGGAGAGAGCAGAATATATAACACAGGAGCAGGGAGCAGAATATATAACACAGCAGGAGGGACCAGAATATATAAGACAGGAGAAGAGAGCAGAATATATACGACAGGAGGAGAGAGCAGAATGTATAACACAGGAGCAGGGAGCAGAATATATAACACAGGAGGAGAGAGCAGAATATATAACACAGGAGCAGGGAGCAGAATGTATAACACAGGAGGAGAGAGCAGAATATATAACACAGGAGCAGGGAGCAGAATATATAACACAGGAGGAGAGAGCAGAATATATAACACAGGAGCAGGGAGCAGAATATATAAGACAGGAGGAGAGAGCAGAATATATAACACAGGAGCAGAGAGCAGAATATATAACACAGGAGCAGGGAGCAGAATATATAACACAGGAGCATGGAGCAGAATATATAAGACAGGAGCAGGGAGCAGAATATATAACACAGGAACAGGGAGCAGAATATATAACACAGGAGCAGGGAGCAGAATATATAACACAGGAGGAGAGAGCAGAATATATAACACAGGAGCAGGGAGCAGAATATATAACACAGCAGGAGAGAGCAGAATATATAACACAGCAGGAGAGAGCAGAATATATAACACAGCAGAAGAGAGCAGAATGTATAACACAGGAGCAGGGAGCAGAATATATAAGACAGGAGGAGAGAGCAGAATATATAAGACAGGAGGAGAGAGCAGAATATATAAGACAGGAGGAGGGAGCAGAATATATAACACAGGAGCAGGGAGCAGAATATATAACACAGGAGCAGGGAGCAGAATATATAAGACAGGAGGAGAGAGCAGAATATATAAGACAGGAGGAGAGAGCAGAATATATAACACAGGAGGAGAGAGCAGAATATATAACACAGGAGGAGAGAGCAGAATATATAACACAGGAGCAGGGAGCAGAATATATAACACAGGAGCAGGGAGCAGAATATATAACACAGGAGGAGAGAGCAGAATATATAACACAGGAGCAGGGAGCAGAATATATAACACAGGAGCAGGGAGCAGAATATATAACACAGGAGCAGGGAGCAGAATATATAACACAGGAGCAGGGAGCAGAATATATAACACAGCAGGAGAGAGCAGAATATATAAGACAGGAGGAGAGAGCAGAATATATAAGACAGGAGGAGAGAGCAGAATATATAACACAGGAGGAGAGAGCAGAATATATAACACAGGAGCAGGGAGCAGAATATATAACACAGGAGGAGAGAGCAGAATATATAACACAGGAGCAGTGAGCAGAATATATAACACAGGAGCAGGGAGCAGAATATATAACACAGGAGCAGGGAGCAGAATATATAACACAGGAGCAGGGAGCAGAATATATAACACAGGAGCAGGGAGCAGAATATATAACACAGGAGCAGGGAGCAGAATATATAACACAGGAGCAGGGAGCAGAATATATAACACAGGAGCAGGGAGCAGAATATATAACACAGCAGGAGAGAGCAGAATATATAAGACAGGAGGAGAGAGCAGAATATATAAGACAGGAGCAGGGAGCAGAATATATAACACAGGAGCAGGGAGCAGAAGATATAACACAGGAGGAGAGAGCAGAATATATAACACAGGAGCAGGGAGCAGAATATATAACACAGGAGCAGGGAGCAGAATATATAACACAGGAGCAGGGAGCAGAATATATAACACAGGAGCAGGGAGCAGAATATATAACACAGCAGTAGAGAGCAGAATATATAAGACAGGAGGAGAGAGCAGAATATATAACACAGGAGGAGAGAGCAGAATATATAACACAGGAGCAGGGAGCAGAATATATAACACAGGAGGAGAGAGCAGAATATATAACACAGGAGCAGTGAGCAGAATATATAACACAGGAGCAGGGAGCAGAATATATAACACAGGAGCAGGGAGCAGAATATATAACACAGGAGCAGGGAGCAGAATATATAACACAGGAGGAGAGAGCAGAATATATAAGACAGGAGGAGAGAGCAGAATATATAACACAGGAGCAGGGAGCAGAATATATAACACAGGAGGAGAGAGCAGAATATATAAGACAGGAGGAGAGAGCAGAATATATAACACAGGAGCAGGGAGCAGAATATATAAGACAGGAGGAGAGAGCAGAATATATAAGACAGGAGGAGAGAGCAGAATATATAAGACAGGAGGAGAGAGCAGAAAATATAACACAGGAGCAGGGAGCAGAATATATAACACAGGAGCAGGGAGCAGAATATATAACACAGGAGCAGGGAGCAGAATATATAACACAGGAGGAGAGAGCAGAATATATAAGACAGGAGGAGAGAGCAGAATATATAACACAGGAGCAGGGAGCAGAATATATAACACAGCAGGAGAGAGCAGAATATATAAGACAGGAGGAGAGAGCAGAAAATATAACACAGGAGGAGAGAGCAGAAAATATAACACAGGAGCAGGGAGCAGAATATATAACACAGGAGCAGGGAGCAGAATATATAACACAGGAGCAGGGAGCAGAATATATAACACAGGAGGAGAGAGCAGAATATATAAGACAGGAGGAGAGAGCAGAATATATAACACAGGAGAAGGGAGCAGAATATATAACACAGGAGGAGAGAGTAGAATATATAACACAGGAGCAGGGAGCAGAATATATAAGACAGGAGGAGAGAGCAGAATATATAACACAGGAGCAGGGAGCAGAATATATAACACAGCAGGAGAGAGCAGAATATATAACACAGGAGCAGGGAGCAGAATATATAACACAGGAGGAGAGAGCAGAATATATAAGACAGGAGGAGAGAGCAGAATATATAAGACAGGAGCAGGGAGCAGAATATATAACACAGGAGCAGGAAGCAGAATATATAACACAGGAGCAGGAAGCAAAATATATAACACAGCAGGAGAGAGCAGAATATATAACAAAGGAGCAGGGAGCAGAATATATAAGACAGGAGGAGGGAGCAGAATATATAACACAGGAGCCGGGAGCAGAATATATAACACAGGAGCAGGAAGCAGAATATATAACACAGGAACAGGGAGCAGAATATATAACACAGGAGCAGGAAGCAGAATATATAACACAGGAGCAGGAAGCAGAATATATAACACAGGAGCAGGAAGCAGAATATATAACACAGGAGCAGGGAGCAGAATATATAACACAGCAGGAGAGAGCAGAATATATAAGACAGGAGGAGAGAGCAGAATATATAACACAGGAGGAGAGAGCAGAATATATAACACAGGAGCAGGGAGCAGAATATATAACACAGGAGCAGGGAGCAGAATATATAACACAGCAGGAGAGAGCAGAATATATAAGACAGGAGGAGAGAGCAGAATATATAACACAGGAGGAGAGAGCAGAATATATAACACAGGAGCAGGGAGCAGAATATATAACACAGGAGCAGGGAGCAGAATATTTAGCACAGCAGGAGAGAGCAGAATATATAAGACAGGAGGAGAGAGCAGAATATATAACACAGGAGGAGAGAGCAGAATATATAACACAGGAGCAGGGAGCAGAATATATAACACAGGAGCAGGGAGCAGAATATATAACACAGGAGGAGAGAGCAGAATATATAACACAGGAGCAGGGAGCAGAATATATAACACAGGAGGAGAGAGCAGAATATATAACACAGGAGGAGAGAGCAGAATATATAACACAGGAGGAGAGAGCAGAATATATAACACAGGAGGAGGGAGCAGAATATATAACACAGGAGGAGAGAGCAGAATATATAACACAGGAGCAGGGAGCAGAATATATAACACAGGAGCAGGGAGCAGAATATATAACACAGGAGGAGAGAGCAGAATATATAACACAGGAGCAGGGAGCAGAATATATAACACAGCAGGAGAGAGCAGAATATATAAGACAGGAGGAGAGAGCAGAATATATAACACAGGAGGAGAGAGCAGAATATATAACACAGGAGCAGGGAGCA
>OZ026597.1:25703273-25725773 GCA_964020085.1 Micromussa lordhowensis | reverse complement strand
GCAGAATATATAACACAGGAGCAGGGAGCAGAATATATAACACAGGAGGAGGGAGCAGAATATATAACACAGGAGCAGGGAGCAGAATATATAACACAGGAGCAGGGAGCAGAATATATAACACAGGAGGAGAGAGCAGAATATATAACACAGGAGCAGGGAGCAGAATATATAACACAGGAGCAGGGAGCAGAATATATAACACAGGAGCAGGGAGCAGAATATATAACACAGGAGCAGGGAGCAGAATATATAACACAGGAGCAGGGAGCAGAATATATAACACAGGAGGAGAGAGCAGAATATATAACACAGGAGCAGGGAGCAGAATATATAACACAGGAGCAGGAAGCAGAATATATAACACAGGAGCAGAGAGCAGAATATATAACACAGGAACAGGGAGCAGAATATATAACACAGGAGCAGGGAGCAGAATATATAACACAGGAGCAGGGAGCAGAATATATAACACAGGAGGAGAGAGCAGAATATATAACACAGGAGGAGGGAGCAGAATATATAACACAGGAGCAGGGTGCAGAATATATAACACAGGAGCAGGGAGCAGAATATATAACACAGCAGGAGAGAGCAGAATATATCAGACAGGAGGAGAGAGCAGAATATATAACACAGGAGCAGGGAGCAGAATATATAACACAGGAGCAGGGTGCAGAATATATAACACAGGAGCAGGGAGCAGAATATATAACACAGCAGGAGAGAGCAGAATATATCAGACAGGAGGAGAGAGCAGAATATATAACACAGGAGCAGGGAGCAGAATATATAACACAGGAGTAGGGAGCAGAATATATAACACAGGAACAGGGAGCAGAATATATAACACAGGGGGAGAGAGCAGAATATATAACACAGGAGGAGGGAGCAGAATATATAACACAGGAGCAGGGAGCAGAATATATAACACAGGAGGAGGGAGCAGAATATATAACACAGGAGCAGGGTGCAGAATATATAACACAGGAGGAGGGAGCAGAATATATAACACAGGAGCAGGGAGCAGAATATATAACACAGGAGCAGGGAGCAGAATATATAACACAGGAGGAGAGAGCAGAATATATAACACAGGAGCAGGGAGCAGAATATATAACACAGGAGCCGGGAGCAGAATATATAACACAGGAGGAGAGAGCAGAATATATAACACAGGAGGAGGGAGCAGAATATATAACACAGGAGCAGGGAGCAGAATATATAACACAGGAGCAGGGAGCAGAATATATAACACAGGAGCAGGGAGCAGAATATATAACACAGGAGCAGGGAGCAGAATATATAACACAGGAGGAGAGAGCAGAATATATAACACAGGAGCAGGGAGCAGAATATATAACACAGGAGCAGGGAGCAGAATATATAACACAGGAGGAGAGAGCAGAATATATAACACAGGGGGAGGGAGCAGAATATATAACACAGGAGGAGGGAGCAGAATATATAACACAGGAGCAGGGAGCAGAATATATAACACAGGAGCAGGGAGCAGAATATATAACACAGGAGGAGAGAGCAGAATATATAACACAGGAGGAGGGAGCAGAATATATAACACAGGAGCAGGGTGCAGAATATATAACACAGGAGCAGGGAGCAGAATATATAACACAGGAGGAGAGAGCAGAATATATAACACAGGAGCAGGGAGCAGAATATATAACACAGGAGGAGAGAGCAGAATATAGAACACAGGAGGAGGGAGCAGAATATATAACACAGGAGCAGGGAGCAGAATATAGAACACAGGAGGAGGGAGCAGAATATATAACACAGGAGCAGGGAGCAGAATATATAACACAGGAGCAGGGAACAGAATATATAACACAGGAGGAGGGAGCAGAATATATAACACAGGAGCAGGGAGCAGAATATATAACACAGGAGCAGGGAGCAGAATATATAACACAGGAGGAGAGAGCAGAATATATAACACAGGAGCAGGGAGCAGAATATATAACACAGGAGCAGGGAGCAGAATATATAACACAGGAGGAGAGAGCAGAATATATAACACAGGAGGAGGGAGCAGAATATAGAACACAGGAGCAGGGAGCAGAATATATAACACAGGAGCAGGGAGCAGAATATATAACACAGGAGCAGGGAGCAGAATATATAACACAGGAGCAGGGAGCAGAATATATAACACAGGAGCAGGGAGCAGAATATATAACACAGGAGGAGGGAGCAGAATATATAACACAGGAGCAGGGAGCAGAATATATAACACAGGAGCAGGGAGCAGAATATATAACACAGGAGCAGGGAGCAGAATATATAACACAGGAGGAGAGAGCAGAATATATAACACAGGAGCAGGGAGCAGAATATATAACACAGGAGCAAGGAGCAGAATATATAACACAGGAGCAGGGAGCAGTATATATAACACAGGAGGAGGGAGCAGAATATATAACACAGGAGGAGGGAGCAGAATATATAACACAGGAGGAGGGAGCAGAATCTATAACACAGGAGGAGGGAGCAGAATATATAACACAGGAGCAGGGAGCAGAATATATAACACAGGAGGAGGGAGCAGAATATATAACACAGGAGCAGGGAGCAGAATATATAACACAGGAGCAGGAAGCAGAATATATAACACAGGAGGAGGGAGCAGAATATATAACACAGGAGGAGGGAGCAGAATATGAAACACAGGAGCAGGTAGCAGAATATATAACACAGGAGCAGGGAGCAGAACATACAACACAGGAGGAGGGAGCAGAATATATAATACAGGAGAAGGGAGCAAAATATATATTACAGGAGCAGGTAGCAGAATATGTAACAAAGGAGCAGGTAGGAGAATATATAACACAGGAGCAGGGAGCAGAATATATAAGATAGGAGGAGGGAGCAGATTATATAACACAGGAGCAGGGAACAGAATATTTAACACAGGAGCAGGTAGCAGAATATATAACACAGGGGCAGGGAGCAGAATATATAACAGAGGAGCAGGGAGCGGAATATATAACACAGGAGCAGGGAGCAGAATTTATAACACAGGAGCAGGTAGCAGAATATATAACACAGGAGTAGGGAGCAGAATATATAACACAGGATGAGGGAGCAGAATATATAACACAAGAGCAGGGACCAGAATATATAACACAGGAGCAGGGAGCGGAATATATAACAGAGGAGCAGGGAGTAGAATGTATAACACAGGAGCAGGGAGCAGAATATATAATACAGGAGCAGGTAGCAGAATAAATAACACAGGAGCAGGGAGCAGAATATGTAACACAGGAGCAGGGAGCAGAATATATAACACAGGAGGAGGGAGCAGAATATATAACACAGGAGGAGGGAGCAGAATATATAGCACAGGAGGGAGCAGAATATATAACACAGGAGCAGGGAGCAGAATATATAACACAGGAGCAGGGAGCAGAATGTATAACACAGATGTAGGGAGCAGAATATATAACACAGGAGCAGAGAGCAGAATATATAATACAGGAGGAGGTAGCAGAATATATAACGCAGGAGGAGGGACCAGAATATATAACACAGGAGCAGGGAGCAGAATATATAACACAGGAGGAGGAAGCAGAATATATAACACAGGAGCAGGGAGCAGAATATGTAACACAGGAGCAGGTAGTAGAATGTATAACACAGGAGCAGGGAGCAGAACATATAACACAGGAGCCGGGTGGAGAATGTATAACACAGAAGCAGGTAGCAGAATACATAGCAGAGGAGGAGGGAGCAGATTATATAACACAGGAGCAGGGAGCAGAATATATAATACAGGAGCAGGGAGCAGAATTTATAACAGAGGAGCAGAGAGCAGAATATGTAATACAGGAGCAGGTAGGAGAATATATAACGCAGGAGGAGGGAGCAGAATATGTAACACAGGAGCAGGGAGCAGAATGTATAACACAGGAGGAGGGAGCAGAATATATAACACAGGAGTAGGAGCAGAATTTATGAATCGATAATACAGGAGCAGAGAGCAGAATATATAATACAGGAGAAGGTATTAGAATATATAACGCAGGAGGAGGGAGCGGAATATATAACACAGGAGCAGGGAGCAGAATATATAACGCAGGAGCAGGTAGCAGAATATGTAACACAGGAGCAGGTAGCAGAATATGTAACACAGGGGCAGGGAGCAGAATATATAACACAGGAGGAGGGAGCAGAATATAAAACACAGGAGCAGGGAGGAGAATATATAACACAGGAGCAGGGAGGAGAATATATAACACAGGAGCAGGGAGCTTTATATATTACAGAGGGGCAGGGAGCAGAATATATGATACGGTAGCAGGGAGCAGAGTATCTACATGATCAAATATATTTGTCACATAAAAAATTCAGAGAAAAATTACTTGTGTTGACAAGGCTTTTTATATGGTTCTATGTTAACCTTACGAGAAGCTCAGTTATAGACTGTTCAGTCTTTACTTTTCGATCAAAATGAGTGGGTATTTAGCAGCTGGAGTGAGCGTATACCTCTCTAGGTAATGTGGTGTTACCATTATCAACGTGAGGATTTTTGGATCAAGATTTCATGGAACCCTGGCCAGGGTTTTATCATATGTTTAGACAGGACATTTTAATTTACATTCACATAATCTTGATGACACTTAACTCCACGTAAACCTAACAATATGCTGGGGGTGACATGGAATGGGTTTGCACTTTTTATCCAGGATTGCAATGGATGTTACATTACCTTTACTGTGTGAATACAACAAGTAGGAAAAGTGACATTCATTTACAGGTCTTTGAGGGATTAGAGGCAGATAAAGCAATCAGCTTGTTCATCAAACCACAGGATGGCTACCATTACCAACCAGATAGCTATAATTATAGTAAAAGAACTAAGTGCAAATTACCTGTTAGAAGCTTCTGGACTAATTCACTCAATGCACTAAACTCAGTAGGTCTTTCTTTCTGCAGATAATTGTACCAATGAAATGGTCTTAAGTGAGTAGAAGGTTTTTCTTTGTTGGCGTCATTATTAGGGCTGTCAGAGTCCTCGGTAGAACTTAGAATTGCAGCAAGTAATCTTTTATCTAGGTTTTCCATCTTTATCAGTAAATCACCTGGCAAAATATTAGGAAGAACATTTTAATATTTAGAGAAATCTGGGGACATGATCCTATTGCAGTTATATAAACAGGAAATTGAAGCCTGAAAAAAATTCAGGCTTGAATGATTTTCAGGCTTTAATTCCCAGTTGCTTTTAAAAGCAGTGTATATAACTGCTCAAATATATAATCTTTCATATTATTCACTCACAGAGAGAAATAAAGTGAAACACCTTCATCTTTATCACAGTGAAAAACAGTGTCATCAGGGAGATCCAATATTATAAGCATAAAGTTGTAATCTAGCTCCATTTAGAAGACTAACAAGAGATGGGAGGCAGACCAAAATATAAAACTAAATAAATGAAGGGGTCACTACATGCACTGTAAGTAGGAGAGGGGATTAAACAGAATTCTTTTTTAAGGGAATTAGCTAGACTATGCATGTAGAGGTTTGTTTATGATAAATATTACATATGAAGACATAGATTATCATTGAAGTTATATACACAAGTTAAGTAGTTGTGAAATTAAAGCCTAAAAAAAACTTTTCATAGCTGCTTAAGTTGTCTATATAACTGTGACGATCATCTACGTCTTCATATCTTTCTCTGCAGTTCAAATATATGATATTCCATATCTTCATTTCCATAAATATGACATGTTAATTAATTTTAACAGCTCTGTTCATAATATCTCTGCAGACACCAAGCAAAAAATATGAATCAACATATTATTATTCAATTTCCTAATTTTTTTAGCTGTTTCTGCTCTCTGTTTTACATTGGCACATTTTGTCAACCACATTAGGATACAACCTGGTACACAAAGTACGAAGTAACAAGTTGTTTACCACAAATTTGAATTAGACGGAATGCATTCTGAAACATCGTCCAGTCCTCACTGAATTCTTCACTTGGTTGGATGTCTATTTTAGGATCCATATCAAGGGAGCATTCTTTTCTTAAACTTGAAATGCACTCATCCATCCGCCCTGCATATGCACCAAAGAACTCCTGCAACATAAACAAATGTGACTTCAACAACAACTTTCATTAACATATCATACAATGTAGTTAAACAATATTGTTCAAATGCATTATAATTGCAGATACAATACAATACAATTTACTTTATTCAATGAGTTTCATACAGAATACACTTCAGTCTCTGGGTTAATTTTTACTTAGGTATATAATGATACTTCATTTCATGTTTGCTGTTGTCAATATTTAAGAAATAGAAAACATGTACCATGTTTCTATTGAGTTTTAGTATAAATCTACTGGCGTTCCATAATGAAAGCCATTCTCTGATTGGTTACACTACTCACTATCTATTCTGTGATAGATAGTGAGTAACGTGACAGTGTGCCCTTATAAACAAAATAACAGCCGCTTCTTGGCAATTTCGAAGTGTCTGTGAAGAGGATTTAGATAAAGATTTGAACGACTAGTAGATTTATACTAAAACAATTAGATTATGAGCTCGAGATTTCTATGTGTGATAGTTGACTCAGGCTGCGCCCTCAGCAACTATCAGGCGATAGAAATCTCGAGCTCATAATCTAATTGTTTAAATGTAGGTAAATATAATTTAGGCAAAGTTAACCTCGAAACAATGCGGGTCAGCTGTTTTTCCCCAGCTATATCTGGGGTGGCCCGTTGCCTCTAGCAGGGGCACCTCATGACTTATATACGCAGTGGCTTGCTTGCAGTTCTTCGCAAAGTGTCGTTGCAATAGCTTGCTGTTTGTGTGCAAGTTTGTGCCTTGGCTTTTCCCATCCCTCCCTCCCCCGTGAGGTATGGGCCTAGGTAAGTATTGGGTCGGTAAGTATTCCACTGATTTGTTCAGTGTGACGGTGCCTTTGGTGGGGGCCGCTCGCAGGGTTGCCATGGATACCTCCTCATGCTAGCGCATTGCCCGGCTCTACCAACTTGTAGGCACCAACGCCCAAGCTCATCTATTGGTGATGAGTTTAATAGAAACACAAGTGACTGTTTGGGAGAACGAGAATGCGGTGGCAACACAAGCCGACAGGTGAGTGTTTCCACAGCTTTTTCGAGTTCTCCTGAACTTTCACAAGTGTTTCTATAACTCAATAGGACATGTTTTCTATTTCTTAAATAGTGACAACAGCAAAAGAAAAAGAAAAACAACTTGTTTACTTTGATCATCAAAATGTAAATTATCTTTGCTCATGCCACCATTACGTCAACAGCTCATACTAGTTCTGTGTTTCTACTGAGTTATAGAAACATGGGTATAAACCAATCAGCTCACGTACATGTATTTGCATTGGGATATTTCCTAATTATAACTACCACTGTTGGCTTGATGGGTTCTTACCTCCAAGACATGACACAGACCATGTGCAGCATAACCATCAGTGAGCTCTACACAACAGTCAACTGCCTGTAGAAAATATAATAATAGGTCTACTCTTATCAACTGCAACAAAAATACGTACAGAAATACATGTAGCATCCTGATCCAAGGGTGAAGTTGATAATAATAACAATGCAGTTCGTTAAAATTATGAGGGAAATAAATAATTGAGTATATTTTCAGAGTATATCTATTTATTTAGAGCATTTATAGAGTATACAGATAAGGAATCCTAAAAATTGATAAAAAAAAAACATTATTAACAAGGTGGAGCTGGGCATGGATACTGAGGTGAGTAGTATGGCTAACACATGAAGTAGAACATTGGCAGATCCTTAACCCTTTCACCACCAAGGGTCTCCCTTTGACGAGTAAAGTCGTCTGGCGTTACACAGAGTAAAGTCTATAGGTGACCACTGGTGGTGAAAGGGTTAAGGGAGATAGTTTTTTAACCCTTTCACCACCAAGGGTCTCCCTTTGACGAGTAAAGTCGTCTGGCGTTAGACAGAGTAAAGTCTATAGGTGACCACTGGTGGTGAAAGGGTTAAGACAAACTCACTTTTGGTAGAATAGCACCAAACCATAAGGAAGCACTAAAACATTACAACTGTTATTACACATACATTGTAAATTTGATAACTACATATTTATTGTAAGAGGTAGGTCTGAATAACAGAATTACTGCTGACGAGAGCCTGACTGACCTGTTCAGCAAGGTGAAATATTTTCTCCACAGATTCAGCCATGAAGCCAGCAGTCTCCATGAAGCCATCTGTGTGCTGTGTAGTTTGAAGAAACATAAAATGTATCTCAGAAAAGCTATAAATTTTATGATTAAATGCAAGTGAGGAATTTATTCATTTAAGTAATTTACTTAATGTCAGTAACACATGGAGTACTTGCACAATCTCTCGAACCAGAGGCTCGTGTTAAAAGTTCTTGACAATAATAATATGCAAATGAAATCTATAGAGTTAAAAATTCTTGGCACCAAAGCAAAATCCTTGTCCTTAATAATAAAGACTGCTTCAAAACAACAACAACAACAACAATCCTTTATTTACACACCATTTAGTTTAAAGCAATAGTTTTGCTTGTGGGGCTGTGTTTACACTAAGACAGAAATATGTACATTGGGCTTGTCTTTTTCTATTATTGAAATGGCCGAAATAAAAATGGTAGCTAAAGAAGTTTACCAGTCGTGTTGCTTGTAACTGCTCCACAAGGAATGTCTGTTGTAGTGTGGGGTAATCCAACAAGTATGGAATGTAAGGTGAGTAGACTGCATCAACCAGCAGATTCACAGCATGCACACTGCATTTGTCTGGTGTGGCAAGAAAAGAAAGTTACCAGTTTCAGTAGGAGTATTGCAGATGATTTCCCAAAGGAACAGAAAAAAACAATGTTTTGTACTGTACCTTGTTGCTGTGAGACTGCTTTTTCCAAACCATGAGCAAAGCGTAAGGTTACCTGCAATTGATGAAGCAAAATAAGTTATACACTGTAAGATAAGTTCAAAGCCGATTTTATTAAATAAATGAAATGACAAGATCTTTCTACACAGGTGACAACACTACAGGTCATGAGAAAACATTTCCTTGAAACATTACTTTCTACACAAAAATTATCCAGACAGCTATCATGGAAGATGCCAACCTTACTGTAATATTTACTTGCCTATAATGTACATGTTACAAGATCTCTAATAAGGAAATACATGTGTAGCAAGATAGGCTGTAGGAATTCATAAGTCCCTTGAGATTAAGAATCACAGGTTATGTACTGAGGATACCCGGTAAAAGGATAACAAAAGTTTCCTTGGAATAGACACCAACTGGGAGGAGAAAGAAAGGCAGGCCAAAACCCATCTGGCAGAGGAGAGTGATGAAGGAGCTGGAAGACATGGGTCTGTCATGGGGCAAAGCAGAGGCCAAGGCATGCGCATGGGATAGGGTTCAGTTGAGAGGTATGACTGCAGCCTTGTGTCCCAGCCTGTACATCAAATATAAGAGGATATAAGTAAAAAATGTGATGAAGATGCACTCTCACCTGTCTCAGCTCAATCAGTTTTCCTATAATATTTGGTTCATTCTTGATACACTCTGTGATACACGATGACAGGGATGGGTCTAAGTGAGCAAGTGTTTGACTGATGAGTGTGCACAGTACAGTTCCAGGCTCATTAAAAACTTGCCCACACCACGTCACCTGTAAAACATGTACACCTAGAGATTACTTTAGCTCTGACTAGTGATTTGCATTTGGTTATTTAATTTTATTTGGTTATTTGTTTATCACTAGTTTTGTGTACATACATTTGTAGAATGTTCTCACAATTGACTAATGGTGCATAAACCAATATCATGATCAGCTTGCCTTATTGTACATGTAGATATTTTATGGGAGCTACATCTTTACAATTTGCAACAAATCAATCAATCCACATACTAATCAACTGATCAGAACAATCATTCCTGATCAGTTATCCATAATGTGATGCTCTGTACCTAGGTGTTTAAGGGCCAGGTGGATATGCTGTCCACAAGACATTAGTGCCAACAAAACAGACCACAACAGGGGTGGCAAATAGTACCTATGATCTTGAAATCTTGGAATCCTTTATGATAAGTCACAAGATCTTATTACTGTATGATTCACAGTCTAAAATCAGTCTCGTTCTTGGATTTTTAAACAACTATTCAATATATAAGAAATAAATGAGACTCATTTATTGTTAGTCTTGTTTATTGTTAGTGTACAGTACCTCTGTGTGCCAGGTGGAAAGGATAACATCATAGAATGTAGATAGCCATTCCAACATTGACTTATTTGGATCCTCAACACGAACTTCATTCCAAGTCTTTTGGAGTTTTGTCTGTTGATTCATAGTTTGCAGGTCAATTATCAATCTATAGTACTATTGAAGTACTGTTTTCTTTACTTTTTGTTTAGATTACACACTGCAACAAACAATAAGTCGTTGTCATAAACATGACTAGGCATCCTGGAAAATGTTTATAAATGAAACTGCAACATAACGCCATGTTTGTCACGGTTAATTTTGCCTTGCAATTTTAATTAGAAACTGCTAATTTAATGTTGAGTTACTATTATTAGCTAACCTTGTGGCATCTGATGTAATAATTCTGAAGCTGATCCAGCCTTTCAATGTTTGAAAATATTTTAACATATTGTTTGGTGTCATCTGTAACAAAGTAATAAAGGAAGGAGCATGTATTCAATTCATTGAATTTTCACAAAATCATGGCACATGTAAAATGACAAGTAAATTAATATAATTTTATCAGTTTTGATCCATAAATGTACATGTAAAAAAGGTTTCCAAGCTGCAGATGAATCAAACACACCACACCATTTCGGCCTAAGCAAGAAACTATCAAAACTCTTACAAAAAATTTCCTCCTGAGAAAGACACTTTTCTATACTGTGAGCCCTTGAAAAAATCTACATCATACAATATGTAGGATGCTTTTTAAAAACAATCTTTACCAAGAGAATGATTATTAAAAGCAGCCACAATCTTAGGGCTCAGCAGTGCCTCCAGCCGGTTCTTCAGTCCTTCAAGGAGTCGTCGCCTCTGAACATAATCAGGGACATCTTGTAAGACAGTCTAAAAAAGAGATTTTATTAATTAGTAATTAAAACCACTTGGACATTCACAGTTACATGACTGACTGTCTAACAGTCAAACTTGTACATGTTATAACCTTTACACTTCACTCCACTACATCAAATAACCAAAGGTAAATCACAGGAATATAAATTTATATACTTACTAAACTCTTGTGCATTCCTTCAAGCTTTGCTGCTATCTAAAATGGAAGGCAATGATCAACACTGGTGATTATCATTTTTACTTACTAGTTTTAAAACAAAGAAAGGTTCCCTAAATGATATACATGTACATGTATATGTTCAAGAAACAAACTAATATAATTGAAGGGGTGAGTGCAAAACCATGCTAAGTGACTATTTGGCTGAAAAAAAAAATGTTCGCGAAAGGGCCTGAATTTTGGCATGTGGGTTCCGTTTCACCTGAGAAACATTGCTCTGAATTTTTTTTCGCTGGGTTGCTCTTCGTTGTTGAGATATTACGTATGCAAACAACCCTCAGTTTTCCAAGCGGCATCTTTTGGAGATCTATTGTTAAAGGAAAAACAAAAGAAACCTTTTGTTTCGCTAACGGATCAAGTGACTATAACACAAACGTTTTTCACTGCTGCTTCGTTAGCTCAAGTGGATAACGCGCTGAACGGAGCTGATTCGAATTTGTTTTGTCGTGACACTCGAGGGTTCAATTCGAGGTCGGTGAAATGTTCTCTTTTTTGTTCTGTTTTTCTTCTTCTTTCAAAACCCTTCTTCGTGTCTTTGTAATTGAATGCCGTTTTGACCGGTAAGGATCTGGATATGTTTTTTTTAGCTGCCATTGTGACGTTGGCTTTTGGCGCGCAAAGCATCGATTACTTTGATAACACAAATTCAGAGCTTACCTGTTAATTAAACAGTGTTTGCTGGTTATTTCCACCGATATTCGAAGCTTACTTGAGGAATATTTGCGACCGCCTGGTAGGAGATTTGGCATCATTAAGCCTTTGATCCTCGATGAAAGTCACCAGCATGCCTCAAAGAACCAAGGCGTGTTTTTGTTCCGAGATGGCTAAAGTCCGCCGTTAACTTAGCCACTGAAGAACAAGTGAGCCAGGTGGTAGAGTCTAGAAAGGATTCTTCTTCCAAAACAAAGCATCCGTCGCGGACTTAAAGCTCATTTGCTAAACTTCGGCATGTGTCAGTATTGGAAATTAGAACTGCTTTCTAGACTCTTAATATTTTCTTGAAATGGGCGGCCTTAACATCCTCCGCTGCAAAAATTTCTGGGACATCCCATAATAATCTTTCATACGTATACGTATCGTGTGTGCTAGCGTGATGCGTGACGCAGACACGGCCGGCCGGGAGGGAACTGGCGAGAGAGGCCAGGCAGCAAAGTCGAAGACCTTCGAAGTTTCTCAGCCATTTTTACGGGACCCCCGGCCAAAGAGAAATCGCAGGTCGGTTAAATTCGCAAGCAAGCGTTCCGTGAGTGTGTATCGTGGTTTTCCAAGCAGATGTACTTTGAATTGCAATAGAATCGATCCCGCCGCGAAGAAAAAAGACAGAGAACGCCTGATCGCAGGATTAACTATAGCAAAAAGAAAACTTCAGCTCAAATGTAAGTTTTGCTTTGTATTTCAGCCTTCCTTTGCTGATAAATTTTATGTTTCATGGGCTTTTTTTCTGCATGAGCAGCGTGTTAGCTTAAGGCTTGCGCTTTCTGTGTTGTCGGATATAATCATTTCACGGACTGAGCTGAGTTTTTATTTTATTTATTTATTTATTTATTCCATTTTCACTGCATTAGTTTTGTACAAAGTAATTTCACGTAGAAACATTTCAATCACTGACGCAACCAATTTGCAAAATGTTCAACCTCTCTCTCTAGCCACTATTCATTGACTTTATTTAGGTATCGATTCGTGCAAGTCGAGATTGTTTCCCGCGGCCTAACACCGCTAACTCTAACGTGTCCTGACCTTAACTCTCGCCTAAACCGAAGCGCTAGCGCTAACCCTAAGCAACAACCCTAATCCTGAGCACTAGCCCTAACCATAAGCAATAACCCTAGGCCTGAATGTTAACTCTACGCTCGACCCATAATCTGCGGACCCCAAACGCTAACCTTCAACGTTAACCCTAGTTTCAAGCGGTAATTTGAGTGAAATTAACGTCTTTGCGGCCGCACGTTAACAAGAAATCAAAGTTTTAACGCTTTTTCTACCTGAAATGAACACTTTTTAAGGTTGCGCGTTGTGAAAGATCAATATTTTGCTTGATTTTAAGTGAAATTACCGTCTTTGCGGTCACGTGCTGACGTGACCACAAACTACAGTTTTTTGCATACGTAACATTTCGAAAACTAAGCAAACTTCAGCAAGAAAACATGCAGAACATTCTTTAACGCACCTAATCAAAACTACATGCGTAATTTGGAGCGTTTCTGACAAAGTTAAATTTTGAGTAAAACACCTTCCGCCCTTTTTCCACCGAAGTCCTCAATTACAAAGACACGAAGAAGGTTTTTGAAAGAAGAACAAAAACAGAACAAAAAAGAAAAGATTTCACCGACCTCGAATTGAACCCTCGAGTGTCACGACAAAACAAATTCGAATCATCTCCGTTCGGCGCGTTATCCACTTGAGCTAACGAAGCAGAGGTGAGAAGTGATTGCGTTATAGTGACTTCATCCTTTAGCGAAACAAAAGGTTTCTTTTGTTTTTCGTTTAACAATAGATCTCCAAAAGATACCGCTTGGAAAACTGAGGGTTGTTTGCATACGTAATATCTTGACAACGAAGAGAAACCCAGCGAAACAAAATTCAGAGCAATGTTTCTCAGGTAAAACGAAACCCACATGCCAAAATTCAGGCCCTTCCGCGAACATTTTTTTTTTCAGCCAAATAGTCACTTAGCATGGTTTTGCACTCACCCCTTCAATTATCACTTTGGAGCATGTGTAACATTTTTTTATACTCACAGCCTTAACATCCCCTGATTCAAAAACTTTATCTACATCAGATGACAGCACTGTCCAGTTATCTGCTTCCTAAAAAGTAAAATGTATTGAGAACTGAACAGTGCACCCTTAATTCCTAAATGTGATCTCTTTGTGATATCAGTAATAGTTCAAGACAGGGGTAAACAGGTGGCAAAAATAACAAATGCAAGGTAGTTAACTGGGAGACACAGGTAAACTTTGCTACATGTATCTTGAACTTAGTGACTCAAAGCTCCCCACTATTTCAAAACCCAAATGCAAAACATTTTCTGTTGGTTATTATAGAGGCAAGTTATGGTGTCTTGTACATGTAACATCATCTCCCGGTTATCAGGTTTGTCATCAAAGTGGGCTGTTAACATAACCCTGTGTCAGCTGACAAGTGTGTTGGGAACTCCACCTCATACATGTAGCTCCAGTACAACAGCATGGCTGTTACCATCTTGTATACCAGCTACCGTACCAAGTTGCCTAGCTAACAAGTCTGGACCACTTGACTTTCCAACTCGTACAGTTTAACAAGGACAGAGGTCACTGAGCAACACCAATCCCAGCTTTTGACAACTGAGAAGTAAGCACACTGGTCTTTCCTTCATTATTGACGTTTTACAGAATGGAAGAAACATATTAACAGTACATACACTCAGTAGGATACACACTGTACCTTCAAAGCTCTTGATGCATCCTGCATTCTTGTTTTAACTGTGTCAATCTCCATCAACATCTTCATTGACTGGGCTGTGTTTTCTTCAACCTTAAAAATGATGCAATTAATTAAAACTACTGCATGTTGAAACTAGTAAGAATATTATGGTGGACATGTACATATGTACAGCTGAACATATCAAGGACAGGAATAGTCTGAATAAATTTTCTCCCACTAAAACTTCACCCCCTACCCTATTTTTTGCAGAATTACCATTTCAAAATGACAACCTCGCAACAAAGACTGAAAGAGTTGAGAATCAGTGAGTGAGGCCATTTGTTTCAGTTGGACAGATTGTAATCTATATGGTCACAGCAGTAAAACCTGAAGTTCACGTAATTTCTTCAACATCTAACAATGTAATAATCATCCACTGACACTTTCACTTCAGAAGGTTACATGTAATTACCATCCTTAATTTTCTGTTAACTGTTTATTCACAGAAATTGGATTTCAACTTTGTAAGGTACTTGGTAAATGATGTACTCACTTACTACATTATAACAAATTTCAGTGCTTGAACTTTTTAAGTTCAAGAAAATATCTCTTACCACTCTGATGTCCTCCTTCACAAGGTTCATTTGTTCTTTTAGCAGCGATGCATCATGGCGTATGTTCTCTATCTCTCTCAGAACTCTAATGGGTGAACAAACAATGATCTAAAATTGTAATTCAACATTATAGTATTAAGCACTTTTCTAATGACCTACAGTAATCATGCTTCTGTATTTATAAAATACAGTCTAATTATTAAGAAAAATTAAATTACATTTGATAGAGTACATATATAAAAGAACTTCATCTTTATGGCAAAGATTAATACTGGTATTTGGAAAGTTTTAGCATTTTTTCATTCATTCATTCTCAGAATTTATTCTCTTTATTACAATACAACCAATAACACCTTACCTTGGAATGTTATTCACTGATTGATTACTGGTTTCCTCCAAGGCATTGTTAACTTCCTAAAAATAAAGTACCTCATTTTATGTTGAAATATCAGGAAAGAAAATTACCACACACCAAACAGGATTATGACATACATGTAATTGCGGGCGACCAGCGGAGCCCGCAATCCTAATCTCAACATTGGTTTCACACGCATGCGCGGCAGTTATATAGCCTTGCAGTGACTCGAATTTAGCAAAAAAAGTCGTCCTTCCAAATATTTGTCCTTAGGGACACTAAGAACCAATGAAATGAAAGGACGTAATTTTAGCACAGGCGCTTTGACCACGCGAGACAAACACGAAGCAGCAGTAATTTGAGCACAGGCGTTCTGACCGCTAGAAACCAACACCAAGCAGAAGACAATTCTCACCAAAGCATAGCTGTTTCACCTTCCATAGTCAATGATCTTTAATGTAGTTGAAGGGTCAAATAATATGTAAATTTCGCCTTCTTGAAGCTAAGAATGTCAAGAATCACGTGCAGTTCATGCAGAAGTGGCGGTCCATAAATTGGAATGCACACAACACAATTTTATCACGTGGACGACGTCTATTTCGTCGAAGAATCACATGCAGCCCATGCATAGCTGGCGCGCCGTCCAATCAAAATCGAGCGTGTGAATTTGTGATCGGAACATTTCCTGTCCGTGTCTGTTGTTGTCGGGTTACATCAAATGACCTTGACTAAATCAATATGTCCATTTTATAATCAACAGTGTTTTTATTTACAACGTGAAAAAATAACCATTTTGTCAAACCCAACACAAAATAGAACTAGTGTATAATCAAACTGGTGTTACTGTTTCACAAGGTCAGTAAAACCACTCTTAGGTCCCTTTGTCTCGTTTTAGGGAAAACAATCACCCACACTATGCAACCCTTTATTGCCCTGCAAATATAAATGCCCACAATGGAAAAAGAACACAACGCCACTGTTTTACAATGAATTCATTAACCTCAGTGAAACAAATCATGCATAGCCCTCGCCCGCACTTCCTAACCTGTGGTTATTACTAGTTTATAACTGTAGAATAAAATTTAGTAAGGAAATGCGTACATGTTTCCATGCTAGTCCACTGCAGAGTCACTCCGCGTAATCGCAAACAAATGTTTACAAACACCAACAAAACATCTCTTGCTCCTCATAGTTAACTATGTTAAATTATATTTAACTATATTTACTTGAGGGCCACTGTACAGTGTGGCTTTCTGAATAGTCAGTCTGTCTTAGTACTAGTAAATGGATAATAAACATTTGACTTAAAAAATATGCTCTGATACTTGTCCTTGGACAGTACATGTATCTGTTTCTTGAAGCTCGCAGTAATGTTTTCCTCAAGCTTAAACTCAACAAAATATTGTTTGCTTCTAGGGACAGAAAATGTCTGTGGACAAATATCCCAGCAAATTTTCGTACCAAATAGAGGCTATTGTTTATCTATTATCCAGGTGACTGTACTACATGTACTATAATATGTTTGTGAGCTTATGCTGGTTTTTCTACAAACCTGGATAAATAACTGCAACTTCATGACCAAGTTTGATGCATGGGCCTGAAAGAAACAGTTAAACTAATTCAAATGTTTCATCAGTAATAACTTCCAACTTACCACTTTCAAAGACAATAATACATGCCATCTCTCCTAAGAACTGAAACTTCCTGATTTGTCATTTGATCATTTTTGTGGATCATGATGAGAATCATGAGTGAAAATGAATACTGTCATGAAAACTATAGTAAGCTTTAGTCCACTTCGATCTTCAATAATTCCTAGTCATAAGAAGTAATGTTTTGAGACGCCGATTTTCTCTTCCCAAGATGATAAAGCATTAATTATAATGCACTTTATGAACCGAGGGTGAGCATCCAGAGTAAGCCATGTGTTTCCGTCGTTTCCAGCTCTATCCATCAATGATGGCCAAATTATCACAGTGTATCATCAAGCGTACGCACTTTACCAATTTAAAAATAAACATTAGGTATTCTATGCATACTAGCAGATTACATAAAATAACATTTTGAGATGGTGATCGATCAGCACATCTCCCATACATGTGCTTACAAACAGCTGAACATTAGGTAGTGATCTTTCATAGATCATGCATAAACAATTAACAGTAACATAAGCTTCACTAATACACGTTGCAAACCATAAAACTTACGTCGATAGGTGTTCGATCATCGCGGATTCTGAGGGCCGAATTCACCCACTCTTTAACATCAAAGTTCTCATCAGAGAACTTAGAAAAGTCCATTTCGTTCGGATAAAATAAAGCAAAATATAAAAGAAAACAACAATGCCAACTCACAACCCATTTGCCGCCATTTTGAAATAAGAGCAAGAACGTGGTGTAACGATCATATAGTGGTCATCTGGTGGTTGGTTTGCTTTATGTAATACTAGGAGATGCTTACACCACATGAATACCTGGTTTAAAGAGTTACCGCTGTTCTCGGAGTTCTGCCCAGTCTCCAACCGTTTCAAAATGGCGGCCGAAACGCCTGATTGTGTACTTCACGTGTAGGTTCACTTTAGCTGAAAAAAGATGTCTGTGGACGCAAGATTACCAAAGAAAAGAAAAACAATCTCAGCTTTAGCTGGGTTTGAGCCAAGGCATATTGTATCCCCTGGAGATGTCATAACAGAAGACACTGGATACATGAGGTAATCGCACTTACAGATCAAACTCCTGTTGTAAAAATAGATAATTTGGTTTTATCAACTGAGTTGATAACGTGAATGGGCCACCATAAAGAGATTCGAAAGTTGACGTTTCGAGCGTTAGCCCTTCGTCGCTCCGACGAAGGGTTAACGACGAACGGCTAACGCTCCAAACGTCAGCAGCGCCACAGTTTCTTTAGAAACTTACCCCCTTAATTCTCCTGTTGTGAATAGTCTGCGTGCGATCCTGACAATTCTTGAATTGAAGTTACTTCAAAACTAGGTTAGTCTCTATGAATTTCGAGATTGCATCTCCAGTATCCACATAAAATCAGACTCTAATTTTCTAACTTTGTAAAAGCTGGATAACTATAAGTTAAATGAAACATAACCCAAAACTGTAGCTGGCAGACTTGTTTAACTAGCTGGTTCTTTTGAATATCAGAAAGGCTATTGTATAATAACTGTAGGCATTATCAATTAGTGCAAATTTCAAGCTGAGGCAAAATGTTTTTCTTCCTCAGGGGCCACGGTACTTATGTTGATAACGACAAACTGATAGCTTCAGTTGCTGGGGTAGTTGAGAGAGTGAACAAATTGATCTGTGTACGACCATTTAAAACAAGGTATACCATCACTTATAATTGTCATTGTCAATAAGTGGACAGACACATGAATTTATGACACAACAAGTGCCCAGATCAGACAATTTGAGTATTTGTTATTGTAAAAAGCAAACTGACGGCAGTTTTTCATGCGTCTACCCTGTTATTGACAATGAATTTCGTCATAACATTGCCAAAGTAGTCTGCGGTTCCACTTGGCTAACACCTTGTGGATCTACAGCTGCTTTGACAATGTTGTGACAAAATTCATGATCAATAACAGGACAGACGCATGAAAAACTGCTGTCAGTTTGCTAAATTGATAGTCTCCTCCGCAGCCATTATTAGGGTCGTCACGCAACGCTTCTCCCCCACTAACGGCTGCTTAAACCCGAACCCCATTTGTTTCTGCATATTAGCCAATCACAACATCCCTTACATATTCCTGAGGTGGTCGCGCCAAAACTAATTGTCCAATGACAACTCGTGTTCTATCGGCTACTGATGGTGACGTCGCTCGAAGAAGCCTTTATTTTATTTTGGTGTCTTCCAAGTTCAAAATCCCCACTTTAAATTATACATATATATATACATATACATTTTATTGAGCACATCCCCACTGGGGCTTTTCAGTGTTCAATTACATAATATATAATTGCATGACATTGTATGAAATTAAACATAGAATAATTACAATTACAAAACAATTACAATTACAGTTAAATTACGTAACTATACATATAAAACTGTCATTAATAAACTCTTCTAATTGGCCGTGGTTTTGCTTTGAGGTTCTAAGCAGGGGGTCACACAGAAAATACACAAAAGGTAATGGGCAACTTCTGGTGACAGGGAAGCGCTTAACTCTAGGGGTAAGGGGACCAGGAGAGAAGCCCTCCTGGGGGGAGTTATGATCGAGTGATACCGGGGGTAGTCACCCTGGACAGGGGGTCCTGATCAGTCTCCAGGGGGTGAGGCCCATATCCCCCAGTCACTAGGGACTAAGGGGAACCAGGAGGGGTGGCCCCTCCTGGGTGGAGTACAGATCAGGTGTGACCGGGGGTCCACACCCTGGATTGGATATTTTTCCGGACCTGTCTCCAAGGGCTAAGCCTTACTGTGGGGTAAAGTGCAGCCAGGGTTTGCACTTCCCTGCCACTCTTTTTATTAGGAAGCAAGACAGTAGATCTACATCCCCGGAATCCAATGAAGGAATGAAACCTAGACCAGTAGAATGCTGTAATGTACAGATTAATCGTAAAGATACATATGGATGGAGAGGAATACAATAATGATCTCCATGCCAAAAAAAAAAAAAAAAAAAAAAACATTCTGGTCGTGCTAAATATATAGTAAACCTAGGTAAAAATTGAACGACAGAAACAAAGGTTCCAGACAAAACTGAGGGTGGGAGGGAGGGGTAAACGCTGTTGTGAGTGAACCGAAACCCAACAGAAATGACTGGGGAAGGAAGTGTACGGAAAATGATGGAGCACATGAGCATGATGAGCATGTGATAGTATGAATGGAACCTTTGTGGAGTCTAGCGAATATATTGTGCTAGGTTACAGTGGACTTTGCCAAAGAGAAAGATACATTGTAGTCAAATAATCGCTTACTGTTCATTGTTCTGTCTTGTACTTTGGACTAGTATCTATCGTTACTTAGTATAAAGGCTTATCCAAGTGCTGCACATTGTGTGACCTAGGAACAGAGACATCCTTGTTGCTAGTATTACGGTGAGTGTGTTGACAAAGGGCCTAATTCTCAGGCTTATTAACCTCAGTTTATGCTAGCATAAACTTGGACTTAATAAACTCTTCTAATTGGCCGTGGTTTTGCTTTGAGGTTCTAAGCAGGGGGTCACACAGAAAATACACAAAAGGTAATGAGCAACTTCTGGTGGCAGGGAAGCACTTAACTCTAGGGGTAAGGGGACCAGGAGAGAAGCCCTCCTGGGGGGAGACATGATCGAGTGATACCGGGGGTAGTCACCCTGGACAGGGGGTCCTGATCAGTCTCCAGGGGGTGAGGCCCATATCCCCCAGTCACTAGGGACTAAGGGGAACCAGGAGGGGTGGCCCCTCCTGGGTGGAGTACAGATCAGGTGTGACCGGGGGTCCACACCCTGGATTGGATATTTTTCCGGACCTGTCTCCAAGGGCTAAGCCTTACTGTGGGGTAAAGTGCAGTCAGGGTTTGCACTTCCCTGCCACGGATTGTGGAACGTGGGGAGACGGGACACAATCCCCCCACAGTAGAAGGTGACACTAGCTGTCTTAATGTTAGTTATGGACTAGTATTAGCTAAGAGTCTAGGTACTTCTAAAATGGTAGATTTAGGGGTCCTTATATAACGTTCGTAACAGTCTGAGCTCCAGCGGCCTAGGACTTTAATAAGCCAGGGTGGAAGGCCAGCTTTGGCTGCTGTAGTGGCGGCTCCAATACGGAAGCTGTGTGAGTAGAAATTGTTGGCAGGGAGACCACAGTGTTGCAGAATCGACCTAAGCTCTGTAGTGAGGCTGTTCCGTGTAAGCCATTGTTGGGGTTGGACGAAGGTGAACAGAGGTTGGCTTGATGTTGGCTGAGCTTGAAAGAGATAGTCTTTCATGGCCATCACTGAACAGATGGGTGACGAGGACTTTGCAATGGTGATTGTGTGGCCCTGTCTGAAAGGGTCAGTTTTGGACTGTTTGATGTGGACTAGCATGTGGCTGGGTGAGTGGGAATTGGGCAGCAGTGTGATGTCATTGCAAGTGAGGTGGACAGAGGGGTCGAAAGGGCCATGGCAAGTGAATTCGCTTGATCGTAAAAACCCAAAGAAGGCGAGGGTGAAGGCTGCCCAAAGCATAACATGGTTCAGATTTTGGGAAAGTTCGGGCTTAAGGTGGGAGTGAATGGAATGGAGAACAGTAAGGGTAATGGGAAAACGGTCAAGCCGCTTGGTAGGAGTAAGGCGCTTAATGCCTGTCAAGACCTTTTGTAACCTATGCATTTCAATGAGCTTAAGAGGAAAGTTAAGCTCCCGATGAAGGTCCTGGACTGCCACCAAGTACAGCTTGACTGTTTCATAGGACACTGTGTTGGCTAAATGAGATGCAAAGTACATCAGGGTAATTTCTGAGGCAGGCAGGAGGGGCTTTGAGGGACCTACTAAGCCATGCATAAGGGTAAAGGTGAGGAAGTGCTTGACGCCAGCTTGATAGGTACGGCGAGTGGAAGGGGCAAGGGAAGCATGAAGGTATCGCTTTACTGACGCTCTCAGATGTTCATCGCCGATGGAGGGATGGCACAGGCTGTGGGAGAGGCTGAGGGAGCCAGGGTACGGAAACGGTCCATCTGAAAACGGGAAAGGGAATCAGCGATAGAATTGTCTAAGCCCGGGATGTGAGTGGCCGTGAATGCAAAGTTGTATTGGAGTGTTTGAAGTGTGATTGCCCGGATGAGGTCCATTACCCGGGGGGACTTAGAGTGTTTAGAGTTTATGCT